>JARQWZ010000019.1:45000-645000 GCA_033150135.1 Gobio occitaniae | reverse complement strand
TTCTTTGAGTTCTAGGTGAATGCCAGAGGCAGTTACATGCGTAACTAGCATTCGTCTGGAAGCGGACCGAGACCCATCTTGTTTGGTGCGTACCAAGGTTCGGATGGCAGCGTTCACAAATGTTTCACACATTTTTGAATCTTTGAAATCTTTGATCCAATAATATACCACAGCAGAATTTATATTCACATTGTACAGATGTGATAGAAGCAAGTGAACCTGCATTCTATTAAAAGCCGAGGTGAAATCAATAAAAAGTTCCTTTACGTAAGAGTCCTGAATATGCTTTATAATAAAATCAATTAAAGTAATTGTGGCATACTCTGTACCCCTGTATGGTCTATATATAAACTGCAATGCATTTAAAATAATACTCACTGAAGACAGAACATGATTACTTACAATTCTTCCCATACATTTTGCTAGGATAGAAGTCAGTGCAACTGGTCTAAAATTGTCAGATAGTGTTTCCCTGATGTTTTAGGCATAGGTATTATCGTAGATATTTTCCACATACTGTGTGCTTATTAAGTAATCTCTGACTTTTGTGAATGCAACCAGGAATCCCTCCAAGAACTGAGTTTGGCACCCCTGGCGTATATGATCCAGTATACATGTTATTAGTTTTAATGTTTTGTGTGTCTAAATGTTTGTGTGTCTAAATGTCTGTTGCTTTGTGGCATTAAACTGGGATTAACTTTGATGTTTTTTTTTGTTTTTTTTCGCCTTAGACCTGATGGCGTTGAAAGAGAGTCAAGATCTGAATAAAATGGAAGAGAAAGATCAGGACAGGAAACATCATAATTTTATAATTGATGAAAAATATTTTAGTTCCTCACAGACTAAAAAAACAACCTCACGTAAAAGGGCTCAAAAGACTATCGGTAATTTCACCTGCCATCTGTGTGGACTAAGTTTCAAAAAGCATGGAAACCTTGAAGTCCACATGAGAGTTCACACTAGAAGGAAGCTTTACCCCTGCCAAGAATGTGGAGTAACTCTCAGTCGACAACGAACCCTTAAAATCCATATGAGAATTCACACTGGAGAGAAGCCTTACAACTGCCAACAGTGTGGTTTAACTTTCAATCAAATAGGAAACCTTAAAGTTCATATGAAAATTCACGCTGGAGAGAAGCCTTACACCTGCCAACAGTGTGGAAAGTGTTTCAGGCTAAAAGGAACCCTTAAAAGGCACATGAGAATTCACACTGGACCGAGCCCATTCACCTGCCAACAGTGTGGAAAGAGTTTCAGGCATAAAATATACCTTAAAAAACACATGAGGACTCACGCTGGAGAGAAGCCTTACACCTGCCAACAGTGTGGAAAGAGTTTCAGTCGAAAAGGAAACCTTAATAAACACATGAGGACTCACACAGAAGAGAGCCATTTCACCTGCCAACAGTGTGGAAAAAGTTTCAGGCAAAAAGGAAACCTTCATAACCATATGATAGCTCACACTGGACAGAGCCCATTCACCTGCCAACAGTGTGGAAAGAGTTTCACTCAGAAAGGAACCCTTAAAGTCCACATGAACATCCACAATAGAACTGAACCTTACACCTGCCCTCACTGTGGAGACAGTTTCAGTCAAGATGGAAACCTTAAAGTCCACATGAGAGTTCATTCTGGGGAGAAGTAGAATAAAGGAAACATTTGTACTTTCCAAAAGTATTTATATGTAAAACTTATATGGATTTGATCAACTGGTCTCTCAACGCAATTGACACCATCTTCTCGACGAGAAGCTTGGGTTCGGGAAAACCTGACTGCCCTGCTGGAACGTTCGCTGCTGGCTACACGATGGATGCGTGGGAGAAGTGGCAGGTCGTGTGTCTAGCGGCTCTTTCCATGGAGGACATTGAAGATATCTACCTATTCGGAACCATGATAACAGGTTTTCTGCTGATTGGATTAGGCATTGCCCTGGTATATCGAGGAATTCAGGAAGCGGTGACAGCTGTCCAAACCTCCACAAGGCTGCCCGTCATGATTGAAGCAGTGGGCAGAGCGGTCAGCTCTCAGACTGGGACTATTAACCGCAATATGTATAACATCATGGAGATAAAACGCAATATGGATAACATCATGGAGAAGCTCACGGCTTTGCAGATGGATCGTTTCAGAGACCAGAACACTCGCCCCAAGACCAAACAATTCCAATCTTATCTGCTTTCGGCCTCCCTCAACCAGCACTGGCCTGGGCCAAGGCCGCTGTTGGAACAACAATTCCCCCGGAAGAGAACTGCAGTGAGACGCTCTTGCGTTCCTGCCCCACTCCTCACAGACTCGGATTGGGACCTGATCAAGGTTGTCTCCATGGCAACTTGCGGACTGAGGCACCGAGATTATGTGCCAGACGTGACTCTCCAGGCCTACACATACATGTACATGAACTCTTACACACAAACACACATTTATGCACTCACCCCCCCACCCCCCAATCTCTCGCCTTCGCCGCTTTGTACCCCCAGTCTGACAAGCGGGTCTGTGACCAGCGCCGAGAATGGCTGCAGGACCGGATGGCCGCCTGCCTGTGCTGGGACACCTCAACCCCCCCCACTCCTCTCCCCTGTTGCATTCGTGTTTTTTTCATGTTGTAAAGTGTATGCGCTTACGTTGCTGAGGTGTTTTTTTTACTGTTCCCACACTGTACTCCCGAAAGAAGCATAGTCTGGGGGTTGTTTTTTTTCTCCTCTCCTCACCTTACCTCTCCTCATGTTATGCTGTATTCTTCTTTCCAACTCAAGAGGCGCCGCAGATGGTCAACTCGGTGTAACTTGCTCAACACCAAAACAAATTCCTTGTATGTGTAAAAATGTACTTGGCAATAAAGCTTTTTCTGATTCTGATTCTGATTTAGAAGCTGTACATACGCCCATTAGTGCTTATGCAAACAAGTATGTCAGACTGACTTTGCGTACTAAGCTCATGAGATCATGTTAGATGCATAACTTGTAACAGGAAGATCTGTAAGTGATATGAAACATGTTTGATGAATAGTTTAGACTTTAGATTAGGGGATTTAGAAAGCAATGTATAATGATTTATTCATGTGTTACACATCATGTATAACAGGTGTTGAACACTTATGTTTGTGCTGCAATGTAAGTGCTGACTGGCAGGGCTCTAGAGTGCGACCAATTTGTTGGTCTACTAAAATTTTTCCTAGGTCGCACCGGTGCACCTAACGTCATTGCATGCGCTCAGCTGCCTCTCCACGAACGAAGCATTTACCTCTCCTTTGACTGTCACTGAACTCACACACACTCATGGTTGGATCATGTCGTGGTCTAAACCAATCAGAGACAGAGAGGGGTCGGGTCTTTGCCTCTGATTGGCTGTGGTACAGATATTCCTGTGTGTGTGTGTGTGTGTGTGTGTGTGTGTGTGAGGGATTGAATTTGCGACCTGAGAAGCACCAGAGAATCAGTTACGGCGATCAGCAGGGCCGGTGTTTGCTATAGGCGAGCTAGGCGGTTGCCTAGGGTGACAAATGTGTTGGGGGCGCAGGCACCCTCTAGTGTCGCCCTTAAGGCCAATTTATACTTCTGCGTCGAGTGCACGCAGAGGGTACGGCGTACCCTACGCATAGACGCGTTGGATACGCCGTACCCTACGCTGTAGCCTGACGTGCACCTCTCCAAAAATGTAACAACGCGTCAATTCTACGCGGACCGCAAGCGCTATGATTGGTCTGCCAGAACCCTTCCCTCAGGTCAATAAATAAATAAAAAATCTGCGATAGGAGTTTGTGTGTGTGTGTGTGTCCAGAAATGGGATAATAGTTAGTCTGCTATAACACAATATTTTGTAGTCCAGCGATTCTTTATGGTAGTAAATAAATACATAGATCCGCTGAGTATAGTTTATTTATTTTCTCATTAAAACCAAAGATGTTAATCAGTGATTGCATATCAAGAACAGGGACACATTAGGGTACATTTCATGAATGAAGTCCCAGCAACAGCAATCGATTGCTCGAGCCACCGCTACTGAAAACAGTGGCCACGAGCTCTGCATGATTTCACAAACGCATTCCAGCGCCAGATCGCCTTATTTAACTTTACTAATCAACTAGAGATGCTTAATTTATATTAGATACAACAACTCAAGCTGCAAGAAAAGCCGCTCTCTCACTGCTGCTGATAATCCGACATGAACACATTCTACAAAACAACCTGCTTCTTCTTCGGCTGTTGTCTTGATTACACCAACATGCCCGAGGACACTACCAACTAGCGTCTGCATGTGTAATTGCACATTGACGCAGACAACAGCGCAGAAGTATAAATGCTCACGACGGCGTCGGCTACGCGCGTAGCCTACGGCGTACTCTCGACGCAGAAGTATAAATTGGCCTTTAGACTTACTTCCCATTAAGCATAGAATTAGAACAAACAAAATAAAACAATGTTTATTTTAACATGATCATCATTGGGCGCCCCCTCAGCCACACGTTTAATTACTTAACCTGATTATTAGATTGAATTGATGGTGAGTATTGTCGAGCACAGGCGTTCAGGCGTTAGGTCAGGCAAGTGCTCAGCACTGGCGCATTCATCAAAAATGAAGCGGCCTAAACCCTCGAGTGCACAGGGACGGAAAAAGAGAAAGGCAGACGATCAAAAGAAAGCCCAGTATAGAAGTAAGTCTTCTCATCTCAGCGATAAAGCTGTCAAACGAAATAAATTTACTTCGTATTATCAATATTATCAACTAATATTGGACGGCATTGGACGTTTCATTGCTGTCACTAAGCTATCACTAGCTAGCTAGTTAGTTTTCTACTTATTACTACGCATTACAAACATAACTTAACTGACAATAAGGAAGTCCAGACGAGCCAAATTTTAATGCTGCGTCAATTTTGAAGGTGAATAGAAATGCCAGAAAGGACTGTTCATCTTTTATTATTTGAGATAGGGATAGAGCTACAAGAACTTTTATAGTTTAATTATGTAGTGGTAAGTACAGTGTATCCATAATAGCACTTTTGTTTGTAGAGGGTAGCCTATAGTTAATTCAGTTTATGGGTCATAATTTGCTTAAGTGTCTTTACAGGTGCTTAAGAGTGTTTTTGCACAGTTTATGGAGTTGTTGAATTGGCCAGAAATGGACAATTACAATTTACGAATTCCCAAGAATCTCCGGTCACACGTCTTCTCAAAAATGATAAAGGTGTATTAAAATTAACATTGAATACAAGTGCACTATGTATGGCTGATTTGCTAACAGAACGATGCAGAAGAGAACATGACAGATATCGTCGGAGAGAAGAAAAGAAAGACAAAAGGACATTTAAGGCTATCCGAAAGGATGGAGTCACTCAAAGCAGGACGAGCTTCCAGACGGAAACAATTGACTAGGTTAATTAGGCAAATGGAGAAAATGAACAAACGTATGATGGATGATATTAAACAGATTGTGTTTGACAGTGACTTTGAATGCTCACTTTGTGAAATGGTTAAGTTACGGGAGAAGTTTGGATCTCTGGACACCCAGGATCATACAAACTTGCCTCGTAAATAAAACATGTTATTATTATTTCTCTTTAGATCTTAGAAGTGGGTATATTTTAATAAAGAAATTATTATATTTCTTTGAATTTTAGAAGTGTATTTTTGCTTAAAGGATGAGGTCAAATGCAGGGTAGTCTGTTTAACTGTTAAAACTATTTGCAAACATGAGTGAGAGGGTTGGCTGGAGTTAAAGGTGTTAATCAGAGGTAAGGCCATGACACGGGCAGATGTAAACCACACGAGGCTGCGGTTTCTAACAGCTACCCCCAAACTCTGAAAGACCTCACGCCTATACTGCATGCATGTATTAAAACATAATCGTATTCTCGGACAAATATATCAAGTGTGTGCAAACTGTCCAGAGATCATGCTTACCATATTAGGAATTGCTTTGTGATTGTAACCGCCCCACGCAAACGGAGGATAAAGCAGGGGGCAGAGAGAAGATCGGGGCCGTACCCCGGGTGAAGATTTTTACGCTGTTATTTCTTTTTGTTGGAACTTTGTTAATCTTTTGAGTTTATTGTACTTTGTATTATTTTGAAACTTTCATTAAGTAAAATGGGTAAACCAATGTGGTGAACCTTATTAATCTTTGACCTGACTCAGAGTATTCATTTTTCTATTTCTTAGTATTTGTATATCTATCCATGATAAATCAATAGAATAAATATACATTGAAAAGAATATTAGTAACCTGTCTAGTGCAACGGAATCTGAGACTGAGTGAGCTCAGGACACCGCCGAGGACCCTTTGATACTGCATCTGATATGCCCGGGAAACAGGTGAGATCGCCCTCTTATTAATACATAAGATAACGGGTTTATCGGGTGTAGAATATTAGGGAGCAGGGCTGGACTGGTAATCTGGCAAATTGGAAAACAATACACACAACTACAAACTTGTCACTCTAGCACAACCAAATTCAATAGTTTATTATTATTTATTTATTTATTTTCGAAACCATATACCTATGGTAATGAGGAGCATGAGTTCACCTGTGACTACCATGCCCATACAGTTAAATGAAACTGACCTACAGTTAAACTCAGTTAAAATGTCATTACACTCTTAAAAAAAGGTTCTATGGAACCAAAAATGGTTCTTGGCTCGTAATCATAGGGGAACCTTTTTTTAGTGCTATATAGCACCAATTTTGGTTCTTCAGAAGTTCTTCACCGGTTCTTTGACTAAGGTGCTATATAGCACCTCTGAAGAACCGCTGAAGAACCACTGAAGCACCAAAATTGGTGCTATATAGCACTAAAAAAAGGTTCCCCTATGATTACGAGCCAAGAACCATTTTTGGTTCCATAGAACCTTTTTTTTTTTTTTTAGAGTGTAGGGTAATAAAATTAAAATAAAATTAAATTAAAATACTATGGTAGTCAATAGTTGCTCTATCTGCTTTGTTACAAACATTCTTCAAAATATCTGGTTACACTATTTCGATAGTCCACTTTAAACATTCTACTAACTATAAGTAACTTTGCAACTACATGTCAACTAACTGTCATTAGAGTATTAGTTGACTGTCAGTTGACTGGTAGGTTATGGTTAGGGTTCGGGTTAGTAGAATAAGTTGAATTGTAGTTGCCAAGTTACTTACAGTCAGTAGAATGTCTGTTGGGGGACCAACAAAATAAAGTTTTAGTAAATATTAAGCAGACAGTCCACAAATACTCTAATGACAGTTAGTTGACATGTACTTGCAAAGTTACTTATAGTTAGTAGAATGTCTAAAGTGGACTATCAAAATAAAGTGTTACCAAATATCTTCTTTTATGTTTCAAGGAAGAGAGAAAGTCATACAGGTTTGGAATGACATGAGAGTGAGTAAATGATGACAGATTTTAAAAGCAGTAAATTCACTTTAATGTATCCTAGCTCAAAATCAGTGGTTTACTGTCAAGTGCATTTCTGTGTGACAAAAGTGCAATATTACGTTTGTTATCTGCATTTGCAGTAAATTCGATAATATCCATCATTAGTTGTCCCTGTCCTAGATTTATTTATTTACTCCAATTTAAGGCCCTAACCCCAGTTAAAACATTCAGGAGGAACTCATGGGCCGGGTGGGCTGGATTTGTCAGGGCCGAATTTTAGCCCCAGTCCAGCCCTGTTAGGGAGTTACAGCGGTATAAAAATACAACAGAGTTAATATTTGGTAAATATCCTTGAACATTCTTGCTAGCATTTGTGTATGAACAATTTATTACAGTTGATCCTTCAAGTCTTAATTTGCTTGATTAAGTGTTGGAGTGACTATAAAAGCATTTTTGTTTGTTCATCCATTGTTTGAGTCATAATTTGTTAAATATCCTACAATGTTCTTTGTAGCATTTTTGTATGTACAATTTATTAGAGCGTATCATTTAAGTAATAATTAGCTTTTTAAGTGTTGGAGTAACTATAAGAGCATTTTTGTTTGTATAGTTTTTATAAATACTTAACCCATTTGTGCCCAATTTTTTCTGAATGTTTTCATGCATATAGTCATGTTAATAGTGTCCTATGTGAACATGTTCTGCATTTATTTTCCCCAGGTTTTTGTATTTTTTCTTGAAAATCGTATTTGAATGTGTGGCAACTATAGTTGCCGGTGGGCAAATATGTTGTATGCACCCCTTCAATGTCCAATATGAATAAGAGGAGAACATTTGGCATCTAACTCAAAATAACTGCTTTCAACAGATCGATCTTTATTCATAATCAAATTTATTATGTGTAAAAGTCGAAGAACATTCAATCAAACTCAAAAAAGCTGCTTCTATCTTATCTTTTGATTATGAAAGCACAACAAACAACAAATAAAGTCTTAAAGTGGTGGAACATAGTGCAGAACAAAGTGCAGCCATTAAGTTGCCCTTACGGCATTGTGTATCAAAAAGTTAAATGAAAATAAATAAATAGATTGACGAAAAAATTACATCTTACAAAAAAAATAAAATCAATAGTCCCATAGTATTCAATGGCTGACTGTAGTAGGTGATTTCATATAATAATGTAAATGTAAACTCATTACTGAATTTCCACATTACAATGGTTGTAAGCTACTAGTCATAAAATGATTTAGGGTCCTTGACCGATTAGATTGAAATGCATCCATTCCAAACTGGATGAAGGGTCCTCAATATTTGGGCCCTTACAAGACATAACATCATAAAATATGATATTTTTCCCTATCGAATCAAGGTCTACTGTACAGTAGAGATGCTAGTTAAAGGGATAAGTTATGTTATAAAAACTATAGATTTGTTGTAAGATTTGTTTTGTTTGGATGATTCTAGAGACCTTCATGATTATGTAGATATATATATGTCAACAAAAAATACTTATCAGTAACATGAAAATGACTTTCTTTGGTAGGGTTTGCCTTCGCTATGCTTCCTGGAAGTAAGGGTAGGAACTTGGCAGTCTCATGTGACAGGAATTAAGTTAATACTTTTTTTTTTCTTTTTTTTTTGAAATCCTTTATTTGGTTGTCTGCTTGTGTGTCATTAAGATATAAAACATGGATAATATCTAGAAAAATACTTACAGAAGGAAAATGACAACTATACACTGGCAACTATAGTTGCCGGTGGGCTTAACTATTAACGGGGGACGCAAAACTCAATCTCGCCTAGGGCAACCAAAGAGCTAGAGCCGGCCCTGGCGATCAGCAAGCTAAACACGACGCTGAAACGGTTTATGAGTCCATTTCACTGTGTGTGTGTGTGTGTGTATGTGTGTGTGTGTGTGTGTGTGTGTGTGTGTGTGTTAGAGAGAGAGAGAGAGAATGAACGTGAACTTGTGCCGCCCTAAACTACTTCATTGTCATGTCAACCGCCTGTCAGTGTCAGCTCAGGTGCTGCGAGAATCAAAACATCTAGTAATAGCGCTGTATGTTTTAGGCAAATAAAAAAAAGTCTAACGTTAACATTAAAGTGAAAGAGTCCTGTAACTTACTCATATCATCAAGCAAACCACCAAAACAAAATCGTCGTGTGTAATCTTCCTTTGAAGAGACCGAACGCGCTGCAACATTTCCCTCAGATTCCTTTAACCCAGTCGGCGTCACTACTGTGATTGTTTTTGGAATATAATATAACAATGCACAATCTCTTTGAGAACGATATTTGCTGATGTATCTACTGTCCTACCTGAAACGCTAACGTTATCATTGTTAATTTGTTGTGCCTGCTGCAAAGTTACTTTCTGGCTCTTTGAAAAAACTTTCAACCACTTTTAATCCTGCGGTGAACAATCCATAATAATTCATAATTTTATTATAGCATTTGTTCCTGTTGGCACAATTTTATTAAGAAATATAAAAAACTATACAATAGCCTATCATTAACATTATCACGTAATTATGACAATCATCAAAGCATATATATATATATATATATATATATATATATATATATATATATATATATATATATATATATATATATATATATATATATAGCAAGCAGAGGAAATGAAAAATTCCGTATTTTTATCTATTATGAGTTGTATTTCATTGTTTATTATTTCATTGTCTTTTTTAAATTAAGTTATAACACTTTATTTAAACTGTAGTTTTAAAATATTAATGTTCAAAGCATTGTATCCCTTGATTTGAATTCCTGTGTAACTGCATATATTATTTTGTCATTTAAATATTATATATTAATGTATTGGAGTGTGATAAAAAGGTGACCTTGAAATTGTGGCGTTAAAGGCGATGCGAGCCAGGGGAAATTTGTGGGTGCACCTAAATTTTGTGTTAGGCGCACCAGTGCAACCAAGGCAAAAAGTTAGTCTGGAGCCCTGACTGGTGAGGGTACACATCTGTCTTTTCTGACACATGGATTCTTTAACCTCTGTGCACCTGATGTGATCTTCAGTGGAAGGTAAAAACTGTTCACATTATCACTAGATTCCACACTGAACCCAAGTCTGTGCTGATGAGTGAAATGATTTACATTAAAGGTCTCATAGAATGTATTGATACAATATTTTTTAATTGTTCTCTGATATCTACATAGAAGGGTTGTGGCTTTGGTAAGGGCAAATACTCCAGATACAGTTTTACATGTCCATTTACAACCCTTGAAATTGTCCCTAGAATGAAATGGTCTGTTTTTGCCTTATTTGGAAAGGTCATGAATAATAATATTGAGCTCTGCTCTGATTGGCTCATTTCAATAGCTCACATAAGTGCATTTATTCAGCAAACACAATCGCAAACAGCACAAGCGGCTCATGAGTCATGACAGAACAGACCGACTGAATGACACTTTAACCCCCTCGAGTCGCGACCGACTCGCTTTTCTTATCAGTGCCAAAGAGACTCAAATAACTCAACTCTTCGTTTTTTTTATCATTTAAGCAAGTGTTATACATCATTATAATCTGTTAAGTTTCAATTTTTTTTGTGTACAGTCACAATAAAAACAAATTGTTGTTGCAAAATAAAGAAAACAGACATGATGCGCGATCTAATCTGATTGTCTTCCGAAAATGACCTGTAGCTTAGTGAAATTTTATCACACAAACATGAGACATATGTCTAAAGAAACGTTAAAATGTCAGGTTTTAAATAATGTAAATCAAATCAAAAACAAATATTCTGTGTTTATGTAATATGTTTGAAAAGAGAGAGATGTCAGTCGTTAGTGAGCCTCTTCATTATCCGGTAATGCGACCACACCCACGGAGCACGCGTTCTTTCAGATTCAAATACTGAGGCGATCCATGCGTCAACGCCTACACATCAACTCAAACAAACACTTCAAGTGAAGCGCTACACTTCAGCTACATCGTGAGATGCGTTGAGGAATAATTCTTCTCATGGAAAGCTGTTCATGTTCTGTTCAGAGCAACGGATTCAGCAGCTGATTGTGAGGTAGGCTAAGTTTATTCTGTTAGCATCTGTGAATATTAAATGCAAAAGACCATTTAAATATGAATCCTGCTGCAACATAAAATGTACATCATAGACGCAAGACTGTTTAGATATGATTTATTTGGCCTGTTTTCGTTTTGTATAAATTGTATCTTAATTTGGTAACACTTTATAATAATGGTCATTAGTTAACATTAGTTAACTGCATTAGTTAACATTAACTAATAATGAACTGCACTTATAAAGCGTTTATTAATCTTTGTTAATGTTAATTTCAACATTTACTAATGCATTATTAAAATCTTGTTAACATTAGTTAATGCACTGTGAACTAACATAAACAAACCATGAACAGCTGTATTTATTTATATTAAAAAAGATTAGCAAATACAGTAACAAATGTACTGCTCATGGTTAGTTCATGTTAGTTAATACATTAACTAATGTTAACTAATGACTATTATCTAAAGGGTTACACTTAATTTTAATCAATGTTTTTAATATATTTGTTTCTTATTTAATAAGAAGCCAATATATCAGACAAAATAGCGTTAGCCTGGTGATCATGCATTGCACACATGTCTTATAAATGAACTGAAGCTCAAAATTATATTTTGTGTATGATAGTTTACAAAACCAAATGATTCAGACAATGTTTGCCATTGAAATGACTGGGAAAAGTGTCCCAATCAACCTGAAGTCACCAGATACTATTTGAAATCATAATTGCATTGCATTGCAATTGTGAATCTTGATTTAAGAATTTTCAATATTTGGACTGGAAACTAGAAAAAAAAACTACTAAATAAGAAGAGCATTTATTGCATTGAATTCAAATATTTTGATCATTTAAAATATAATAGCCCTTTGTTGACTACATTCTAATTAAACTACAAAAAAGACTTTGTTCTTTTGCTCTCTGTCACATCCCTGAAGCTCATTCTTTATGCAGGTCATTATGCAGCACATTATGCGTTATTTTGTCTCTCAGGTGTGATACCCAGCATTATTCATTAACTTTCACACCTCCTCGCATACTGGCATTTGTAAAGAAAAAGTATCTTAGAAAATGTACATGAATATATTGTTTTATGTGAATCAGTTTAAAGAAAAAACTAGTCAACAACACCCATTAGTCAAAAGTCTTCTGGACACATATCTATTGTGTGTTTTGAGGCATTCATTTTAAAACACTTTTTTTAGTTTTTTCAAAAACCATGCATAAACATTTTTCTCTCAAAAATACAAGCATGTACTGTACATACATGTTGCTCACATATTATGGTAGCCCAGTTTGTGCTGAATACAGTGTAATTACACTTTTGCCATGAATGTGTTTATAAGCAAAAATGTAAGAGCATGTCAAAACTTCTAAAGGGCCCCAAAACAGCTCAGACTCAAGAGGGTTCATACTGAAGATGTTACCTATCCATTTAAGGAGGAAACTAATTTATATCATAATGAAAGGAGGTGTGACTGAGACATCACATCGTTGATTTCGGCTAGTGTAAGCATTGTTGCATACGTTAGTTCATACTTTGATATAATTTCATATGCAAAATTGCGTTGTCTGCTCCTCATGTTTATTTATGTTAAACTTTATTACTCAATGTTTATAAATCTGTTGACATTACAGTAAATTTTATTCACCAAAATATCATTGAATATATTTTATTCTTTCTCCCCGAATTTCATTGAACATTTAATTCTCTTCCCCCAAATTTAATTGAACATGTTTAATTATCTCCTCCAGCTTTCACTGAACACATGTAGGAGGTAAAAGAAGAGTGCAAAGATAAAAAGTCCAAAAGTCATTGAAATCTGAGGTAAAAAAAAATAAAAAATAAATACTTCAGGTCCAAAATTCATTGAAATTTTTATGTAAACTGACCCAAAAAATTTTGGTGAACTGTACCTCAGCTCAAGTAAACTGTTTAACAAACACATTTAATTGAAGTAAAAATGACCCCCGAACCATCAGACCAAAAACAGACAGCCCTTGCAGGTCCAGGAGGTGTCATCATCAATGACTCCATTATCTTCTCCACAGGAGTCATGAAACCACTGCTGACAGATGTTGGGGTAACAGCTTAGGACCCAGGACCAGTAGTGAAAAATGAAGACCAGGAGTCAGGAGTCAGATTAATTAAAGAAAATTTACTGAAGAATAGTTTGCAGTTTCATCAGCAGAAGCCAGCTTCAAGAGGAGTTCGTAGGCCGCGCTCCCTCTAACAGTCTCCCCGCCTCCGTCTAACGGACATACAATTTTCTGAACAGTTATACTGTTTTCAAGGTCTAGACACGTCATTACTGCCATGTGGAATGATTCTGATTGGTTCTAACAACATGCAATGTAAGCAACTTTCCACACGTAGACAGATAGGAGCATATATCTCTAAAAATGCGTAGACTTGATGTCGCCCAGGCCCAGATTAGTCTCCAATGACCTCGGAGGTCACAGAAAAGACGCCTCAAAGTCTGGAATTGTCTGCCGAAAGGACCATCTCCAATACTGGATCTGCACAGAATCATGAGACGCACACACAAAGTTTCCCAGAAAAACAGTCTCCATCAAGGTCGGGACATCTTAACTAACTATCAACAAAATCCTTCTCCAAAACATGCTGATACTAACTCTAATTCAGAAGTGACTTTATTCTATTCTATAAAGACAGAAGATATATCAAAGAGGTACATTTTCCCCTGAGTCCCCAAAGAATCCAGGGATGACCCCGACCTCAGGAAGACATATAGTTAACACATGCTGATCTCGTTTGACTTCAAACACCAAGGACATTTGCCTGTCAGCACATCTTGACACAGACATCAGAGCTGGATTCAAAAGCACAGAGCAACTAAAACACTACAATATTCAAAATCACTCCTTGAATATAGAGAACTGATTTATCAAATGTAGGACACTGTTATAACTTGATTATCATTCATTCTTATTTTAATATTGATTAAATATTTAATATTTAATATCATTCTTGAAGGATATGTGTCTGATGAAGAGACAAGTGATGTTTGGCTTGACCCTTGACCCTTCACAGATAACACACACAATCCATTCCCCAGCTTTTTTAGGGTCATCTGGGTTCCCTATAATTGTGCAAAAGTGGCGGTGCGAGGGTGGGGGTAATGAATGTAAAGATTGCAGCTAGCGACTAAGCCACCCTGGAAAAATTGCTAAATTAATTTTGCTAAGGCACCACAGGTTCGTTCACAAAGTCGCTGGAGACGTGGATATAAATAATATATATGGTTTTATTCAAAGATAAAATCTTTTTGTAAAAGCACAGGATAAGAGTATAATAATCACTTGTCAAAACCAAAAGAAAACACAATTTAATCACACCATTCAACAGGAGTTGACCTGGACGTCTGGGTTTCAGCATGAGGGAGCCGAGGCGTGACAGCAGGGAATTAAGGGCACAACAAGGCCACCACAGCACATCACCACTTCCATGCACCTGTGCACAACCACGCTCACACACACACACACACACACACACACACACACACCACAAGTCACAGCAGCACTAGTGAAGAAAAGACTGCCACCAGAAATCCACCCTGCCTTAGGCACTCGGCTCCTGCAAGCAAGGCAAGGCAAGTTTATTTGTATAGCACATTTCATACACAGTGGTAATTCAAAGTGCTTTACACAGAAATGAAATTAAAATATTCGTAAGTGAATTAAAACAGTTATAATAGAAATGAAAATAAATAAAAAATAAAGATGAGATACCCTATCTGGGGTGGAAGAAAATGGAGAGTCGGGTTTACTTTAAAAATATTTGTCAGGTAACTGTGCGTTTAGACAGTACCCTTACAGACAATTCTTCTTGGCCTAAGCAAGCAGAAATGTGTTACACACTAACACAAAATAAACACTAAACACTAGGGATGCCACAATTCTCAATATAATATTGAACCGTTCGGTACGGCCTTCACGATTCAATACGCGCATGTGAATTGCGTTTTTTCGGTTTTGCATTTAATTAAGTATTTTTCTACAAATTCTAAAATTTGCCTCCATCCCAATATACTGAACAACGCGACATACATTCACATCACACGTTAGTGGTAGAGTTATACTCACGGAACACTTGTTCTCTGATTGTCCTGTGCACTTGCCTCATTTTGATCGTGAAACTGCTCAACTCGATGCTCAAGGGCCAGGTTGCTGTAAGTCTTCAAGAAGATAATGAACACTGGTCAGCATCTTTGAGATACATTAGAACCAGAGAGCAGATTTAGAAGTTAACCTCTGTTAAAATAACGGATATTTTTTAAATGTACTACACTACATTATATTGTGAGTATTATTTATCTATTTATTGTTTGTATGCACAGATTTTCCATTTCCATGGCTGAATGGATACATTGCAATTCTGGTTGGAGCAGGAATGACCTTTATTGTCCAGAGCAGTTCTGTCTTTACCTCCGCTATAACTCCTCTTGTTGGTCAGTATAACCATCCATCCATCCATCCATCTTCTTCCGCTTATCCGGGGCCGGGTCGCGGGGGCAGCAGTCTAAGCAGAGATGCCCAGACTTCCCTCTCCCTAGACACCTCCTCTAGCTCTTCCGGGGGGACACCGAGGCGTTCCAAGGCCAGCCGGGAGACATAGTCCCTCCAGCGTGTCCTTGGTCTTCCCCGGGGCCTCCTCCTGGTTGGACATGCCCGAAACACCTTCCCGGGAAGGCGTTCAGGAGGCATCCGGAACAGATGCCCGAGCCACCTCAGCTGTCCCCTCTCGATGTGGAGGAGCAGCGGCTCTACTCCGAGTTCCTCCCGAGTGACTGAGCTTCTCACCCTATCTCTAAGGGAGCGCCCAGCCACCCTGCGGAGAAAGCTCATTTCGGCCGCCTGTATCCGGGATCTTGTCCTTTCGGTCATGACCCAAAGCTCATGACCATAGGTGAGAGTAGGAACGTAGATTGACCGGTAAATTGAGAGCTTCGCCTTACGGCTTAGCTCTTTCTTCACCACGACAGACCGGTACATCGACCGCATTACTGCAGAAGCTGCACCTATCCGTCTGTCAATCTCCGTTCCATCCTCCCCTCACTCGTGAACAAGACCCCTAGATACTTGAACTCCTCCACTTGGGGCAGGAACTCTCCACCAACCTGAAGTGGGCAAGCCACCCTTTTCCGACTGAGGACCATGGCCTCGGATTTGGAGGTGCTTATCCCCATCCCAGCCGCTTCACACTCGGCTGCAAACCGTCCCAGTGCATGCTGAAGGTCCTGGTTAGAAGGGGCCAACACGACAACGTCATCCGCAAAGAGCAGAGACGAAACCGTGTGGTCTCCAAACCTGACACCCTCCGGCCCTTGGCTGCGCCTAGAAATTCTGTCCATAAAAATTATGAACAGAACCGGCGACAAAGGGCAGCCCTGCCGGAGTCCAACATGCACCGGGAACAAGTCTGACTTAGTGCCGGCAATGCGGACCAAACTCCTGCTTCGGTCATACAGGGACCGGACAGCCCTCAGCAAAGGACCCCGGACCCCATATTCCCCCAGCACCCTCCACAGGACGCCGCGAGGGACACAGTCGAATGCCTTCTCCAAATCCACAAAACAAATGTGGACTGGTTGGGCAAACTCCCATGAACCCTCCAGCACCCTGTAGAGGGTATAGAGCTGGTCCAGTGTTCCACGACCAGGACGAAAACCCCACTGTTCCTCCTGAATCCGAGGTTCCACTATCGGCCGAATTCTCCTCTCCAGTACCCTGGCATAGACTTTCCCGGGGAGGCTGAGAAGTGTGATCCCCCTATAGTTGGAACACACCTTCCGGTCCCCCTTTTTAAAAAGAGGAACCACCACCCCGGTCTGCCATCCCAGAGGCACTGTCCCCGACCGCCACACGATGCTGCAGAGGCGTGTCAGCCAAGACAGCCCCACAACATCCAGAGACTTGAGGTACTCAGGGCGGATCTCATCCACCCCCGGTGCCTTGCCACCGAGGAGTTTCTTGACCACCTCGGTGACTTCAGCTTGGGTGATGGACGAGTCCTCCTCTGTGCCCCCAGCCTCTGCTTCCTCAATGGAAGACGTGACGGCGGGATTGAGGAGATCCTCGAAGTATTCCTTCCACCGTCCGACAACATCCCCAGTTGAGGTCAACAGCCGCCCATCGCCACTGTAAACAGCGTTGGTAGGGCACTGCTTCCCCCTCCTGAGGCGCCGGACGGTTTGCCAGAATCTCTTCGAGGCCAGCCGATAGTCCTTTTCCATGGCCTCACCGAACTCCTCCCAGGCCCGAGTTTTTGCCTCCACAACCACCCGGGCTGCAGTCCGTTTAGCCTGCCGGTACCTGTCAGCTGCCTCAGGAGTCCCACAAGCCAGCCAGGCCCGATAGGACTCCTTCTTCAGCTTGACGGCATCCCTTACTTCCGGTGTCCACCACCGGGTTCGGGGATTGCCGCCTCGACAGGCACCGGAGACCTTGCGTCCACAGCTCCGAGCAGCCGCTTTGACAATGGAGGTGGAGAACATGGTCCACTCGGACTCAATATCTCCAGCCTCCCTCGGGATCCGGTCGAAGCTCTGCCGGAGGCAGGAGTTGAAGATCTCTCTGACAGGAGACTCGGCCAAACGTTCCCAGCAGACCCTCACAGTACGTTTGGGTCTACCGAGTCTATCCAGCTTCCTCCCCCGCCATCGGATCCAACTCACCACCAGGTGGTGATCAGTTGACAGCTCCGCCCCTCTCTTCACCCGAGTGTCTAAGACATACGGCCGCAGGTCAGATGAAACGACCACGAAGTCGATCATTGACCTACGACCTAGGGTGTCCTGGTGCCATGTGCACTGATGGACACCCTTATGCTTGAACATGGTGTTCGTTATGGACAAACTGTAACTTGCACAGAAGTCCAATAACTGAACACCACTCGGGTTCAGATCAGGGGGGCCGTTCCTCCCAATCACGCCCCTCCAGGTTTCACTGTCATTGCCCACGTGGGCGTTGAAGTCCCCCAGTAGAACGACGGAGTCCCCAGTCGGAGCACTCTCCAGCACCCCTCCCAGGGACACCAAGAAGGTCGGGTACTCTGCACTGCTGTTTGGCCCGTAGGCACACACAACAGTGAGAGACCTATCCCCGAGCCGAAGCCGCAGGGAAACGACCCTCTCGTTCACCGGGGTAAACTCCAACACATGGCGGCAGAGCTGGGGGGCTATAAGCAAACCCACACCAGCCCGCCGCCTCTCACCATGGGCAACTCCAGAGAGGTGAAGAGTCCATCCCCTCTCGAGAAGTGTGGTTCCAGAGCCCAAGCCGTGTGTGGAGGTGATTCAGACTATCTCTAGTCGGAACCTCTCAACCTCACGCAGAAGCTCAGGCACATTCCCCGCCAGCGAGGTGACATTCCATGTCCCAAGAGCTAGTTTCCGTGTCCAGGGATCGGGTCGTCTAGGCCCCCGCCTTCGACTGCCGCCCGATTCACTTTGCACCGGCCCCTTACGGTCCCTCCCGTGAGTGGTGAGCCCACGGGAAGGTGTCCCCACGTCGCTCCTTTGGGCTGAGCCCGGCCGGACCCCGTGGGGGAAGGCTCCACCTGGCTCCAGGGTGGGGCCCCGGCTGCGCCATACCGGGCGACGTCACGGTCCTCCTTTTTTTTGGCATCATAAGGGTTTTTGAACTGCTCTTAGTCTGACCCGTCACCTAGGACCTGTTTGCCTTGGGAGACCCTACCAGGGGCATATAGCCCCGGACAACGTAGCTCCTAGGGTCATTCGGGTACTCAAACCCCTCCACCACGTTAAGGTGGCAGTTCATGGAGGAGGTATAGTCAGTATAACCATGTATCTATTATTAGTGTTTTATTAAGGTATCATGATCCACTTTGTCAGTGATGCAATGTTGTAGAGGTTCAAAGTTTGGCATTGTTTACTCACCCATACCTGACTGAATCCGTTCAATTGGTGAACGAATCATTTAGTAAATCTGTGAATCTACTGATTCAATGAAAAGATTTGGGAGAATGATTCACTAGAATGGTTCATTCATGTTCATGATTTTGGCATGAATTTGCCAAGGAGAACTTAAATTTTAGTCTGCTCCTCTCACAATACTATTTCATATGCCTTCAGACTGTGAATATATAAGTCGTATGGGCTGTTTTTAGTTTTGCATAAATATAAATGCATAAACTTAAACAATGCCATCCTTTTTGGCTTTAAGACAGTATGTTTGTTCTGTTCTGTATTACCTCTTTATGTTTTACTTATCTTGCTGTAAATTAATGGGAAATTGTTTTTTTTAAGAACATTTGAGCGTATTTTACTATCTAATAACTCAAACTAGTAAATCATAGCAGTTGGAAGTTGACATGCATGTGTAAAGTCACACTTGTGTGTGTGTGTGTGTGTGTGTGTGTGTGTGTGTGTGTGTGTGTGTGTGTGTGTGTGTGTGTGTGTGTGTGTGTGTGTGTGTGTGTGTGTGTGTGTGTGTGTGTGTGTGTGTGTGTGTGTTTTTAGGTATTGGTGTTATAAAAATTGAAAGGGTATATCCTCTTTGCCTGGGATCCAATATTGGAACAACTATTACTGCTGCTATATTAGCCGCCATGGCTAGTCCAGGGGAAACGCTTGAAAACTCATTACAGGTTAGCATGACATGCAAATATATTCAAGCATAATCACAATCACTTGTGAACCCAGTCCATAACTTCATGGTGTAACTCTTCTCTCCATTAGATCGCCATGGTTCATCTCTTCTTCAACCTCTCTGGGATTTTGTTGTGGTACCCAATCCCTTTCACGCGTCTCCCCATTCGAATGGCAAAGGCTCTTGGTGGACTAACAGCCCAGTACCGTTGGTTTTCGGGCTTTTACATAATCTCCTGCTTCTTTGCCTTACCTCTGTTTGTCTTCGGCCTTTCTTTGGCTGGTTGGCAGGTCCTTGTGGGGGTTCTTGTTCCCATAGTGGCTGTTCTGATCTTCCCAATCATTATTAATATACTACAGAAGCACAAACTTGGGACTTCCTCCCCCTATGGGCCCACTCTCTTGAACCATGGGATAGAGTGGTTATCATAATGGCCGCTCGCTGCTGCTGTTGCCGCAAGTGCTGCAATATAACGGAAGAAGATGAAGAGAAGGGAAAACATGAAAATATGGATACTGGAATAGAGATGTATGATTACCCGACAATGACTGATGAGATCAAGGAGGCCAAGAAAACATCAGACAATTGTGAAATCCTCAGGGCATCCTCTTTATAGAGTTTAACAGAGCATCGTGGTTTTTTTCTAAACATGTCCAACTTAAAACTCGGAGTTGAAAGTAGGTTATATCAGTGGACTTAACAGCAAGAATAAAGAGAAAACCAGTATATTTAATTTCACCATTTACGTATTTTAAAAGTCTTACATTTATTTTACTTCTTATATTGACATTTTTATACAAAGATGCTATTTTGTACAGGAAATTGTAAATGTTATTGTTAAATATACAATCTTATGTTACACTGTGAGATTTTGTGATTGTTCTTTTACTTGTGTCAACATAAAATGCATTTATTTTTAATACCTCTAGTTGGAAATAAATGCCAGCTACCACACAATGTCTAATGTAAAATCTGTTTTAAGAGTTCAACTCTGTTCTGTGCATTATTTTACTCAATTTTACTGTTCTCCTTTTATTTATGTAAACTTTATTTAACATGGGCCTGTACTGTACAATATCGCCATGATTTACAACATTAAACCTTATTTATTTAAATTCATAAATTACTGTATTCATAATTTTAATAGTGTTACAAAACACAACTTGCACTGTTACATGCAGAGAGTAAGATTGACTTATGTCTGATCATAATGTCTATATTTTACTGTACAATACAGAAATAATATAATATTTTATAAATGAGGAGGAATTAATGTTGTTATTGTTGACAGAGATAATCATTGTGATTCTACAGGACAATGTCTTTGTCATTTCCTCCTCCTGTTCACTTTGAATAACTGGAGTAAAGAAAAGAGAAGAATGAAGATGCTAGGTGAGGGGGAACTGCTTTGCCCTTTTTGGCCATATTATCTTTATGGTTGGACATGTTATCCTGCAGTGGTGGCTATCAGCAATATTTATAGAGATTACGAAGTACGAACCCTGCTGTGTCATTTGTGCTTTCCTCAATAATAAAAGTTCACTAATGACTAAATATTATAACTTCTTGGCATTGACTCATCTCATTTATTCGACTGTTGATTAACCATTTTAAAATCTTGCTTTCAATTTAAATATTCTTTTCATATAGTATTCTTAATATTAATTTATTTTATCCAGAATTTAAAAAATAATAATCACGTTTTATTTCAATCCATTTACTTTTAATCTAACAGTATTCAACCTGCTGTAACAAACAGTGCTAATATCCCATTTGACCTCGAAATTTGATAAATTGCCAATTTGTTGACTAATACCTAAAACGACTCGAACAAGTGCAGGGCCTCACTGAGAGTAACCTGAGGTTAAAGCCTTTAAAGACAATTAGTAATATATGAGATTTCGATCTCAGCAATTCTTGTTGCTGCTTGTTCCCTTGTATATACTTCTTTGGGAAACTTCAGTGACATCATGATTATTCATTAAGATTACTAAATTAAGATATTATTCCTTAAGACATTTGAAATCCTGTCGAATCTGAACTGCCGCCAGCATTATACAATCACAGAATGACACATGGTTACTCAAAAGTTTGAGAACGGTAAGCTTTTTTTTAATGTTTTTAAAGTAGTCTCTTCTGCTCACCGAAGGCTGCATTTATGTTATTAAAAAATACAAAAAAGATTTAATATTGTGAAATATTATTAAAACGTAAAATACACGTTTTCTATTTGAATAATTTTAAATTATAATTTATTCATGTGATACAAAGCTGAATTTTCAGCATCATTACTCCAGTCTTCAGTGTCGTATGATCCAATGTTAAAAGCAGTTTTGTAAAACATTTTTTGGGATTATTTAGTGAATAGATGGTTCAAAAAAGAACAGTATTTATCTGAAATAGAAAGCTTTTGTAACATTGTACTACAGTTCAAAAGTTTTGGGTTGGTAAGAATTTTGTTTTGTTTTTTGAGAAAGAACTTAAAGAAATGAATACATTTATTCGGCAAGGATACATTAAAATTGATCAAGTGACAGTATAGATATTTACAATGTTGCAAAAGATTTATATTTCGGATAAATGCTGTTCTTTTGAACTTTCTATTCATTAAATAATCCTGAAAAAAAGTGTACACAACTGTTTTCAACACTGATAATAGTAATAAATGTTTCTTGAGCAGCAAATCAACATATTAGACTGATTTCTGAAGGATCATGTGACTCTAAAGACTGGAGTAATGATGCTGAAAATTCAGCTTTGAATCACAGAAATAAATAGCATTTTAAAACATATTCAAATAGAAAAAAGTTGTTTTGAATTGTAAAAATATTTCACAATAAAACTGTTTTTGCTGTATTTTGGATCAATTAAATGTAGCCTTGGTGTGCAGAAGAGACTTAAAATTTTTAAATATTTAAAACTTAAAATATTTAAAAAAACCTTAATGATTCCAAACTTTTGACCAGTAGTTACACACACACACATATATATATATATATATATATATATATATATATATATATATATATATATATATATATATATATATATATATATATATATATATATATATATACATACATGTGTGTGTGTGTATTATTATTTAATTTTTTTTAAATATTATTAAAATGTTTATCTGAATAATCAGTAGAGAATTAATCTAATCTTCAACCAGAAATGAGTATTTTCACTGTTATTATAGTACAATTAGCAGACCTGCAAACTCATCAGAGAAAAAAAGGTGACAGTGTCCGGTCGGGTCGGGTCGGGTTCGGGGGGTTGCAATGCCGACGCTGTGAACTCAAGTAAGTGTTAGGCGCATGACACTAAAATAAGAAAACAACAAAAGAACCAAAACACAAATGATATTATACTGAAAAACATTTATTTTTCCCTTAGCCTGGACGAGGGTTTCACAAACACCAATGGAGGGAAACTGAAAACATTAGTTTTCTTTAATGAAAAACATACTGAAAAAATGTGTTTTACATTCTTTTTTTATTTTTTCTTAGCCTGAACAAGGGTTTCACAAGCTCGCTTTCGTTGTTTGGCCGCATGCCTCCTTCTGGCCAAAGCCTCCTCTTCTGCCTTGGTTCTTCTGGCTGCGGCAGCGCTTGAGGATGGCTGGCAGTCGAACACCCTCCGTCTCTCCATCTCCTTCAAGGCTGCTTGCTTTCTTAAAGCTTTGTCCTTACTTCCAGCCGACAGGATGTTTTGACATATCTTCTGATCCACTGGCCCATACTTTATGTTTTCTCTACTGAACATTTCTACTGCAGTTTTCTTTTGGGTCAGCATGGTGTGTTTCACAGTTTGGATGGCACTCAGAGTGCTGATGCTCATGCTGCCACTTTTTGAGTCAATAATTTCTGACATGTAACTGAAAGATGACTCAATCATTGGCCCATGGAACACAGACAATGCTGTCTGTGCTGTTTTGGTGAGTGCTGGGTACCTTCCTGTATCAGAAACATCTGCCCACCAGCTGACAGCATCTTCTCCATCAGTGAATGTTGGCAGGCTCTGGTCCACACCATACTGGAGAATCTAAAGCCAGATAAGAACTATTTAATTATCCCACCAGGGACATTTAACCTCCACAGAAGCAAGATATAGGGTTAAAAATTAAACAACAACAGTAAACATCAAAAGCATCCATACACAAGACTCACAAACACATTACATACTAATAATAGGGACGTGCATTATTCAGCTAACCTCTTGCTGAACATCCACATCAGCAGGGAGAAACTTGCTTAGCATCTCCATCAGTTCTCTCAGCAGATGTCCAGTCTTGGAGTGCCCCCTTGCAATAGGGTCAAGAGCAGACAGGCACTGCAGGGTCATGCTCTCCAGTGGCAGCTTTCTCTGCAGGTATTCCCCACAAGCAATGTATCCCTGGAGTACTTGGTCCAGGAAGGGCTTCAGCGTCTGTATACATATCAACAATACACACTGGTATAGTAGTGCTCCTTTACCATTGGCAAATGTTTTTTGTCCAAAAGTTGGGTAACTATTTTTAAACCACTCACATGGTGTTTTGGATGCTCCGTCTGAATTTATCTGCCACACGACCCACATACAGATTTCTTGCAGGCAGCAGTTTGTCTCCCTTGAGTTCGAGACCTGCCAGGGTCCTGGGGATTGGTGGCAGGTGTTCTGGCTTCACAAAGCATGCAAGAAAGTTGGTGAAAACCTGCAGCTGCTTGTCATGCAATTTGTGCACAAGGGTGTCACGACCCTGAGGAAGTAGTTATATTGTGCAAGTGAGAGATGGATATGAATTTCCACCATACAAGCACAGTAAGACACAACCAGTTACACTGGTAACAAAAGATGTTAAATACCCCTGGGGTAGCATTTAAAACTATCCAAAATGTATGATAGAACATAGTTGTGAAACACTATTTCAATATACCTGGAACACCATAAAATATTCTTTCAGAAGAGCCAGGACACCTATGTAGACACTGAGATGGAGCTCTGTTTTGGTGTCTTCATGCCACAGTTTCTTAACCAACCGCTGCTTTCTGTCTCTGCCCTGCTGTGTCATTCCTGGAAGAGAATATATCAAAGCTCTAATTTGTTGATTTACCAAAGCAAATGTCAGATAGTGACCATGCAGGCCAATGTTGACACACCATAGATATTTCCCATAATTTGGCCACATTACCCAGCCAATCTACAACTGCAATGTGTTGATTTACCTTTCCCACTGAGGTCCTTATGAAGAGTCTGAATGCGTCTCTGGGCCTTTTCATTCACATGATGAGCATCATAGAGTTTTTCCAAAGGTTCTTTGTACAGAGCCTTGTCTTCCGCATTCATGAACCCAAAGAATAGGACCTTATAAGCAGGAAACATGGTTTGAGTGCTGAGTCCAACATCATAAGACGACAGCCAACGGTGTGGGATGAATCTCTTTGGAGTTGAACCGGGAATGCTCATGTAATCACAGATCTCTTGGAGATAAGCCCGCTGACAAATAGAAAGAACACACATATAAAATAAATAAATAAATAAATATATATATATATATATATATATATATATATATATATATATATATATATATATACACATAAAACAATAATAAGGCCATCAAATGGCATTCAAATTCTGTCAAAAATGTCAAGTCAATGTCAAGGTGGAAAAGAGCTATACACAAGTGCTCTACACTCCTGTATGAATTTACCTGGTCAGAAGCCCACTTGTGATCAGTATGAAGGTCACTGAAGAGATGACCGTTGAAAGCACTGGAAAATCTTTTTGACGCATTATGCATGTGATGGCATGAGTCCCCGTCGATATCTAGAAGTTCTGAGCAGTGGTTGTGTCGAACTCTAGTTTCCAGGCCAGACTTGCTGCCTCGCATCACTGCGCAGGAATCCATCATGATGCTCACCATGTTGGACCACGGGATATCATTGTCTGAGAAGAATTTGTCCAGGGCATTCTCCAGGGTTGCTGACGTTACCTTAAGTACTTCAAATGATCCAAGGTGCTCCACATCAACAGCCTTCCTCTCTGGGTTATAATAGCTCACCAAAATGGAGAGCACCTGTATAAATGAGAAGACCATTGAGAATGTTGACTGTTTTTTTAAATCACATCCCCTTGATCGAGGTTACTGAGTGCTCACTGCTGTCAGTAGGAACAATAACAATATTGACCGAATATCAGGACAGCAGATAAAGCGGACTATGTGGGCAGAAATGCTTTATATGAAGAAAATATTGTGCCAAATGTACATATTATTTCTCCAAATGAAAGCACTGTGTAAGCTTGATGGGATATACATGGCCGGTGTTCTTCTGTAATTGCTTTAGGTGTCAAAGCATTGTATAAATCCTAGGAATTACTATTCTATTAATACCATTACTGCATTACCTTTTTGGCACTACTTGAGGTTGCCTCATCAAGATTGATGGAGAATGGTAACTTTTTGATGTTGCTGATGATGCGGTCGGAGAATGTCTTCCCCATGCCGTGAACCATTTTATATTTCGCTGCTGTTCGCGACAACTTCATGCGGCTCAGAGCCACTTTGTCCTGGGCCAGCGTCTGCGCGAGGTTGACAATGACGGGGGCCATTGTGAATGGCAGTGAGTGCTCTGCCAAAGTGCCCAGAACCATTGCCTGATAGTAAAGCAAATTAAAATCATTAAAATGCAACCTTGCAAATTATCCCTACATGGATCTACTATGATGAAATTGTCTGCCTGTATTGTATGGCTGATATACAATATACAGTATATATCAAAATACATTTCTGTTCAGTAATTATCAATGCATTTTATTTGCAGTGCTCTTTACACTGAATAAAACAATCTCAAAGTGCTTGTGTTCAAAATATAATTCAACCAACAATTCATTAAATTTTCTTAAATACTTGGTACTAAACCTCTGCATTCGCAACACGCTGAAACATGGACACAGGTAATTTCCCTCTCTCTCTCTCTCGCAATGCTTCTGGTCCATGGGTCTCGTGAACAGCATTATCAGGGGGACTACAAATGCTCCTGGTTGTCAAAATTGTCAACACTTTTTCTCTGTGTTTGGATGTGGCACAGTGGGATATTAGGGCATGCACCCCCTTATTGGCATAGTTTATTTCCTTTGTACACAAGGTACATCTGGCATGTCCTGCCTTATCTATTTTTCTGAAATACAATGACAGAGGCAATGTATGCTCAACACCCTGCACTTCCTGCCTCACTTCCACCTTGAGCCATGCCCAGCTCCACTTGCACCTCCCTGCTGCTGATTCTAGTTGCGCTACATACAATGAGTCTTCCTCATTCAGCTCCTTCATTCTAAAAATGGAAAATGAACACAGGATAAGTTAGCCAATCTCATCGAACCAAGGACTGATTGGTGTTTTCAAGATATAAGGCTACTCTGAGCTGCCCTGGGTGGGATTTAACATGAATATTCATTACAAGGCTGTAGCACACAATGCAATGCAAAGATTTCAAATGACAGCTTTAGATGCAAAATGTAGCCCTTTATTATACATAAATTTGCTGTCTGCGATTTGGTGCATAGCCTTGCACGTTGCAGCTGATTATACCAGATTATAAATAGACATTGTTTACAAGTAATGCGGCGCATCCAATGCAACAAGACGTCAAACTGCTTTATGTTACACTGAATTACTCTTGCACCAGCTGTTGTCTAAACAGCTAACGTTAGCTAGCTAATAATGTTAGATGGCTAGAAAATGTGCTATCTTGCTAACGGAAATTCCAGCTTGGAGCTGCTTGTATTGCTTGCTATTAAGCAATTTGCTTGAAGCATAGGCTAACTGTATGAAAAAAACAACGCTAGCTGACGCTATTTGACTTAAGCAAACAAATATCTGTTGTTTAGCTCCAAAAAGACTGACTTACCTTGAATTCAATTTCAATCAGAATTTCCACATTAGGTCAGGTGTCTCTTGACAGGCGCGAACCAGTCTATGGCGCGAACACAGATGGCAGTGTGTTTTTCAAGATCCTGAAGCAAGCGCTGAGATTCCGATTATTCCAGAAAAAATGTAATTTATAAGAAACGTCCAATAATGGCCTACATGGCACGCAAGCCCACCCCCACCCTCTCTTGACAGGCGCGAGCTCAGTTGAGATTCCGACACCCCAACCCCCCACCCCCCCACCCCAAAAAACTCTCCGGTTCTACACGATTCACGTGAATGACCCAATTGACAATGAAAACGGCGATTGTCGCCGAAAAGCGACAAGTTTGCAGGTATGAATTAGTACAATTTAAAGATGCTACCTGTCCATATCTAAAATACTGTTGAGATAGATCACATTGACAAATAATATATTAGGTTAGAAGATAATAATTAGGTAGGCAGGTAATTATGTCATATATTAATGTCCAACGATCCAGAGATCATGTGCCTAAAATAAACCAGAACTATATATACCTCAAAACAAGCGATTTGACAAATAAACACAGAAATACAAATTAAATATACATAAAGGACATCAACATAAGCAGCTAATCATAAACAAGCTAATGTATACAGCACTGCATGTCTAAAGACACGATAATCTCCTTTCAATGGCCATAAAAAACTAATGCACATTATAACAGCGAAATATAATAACGCATATCACACACACGATACTTTAAATTGACACAACACGCGTGAAATGAACAAAACGATATGTTGTATGAAGCTGTAAAGTTTATCATCTGTGAAAGCAGCGATCGAGGCTCCACTGCGCGGCGTGACATCACAGGGCTCATGATGTCACAGGGCTACATTCCGAGCTACATTCCGGCGAACATTCCGAGCTGCGCCAGTATAAAAGTCAGCAGCAGCGACGTTCACCCAGAATAAGTTACTTGATATCATAATATAAAGCACAAGTCTCTTCATTTACCTAATTTAGCTAAATTAAAATGGCTATCCCACTTGGATCCATATTGGTGGTGGATTGGCACCGCTGTGCAGACAGCAGAGAGTTCTTCAGCAAAATACTGCACAAGAAGACACGGCGAATGTTTGGGCTCTTGGAGGCGCCGATGATGCCTCCTCATATGAATGTGGACATCGTTCGCTACAAGGTTCTTATCTCGGGTAAAACTGGAGTCGGGAAGAGTGCTCTTGCTGCCCGTCTCGCTGGCCTCAATCTCCCCAAAAGCCACCGGCTTCACAGGATACGACTGATCTTCAGCTGGATCCATCCTTCTTTGAGCCACCGGCTTTGCTGGATCTGACTGATCTTCTTCCGGCTCCTTTAGCATCTCCAGAATCTCCAGATGCCGTTTCAGAGTGAAGCGAAGATCCAAGAACCGTTTCTTTCCCGGGACCATCTACCCGTGAGTATTTCACCTCTTGTCTAATTCTAGTCTAGTTTTTCTAAGTAAGCCTGTGTATTTAAACTCATGCCATACGTCTAATCCTTCATCTGGCATTCCCAATATAATGTGTCATGCTGATGAATCCATTATTTTCCTTATTCCCTTTCAAAAGAAATGTGATTGTAAAGAAACTGATTATCCTGCATATTTAGACTCCGGGTCTATGAATCTCATATATTAACATGTTTGCATTTTTGCAGTTCCATTTTCCAAACTTTATGAAGTGGAAGAGGATATTGGACACGGATACTTTGGCACTGTGCGCAAAGGCATCCGCAAATCTGATGGCCAGCAGGTACAATCACTCTTGCTGTGTTCATCAACTGTACCGTATAGATCAGTGCTTTCATCAAGTGCACTTAATAACTTCTTTTTCTTTTACAGGTCGCCATCAAATTCATCACTAAGAGTGAAACAGGACGGTATTCAGACCGCTATATCGATGTGGTAAGTTGCACATAATGCATATATTTAATATATCTTAAATTATAAGTCAGCTAATGGTTTGTTGACCTCTTTTCTCGAGCCTGCGGTTTCCAAGCCACTGTTTGCAGAAGTGGCTCTGAACCTGCTGCTGAATCGGCCTCCGCTAAGCCCCTACATCCTGCACATGCTGGACTGGTTTGAAGAGGAAGATCGGTTCATCCTCATCCTGGAGACTTGTTCAGATTCGTCTTGAGAGAAACGCTGAGTGAATCGCAGGCACGTACTCTGATGTACCAAGTCTTGACAGAGGCGTCTTCCACCGTGACATCAAGTTAGATAACTTTGTGATCAACACAGAGACGAACCAAGTCAAACTGATAGACTTTGGCTGCAGAGAAATCGTCATAAGTGTCTATAAGGGTCAATTTATAGGTGAGTTGGCTTTTTGTATTACCATAGCCCTAATGAGTTGTGATTTGTGGAAATGTATATTTGCTTAACATCAATATCTCTTTTTAATGAACAGGATTTGCCTGCCCACCTGAATACTTTGCGGACTTTGAATATGAGGCGGACAACAGTCTGGTCTCTGGGCATTATGATGTACAGAACGGTGTGCAGATGTCAGCCCTTAAGAAATGAACATGGCCGTCTGAGTTTTGACTCCAGAGTATCCGCAAGTGAGAGAACTTACCAAAAACACATTGAGTATCAGCACAATCCTGTACATAACACATGCTACATATTTCAGAACCGATACATGACAACGTTAGTTTCTGGACATTCAGTGCATACGTGAATAACCAGCGCTCTTGTGAAACCTTACAGAATTCCAGGATTTGATCTCACGGTGTCTGGCTCATGAACCAGCCGAGAGAGCGACTATGGAGGAGATCCTGCAGCATGACTGGTTTCAGCAGAACAAATGTCCGGAGTAACTCAGGAGTCAGGTAGTATGACTTGAAAGGTAAGGCAGACGATGAGAGAAATCACTTTTGTGAAAGTCCAATCAGTGCTGTCATGAGCTTCTCCTCACATTTATCCCTTCTTCAGATGCTTCAAATCGTCTGGTGAGGAAAAACAGCTCAAATCATTCAGCAGAGAGTCAGGACCCTTCAGCTTAATTTAAGGGCCCTGGCACACCAAACCGACGGTTGGCCAAAGTTGGTCCGTCGTTGAGCGTTAGTCAGCTTAGTATTTGCGGCATGATCCGCATCATCTGCACTAATCGAACCTCGTGTGGTGTTTTGAGCATGTTGAATTGACATGGCATAGTCAGCTTTCATCGCCGTTAGTTCTTAGTTTATATCTATGATTTATAACGGAGAATTATGCACTGAATTTGAAAGCTTCTCACTGGATATCCCAGCGCTGTGATCGAGACCAGTCCGCGTTTAAACCTGTTCTGAGGTCGCGCTCCGCTGCCTATTATTGTCCGAGCTGATAAATGGTCTGAGCTGCGCAGCTAAAACAAGTATCGTTGTTTCATTTCACGTCCGTTTTGTGCAACAGAAATAGCAGTGCTTATTATTTGAGCAATGTGGTGGTGGCATCACTGCGACCTTTAGTCACACAGCAGGTTGCAAAAGGTCTTATCCCGCTCAAACACGGATATTGCGCTCGTCAATCACGTGATATTGATTAACTATATCATGATATAAATATGAGACAAAGACTCTCTGTGACGGCACATTGACACAATATCCTCAACAAACCCGTCTCTGGCGTGATGACTCCGATTTTCAATCAAACTGGACAAATATTCTGATCTAATATGACCTCTGACCTGTAAAGTTGCCAGAATAATAATCATGCACTCTTAGTTAATTGGCCAGAGGAGAACTGGCACCCTGACTGAGCCTGGTTTCTCTCAAGGTTTATTCTCCATTCTGTCATTGATGGAGTTTTGGTTCCTTGCCAATGTCGCCTTTGGCTTGCTCAGTTGGGGACACTAAATATTCAACTATATTACTGACATCCCAGTAATATGACATAATTGAGTGGAAAAAAATATGTAGGCCTTATGTGGCAGCAATGTGCCACCGTAGCAGGTGACCTGTAAATGCAAAAAAACTGTTTCCATTGCAGTTTTGCGAAAATTGAGCACCTCATGTGAGCATAAAAACTTTTTTGCGATATATGGGAGTTTTTGAGAAATTGACGCGTTTCCATTCGGCGTATTTACATTTCGCAACTTCAATTTGTGCAATTTGAAGGGTAATGGAAACGCAGCTAGTGTTTTTTCCAGAGCGGCTGTACAGCCGAATCAAATTCTGTTGCATCATTTTCCTGTTAGCACTTTGAAGCGGCTTTGAAACAATCTGCATTCAACAGTCGTGTGATATGGGAGCATTACAGGTTCTGTGGTGAATCAGCTGAAAACAGCCGCGAGCATGTAAATACACGACAAGGTAAATTGGAAAAATGCCAGTACACACACTCTAGCACAACCACAATTTACCTTTCAGCCTCTAACAGTGAAGAAATATAGCGTTTAGAAGAAATGTATTTATTAAAAATGTTGCTATTATTATTTAGGGTACATTAAATATTGCAAAATATAAATCACTTTTATAATTATCATTAAATAAATAAAAAGATAAATCATAAAATGTTTGAGTAACTTGTCGGTTATTTATACCTTTTTTTGGCTGACACACACACACACACACACACACACACACACACAGGCATTTAAATATGGTTCATTGAACGAATCGACTCATGATAATGATTTATTCATGAAAATCAGACATTGCTATTGAGGCAGGTCTCGATTTCTTCACTTTACAATAACAAGGACGGTGTTTTTTCAGAAATGTAGTGAAGTAAAAAGCTAGATACTATGATTTTCAAAGTAGCGAAGTAAAATTCTCTAATTATCAGACTAATTATCAGTATACTTGCCCCCGGTTTCACAGACAAGGCTTAAGCTAGTCCCAGACTAAAGTACATGTTTGAGCTGTTTTAACTGAAAACAACTTCCACTGACATATATTAAAATATCTCAATGCCATTGTTTTGTCTTAAGATGTTCACGAGTAATGTTTTTTCTAAGGCATGTTAATAAAAAGTTACTTAAGTGCCCTAATTGAACTAAAGCCTAATCCTGACTTAATCTAAACCCTGTCTGTGAAACCGGGCCTTGAAGTGTGTTAATGATTAGTTAACTTGAAATGTGCTATTTTGAAACAACTAATTTTGTATTAAGTATATTTTAGTTGTAAATAAGTTGTATTAAAGCATAATTTGAAGTGTATTTAGTGTACTTTTTTGTGCTAAATTGGAACAACTTTAAGTATACTTAGTACACTTTAAGTATAGGGACTAATTACATGCTTGATTAGTGATATTAAATGTGCTTTATTTGTATTATAAGTATACTTTGTGTTATAAGTATATTTTATTTGTGTTATAAGTATATTTTATTTCTTTTATAAGTATATTTTATTTGTTTTATAAGTATACTTTGTGTTATTAGTATACTTTATATTTATTATAAGTATATTTATTTATGTAATAGGTATACTTTGTGTTTTAAGTTACATTACAAAGATCAGTGTCTTCAGAACACACAAGCAATATACAGGTCCTTCTCAAAAAATTAGCATATTGTGATAAAGTTCATTATTTTCCATAATGTAATGATAAAAATTAAACTTTCATATATTTTAGATTCATTGCACACCAACTGAAATATTTCAGGTCTTTTATTGTTTTAATACTGATGATTTTGGCATACAGCTCATAAAAACCCAAAATTCCTATCTCAAAAAATTAGCATATTTCATCCGACCAATAAAAGAAAAGTGTTTTTAATACAAAAAAAGTCAACCTTCAAATAATTATGTTCAGTTATGCACTCAATACTTGGTCGGGAATCCTTTTGCAGAAATGACTGCTTCAATGCGGCGTGGCATGGAGGCAATCAGCCTGTGGCACTGCTGAGGTGTTATGGAGGCCCAGGATGCTTCGATAGCGGCCTTAAGTTCATCCAGAGTGTTGGGTCTTGCGTCTCTCAACTTTCTCTTCACAATATCCCACAGATTCTCTATGGGGTTCAGGTCAGGAGAGTTGGCAGGCCAATTGAGCACAGTAATACCATGGTCAGTAAACCATTTACCAGTGGTTTTGGCACTGTGAGCAGGTGCCAGGTCGTGCTGAAAAATGAAATCTTCATCTCCATAAAGCTTTTCAGCAGATGGAAGCATGAAGTGCTCCAGAATCTCCTGATAGCTATAGCTGCATTGACCCTGCCCTTGATAAAACACAGTGGACCAACACCAGCAGCTGACATGGCACCCCAGACCATCACTGACTGTGGGTATTTGACACTGGACTTCAGGCATTTTGGCATTTCCTTCTCCCCAGTCTTCCTCAAGACTCTGACACCTTGATTTCCGAATGACATGCAAAATTTGCTTTCATCCGAAAAAAGTACTTTGGACCACAGAGCAACAGTCCAGTGCTGCTTCTCTGTAGCCCAGGTCAGGCGCTTCTGCCGCTGTTTCTGGGTCAAAAGTGGCTTGACCTGGGTAATGCGGCACCTGTAGCCCATTTCCTGCACACGCCTGTGCACGGTGGCTCTGGATGTTTCTACTCCAGACTCAGTCCACTGCTTCCGCAGGTCCCCCAAGGTCTGGAATCGGTCCTTCTCCACAATCTTCCTCAGGGTCCGGTCACCTCTTCTCGTGTGCAGCGTTTTTTGCCACACTTTTTCCTTCCCACAGACTTCCCACTGAGGTGCCTTGATACAGCACTCTGGGAACAGCCTATTCGTTCAGAAATGTCTTTCTGTGTCTTACCCTCTTGCTTGAGGGTGTCAATGATGGCCTTCTGGACAGCAGTCGGGTCGGCAGTCTTACCCATGATTGCGGTTTTGAGTAATGAACCAGCACTGCATGAAAAGTGGGATTTTCGTCAGTATGTGGCACTGTAGATTGCCGTGAAACTTCAGGTTTACGACTGTGCACGGCAATTTGCAGGCAACACCGAAAACTGCCGTAAATTGTCGGAAATTGACGTGGGCCTTGCTTGGCAGTTGTCCCCCCATGACCCCCCCTCCCCTTAATTCTAGGGGAGGCTTTATCATGTAAATGAACATGCTGTGAGCTACACAAATGCAAATCTGAGTATAGCAGCAGGGGGAGTTTTATCTAGGTTCTGAATTTTTTTGACTAAAACAAGTTTAAAGTTTAAGTTAAAATGTTAACTTAAATTTAAGTTAAATGTACTTGTTTTAGTTCACATTACTAAATTTTTAGGGCAACCAGTTTGCTCCAATTTTTTAAGTAGATTCAACTTGTCCGGGCTCACAGTGTAGATTAATTACTCTGTATGTCATTAGCAATAACCAATGTTATGTAAAAAAAAAAAAAAATACAGGACAGCAGTTCATGTCTTCAACCTTTAGAGAGGTTATGTGATGCAACAAGACAATGAACCAAAGCACACAAATAAATCAAGTAAAGCATACAGTTTACATACCAACATTAATTTTTCCACCCTGCACTGTGAATGATTTCTAAATGGCTATTAATCATAAATGTGAAAAGTACAAGTTTGTGTGTTTATAGTTAAGTCAGATTGTGTTTTTCTGTAATTGTCATTTAAATTGAGCTCACACCACATTTTATGAATTATCAATGCAGATTTTCAAGAGGTGGTTTCCTGGACAGGGTTTAAATTATGCCAAGAGTAGGCCTTAATCTAGTTAATCATGAGTTAAAAAATTGTTGCCTGGAACAAAGATTAAGCACAGATTACTAACACCTGGACTATGAGTCCTGAACTAAAATAAACTGGATTCATTTACAGTTTTATCTAATTGCTTACACACAATTTCTGAAAATACGGCTCCATTTCTTGTAACTCTACACACAAAACACACAACATGCAAAACATCAGACATCGCTTGCAAAAGCAACACTTTGTGCAAAACTATTTTAACTCTTCCAAAAATGTTGTTTTTGCATATATCTAACTACACACAAATATGCACAACTGAGGAATTTACAGTTGAACTGAAATCAGCTGAACTGAATCAACACTGAAGTCACTTGAGCTGAATATTGACACTATATTGGCTTGTTAGAGCCGGTTTACAGCAGAATTTGTTTTGAACTTGTTACTGAAGCTGCTATGAAACAATATATTTTGTTGTATGCATATTCTTTATTTCTCAAACCTTAGTTTTGATTTCTAAGTGATCAATTTATGTATAAGTGTTTTCACACATGATCATTGGCTGTATGGGTCCTCAGTAAATTAATGTGGCATTTAAATGGCAAAAGTTATTCTTGTCTCTATAACTTATGGCTTCTTAAACACACGTTTATGGGTCTATGTATGCAGTTTGTTAGTTCACCTCACCTCCCGATCCAAATCGTGCTTTCCTTTGTCACTTCACATTTAAACACGTCTGTTCCCTGGAAATTTTAGTTAACTTCTCTTCGGGTGTGAGCCGTTAGTTCGGTCATCATGTCTGATCTGGGCCGTGACAGCCTCATATGTAATACATGCGTCCGCAATACGCAGTCACCGGAAACAGAAAAGATTAGTTCATCTCTCGAGTCGTTCGTTCGTTCAAGTCCCCAAAGGCTGAATGCAGAAACACAAATGATTAGTTCATCTCCCGAGTCTTCTCGTTCAAGTCGTTCGTTCTTTTTTCACGTGACCGCTTTCCTGTTCAGTGTCTCGCAACATATACAACATTACAGTCGTATTATTGACTGCATGTTGTAATATATTTATTATTATAAAATCATCAGAAGATATGTGCAATAAACATTTGTTATGCCTATCCTTTCTGAACAACCCAATGTGTCCAGGCTTCATAGGAAAATCAATTAAACTAGCTAAAAAACTGAACTAAACAAACATAAAAAAAAACTACTCACTTGTTTGTAAGGAATTGTGAATTAACCATAGACTGTAAAGGAATTAACTAATTTCTGTATCCAACACGGCTGTCACATCACGTGACAAAAGAACGAGACTCGAGAGATGAACAGTTTCTGCATTCAGCATATGGGGACATGAACGAACGACTCGAACGAGAAGACTCGAGAGATGAACTAATCTTTTCTGTTTCCGGTGACTGCATAACCTTGCCTATGGGTTGGGACTTGATGGATTTGATGAACGAATGACTCAAGACTGGTGAACTAATCAGTTCTGATTCCTTTACAGAATATATGGGATGTTGCGCATGCACAGTCAACACAAAATGAACGAATCGTTCTCTGAGATGACCCGTTGTTCTCGAGTCATATTAAAGATTCGTTCAAAATGAACGAATCGTTCATGAACGACACATCACTACGCTGCACAGCGGACTATATTTAACTGCTGGTCAGAGAGGGATGCAAAAAAATTAAAATAAAGCATGTACTGAGAATGAGGTATGAGAATATTGTGTAATAGCTAAGTACACACCACATATATTTTAGCTAGCTAATCCTTTGCAATGTATTTAGCTATAACTATCAGTATAACAAGTTACGAAAGCAGCCGTCTGTTTTGCTAGTTCATTTTTCAATAGTGTCTGTAATTATCAATGATTTACAGTTGTTCAAGAGCCAATGTGTTTCCCTTTTAAAAAAATTAAAATGCATTAAGGTGGAATGTAAAAATCTTAAAATAAATGTCAAAATCTTGTCTCTTTCATATTTGTATACGTTGAATTTGTAATCCGTTAAAGCATGTAGGCCTAGATAGATAGATAGATAGATAGATAGATAGATAGATAGATAGATAGATAGATAGATAGATAGATAGATAGATAGATAGATAGATAGATAGATAGATAGATAGATAGGAAGAAATAAATTATCCAATAACAATACACATAAAAAAAATAAAAATAAAATAAACAGGCAGCATACCAACATTCAGCCCTTGAAGAAGGAAAATATGGTAATATATATGTAAGAAGCTTAAATGTATAATTATGTCAGTACGTTTAACAGCAATGGGGAACACTGAAAAAATCTGGCAGAGATAATAGTAGATTTACAACTGGTGAAATAGGGGCAGGTACTTAACATTGGTGTGAAATAATGGATGCTATTTACAATCTAGCAGCCTACAGTTAAAAATTAAAAAAAATATATAAATATAGTTAAACTCTGGTAAGCTCTTTGTAATAGAAATGATTTGTTTCTGGGGTTGTGTCAGAAATAACCACTGATGTCTTGACTGAAGTAACCTGAGGCAGAGGATGAGCTTTAGAAATCAAGCTTTATTGTTGTTTAAATGTATTGAATTTGAAATGGTTCCAGTGTGTATCAGCTCATGACATATGTGTGAAGAAAGGATTTGTAAGTTACTAATGTAATGTGTAGTCCGCTTAATTTACAGAGGCATGTTCACACCAAGAACGATAACAATAATGATAACTATATTAGCATCCACAATGATATCGTTCTGTTTATTCTAAGCACTGCAGATTTGTCGTCAGTCGCTTTCAATGCTCAAGCTCTGAAAGCAAGATGGATTCTGATTGGCTTTCAATGTTTTTATAGTTCATCAGCTGAAAAAAAATAATTCTGAAAGTGATTCCAACCATAGGCCTATCTTTGTTTTGTTATGTTATTGTTATAGTTGTGGTGTGGACTCTTTTACATTAAGATTTTTTTTTAACTATACCTTTATCGTTATAGTTATCGTACTTGGTGTAAAAGGCCTTCAGATTTACAGACTTGTTTTATTAGTATATTGAAATGTATTGCCTTGTCCAGACCCAGGGCCTTCTCATGGATTCACACTGGAGAAAAGAGCCAGGCAGGAAGATCAGGTTAGTAGCAGAGACTATGATGATTGAAGTAGGACAACAAAAGTCTACTCTTGAAGAAAAGAGGTAGAGTAGAGGGTTTGGAAAGCTCAAATGTTTATACTGCATTCCTTGTATTCCACACATTCATGAAACAACAGCTCTCGACCTGTGGTTATATTAGCACAGTTCCTTGTTAGTTTATGGTGTCGACGTCATTGATTGGTGTAGGGAGAAGGGCATGCATAGATAAGCGAGGAGAGAAGTCTAGGCATGGCTGTGTCCTATGCCCTTTCTTTGAGATATTCTCTCCAGGTTAGTGAGCTTTATTGTTTTATTGCAGGGAGTTTGATCTCATGTTCTGTCTAAGCAGGAAAAGCAGTCTTACATCAACGTCATTTCACCGCAGCACGTTCAACGGAGGGACAAGAAACATCCACATCGTCATTATACATGGTTAGTAAATAATACTACTTGTAAAAAAATCGTATCACAATAAGTGTATTGTTATTGTCAAAACATTTGGTAACTAAACAGAATTTAATTTAGTTTAGCGACAACATGTTACAATGTTTACATGGTACAGTGACTGGTAGGCTACTGTTTTATTAGAGCTTGACACCAATTTCAAGATGTCAATTCATACGCTTGCACAAACAACTATAATGTGTGTTCACAATGTGTTTAGTGCAATTACAAATTTGAAAAAACAAACAGGATCTTTACAATTTGGATTAAATGAAATACATTTCCTTATATGTATTACCTTGTTGTTTCATCTGACTCCATTAATGAAAAGGTTTTAGATTATTTTATTAATCATTAACTTTAGATTTGTATTTTCTTTCAATTCAAATCTTTTACATTGTGTTATAATCAGTGGTCAAGATTTCGATAACGTTTAGAGTTTCGCACCGGCCGGGTTTATGATCTCTTTCACAATCTCATCAGTCTTGGTCATTTAGACAGAGGCGAGTAACTGATATTCTGGACGTCCGTCCTCCACTTTGATCATTCCAGAATACTTTTGTTCAGTCCCCTTAGATCTGAATTCACTTAATTACTAACTTACTATCACTTACTAAAATCACTTACTATCTCTAATGGTAACTTTCTATAATCATGTCGTGGTTTCCCACGTATACGTAATTAGAACAATATTACAACAATCAGGAATTGAGGTTGCCCTATTTAGATTGGTCTAACAATTTATTATTGTTCTAAACGGAAGACTCGATTGGTCTATCAACCTCTGCAGTCCAAGTATACGTAACTAATGCCAATGTGTTAGTCGGAGCTCTAGAACGGTCTGTGCCTTTTATGCTTCACCGAAAACCGTATTACTAGTCCGTGTTATACTAACCAGAGCGTAGATTTGTGGTGTTATGGATGCAACATGAACTACTGAGTTACATCTAAACATATAAAGCCAATCATTTCAGAAATCAAGGATTTGGAAATATTTTCCTGGTAGTGAAAATTTACACACAGCAGGAGTGCAGGAGATCTGCTGCCTATACAGATTTCCCCAGTTTTGTGTCACCTTTCTCTACGTAATGCCCTGCTTGGCAATTATATTACAACAGTGGCGGAGCTAGACTTTAAAAACAGGGGTGGCAAAGGGGTGGCAAAGGGGTGGCAAGGTGTTATTTTGTGGGGTCAATATACAAAGTGTTCATATACACTAAAAATTAATTATTTTCCACAAAATGTATATAGATTAAATTAAAGTTGTTTATTTTCCAAAATGTACACAATTATATATGTATTAAGTATACAGCAAAAATAGAACAACAAGTATTCAAAGTGCTCCTTGGACTAATCAAGTCCAAGAGAAAAAACTGAGGTAAACTTGGACCTATCAAAACAAGGCAGGACTAGGCAGTTGTACACATTCAAACATGTACCACAAGAATAATAGTATGTATTTCACGAGTTCACACTTACATATAATTCATAGAGTAAATTTAATGCGTATTTGGCGTGCTGTCCGGGGGGAGGGCTTTGTTGTGAACTTCAGTTGTTTGTTGAAGAATAGACCAGGAGACGTCGGATCAAGACAGAATTATTCTTTTAATGAGAACCTTCTGTGCTGCAGGTCGTCCGAAAACAGTCTGATTTCACAGCACAAGATAATGCAATTTATCTACATTTCATGGGAAGTGGTTCTACAGCAGAGGAGGAGACATTCAAACAAAGGAAATGCATATGTTGTGTAGGTAAAAGACACACCCTACTATGAAATCCCTACCAGTCCCATTGAATCAGCATACCTATTCGTATGCTGATACTAGCCAGGCCAAAAAGCCATTAAAGTCTGGGCTCCCAAAAGGTGGGCTCTGACTCATTTAAAACACAATAGAGAATAACAGTTCTGGCAGGAAAGGAGACTCTTGTTAGAGCCTTTGAAGTCAGTAAAACAGGTCTGGGAGATCTGCGTAGCAGACTAATTCATCTGCCATCATCATTTTTACCTAAAATCCTAAATGCAATGTACTTTCTAAAATTTGTAATCCCACAGCTTCGAGCTCGGTCTTTGGCCCGAACCCAGAGTACCCCCCGTATGTAAGTGGTTAGAACTAAAAGAGCAGAAACGTGGAGAAGGGGTGGTGGAGGGATGCTGATGAACTGTCAACAAAATGGAGGTGAGACGGCTGCGTATATATACACCTCTTTGTTGATTAGCTGGGTACTCTCCACCTGTGTCAATTATCTGAACATGCTCCTCCACCTGTGTCAATTATCTGAACGTGCTCCTCCCGAACTTTGTTTAATAAAACATCATTTCACGAGTTCACACTTACATATAATTCATAGAGTAAATTTAATGCGTATTTGGCGTGCTGTCCGGGGGGAGGGCTTCGAGCTCGGTCTTTGGCCCGAACCCAGAGTACCCCCCAAAAGTTTAAGAGCATTGGACAGCCGCCTGCTAAATACCCCCCAAGAAGTGCCAAGCTTGGCGGGCTGGCATCTGAGATGGAGATGGAGTCTGGTTGATAAGCTGGGAGGGCAGGCCCTGTTAGTTTACGAACTGGAGCTGCCTGTCGGGAGGGTTTGCACGGTTTTTTTTTTTTTTTTTTTTTTTTTGAGGCAGTGTGCGACCTTGTTCATAGGAGACCACCTGAAAGAGAAAAGCGTGAAAGAGAAATGTTAAACATTGATTGAGAGATTTTGTGGGGCTTACCCCTTCTTTGCTGCGTGGGAACCTCCTTGTCATGATGAACCTAAAGAACTGTGGAAAATTACCATCCACTATCTTACTGCGTGGTTAACTATCCCCGATTCACTGTGTGGAAACTTTCCATTAACAAACTGCGAGGAAACTTTCCGGTGACTTACTGTGAGGAAACTTTCCGTGGGGAAACTTTCCGCTGATTTGCTGTGTGGAAAATTATAGTTGACTTACTGCATGGAAATTTCTGCTGTTTTATGGTGGGGAAACTTTCCACTGGCTCACTGCGGGGAAAACTTTCCACTGGCTCACTGCGGGGAAACTTTCCACTGGCTCACTGCGGGGAAACTTTCCACTGGCCCACTGCAGGGAAACTTTCCACTGGCCCGCTGCGGGGAAACTTTCCGCTGGCCCACTGCGGGGAAACTTTCCGCTGGCCCACTGCGGGCAAACTTTCCACTGGCCCACTGCGGGGAAACTTTCCACTGGCCCACTGCGGGGAAACTTTCCGCTGGCCCACTGCGGGGAAACTTTCCACTGGCTCACTGCGGGGAAACTTTCCGCTTCTCCTGGAGAGGATAAAAATAGAAAGCGTGAGTGTCAAAAAAAAAAAAAATATATATATATTTTTTTTTTTTTTCAGTCAATGAGGGTTTGGTGGGCTTTTTTGATATGGAACCGGTTGGTCCTGATGTAGCTCTGAAAAGCATCTGAGGACCATCTCCCAAGAGTTTGGATCTGCTGATGGGAGAGGCCTTTTTGAGCTGCTGAGGTTGCGGCCCCGATGCGGAAGGAGTGGCTTGAGAAGTTCTCAGCTGAAACGCCTGACTGTTGGAGAACAGATTTGAGATGTTTCTGGAACCAAAAGCGTGTCACTGGTTTGTTGGATTCGTCCATGAACAGGGGTTCCAGGGGAGATTTGGTTTGAGAACTTCTCCATTGGAGATATGCCCGAACTGATTGGTATGGTTGAATAGGTGATACGAGTTTAAAAATGTAGATGAAGTGACCTTTTTTGATTTTGTCAGTCTTGCTTTGTTTAATCAGATAAGAAACTGTTTCATCGTCTATTACTGCCAGGTCTGAGATGGTGGGGTGGATTTTTGGATTAAATTTTGATGTGATGGTGAGTTCGGAGCATCTAAGAAAACCAAAAAAGGCTAGAATGAACATGGCGTCGAGGGTTCGGGCGGTGTTGGGAGGCTGGTACTTTGTACGGAGGGTATGAATGCATTTTGTGAGGATGTCTAACGTTATTGGTTGTCTAGTGTCGGGACGGGTGGGCTGGGATCTTTGAATCCCTTTGATCAGGAGAGAAGTTTGTGAATTGTTTATCTCAGGGGAGGGAGTGCCGTACATCAGTTTGTGAAAAAACTGGATGCCACTCAAGTACCCTTTGATGGACCCAACTTGGAGGCCCTTAACGATATTGAGGTAGGAAACAAATGAGGTTATCGAAAGGAGAGAAAAATCGGGAAATGGCATGTTGTAAGAGATGTGGAACGCTCTAAAGTTTCTCCAGGCAGTTATGTAGGATTGTAGGGTCCTGGGAGAAACTGCTTGGAGGATGGTGTCGAGCGATGCGTCAAGGAGGGGTTTCAATGGGTGGTTTACGGGAATATCAGTTCCGAATAGCGAGGTACTGGCGTTGGGAATTGATCCGCCTCTGGAGACAGCGTCCTGAATTTCTGAAACAAAAAACGAGACAGGGAGTCAGCGATTTGGTTTCCCGCTCCAGGGACGTGTTTAGCTCTCATGATAAATTGGTCACAAGCTGAAATCCAAGTTAGGCGCCTTAGAAGAGGCATCATAGCCGGTGCATGGGAACGACCTTTATTAATGCAATGTACTGTTGCTTCGTTATCGCAGTGCACTAAAATGCTGCTAGTGGCCCATTCTTTCCCCCATAAAAATGCCGCTACTACGAGGGGGTAAAGCTCGAATAGCGCTGAGGACTGAGTTGTGTCCTGGAGCTGTGGTGGCCATGGAGAAGCGAACCAACGACCCTGGTAAAATCCCCCAAAACCAATTGAGGGAGCCGCGTCTGTGAACAGTTGGATATCGATAGGGGACGAAACAAGATTGCTATAGAAAAAGGATAGCCCGTTCCATTGGTTTAAGAACGTTAGCCATAATCCAAGTTCGTCGCGACATGCTTGAGTTATCGAAATTAGGTCCTCTAGCGAGTGGACGGAGGACGCGAGCGAGAGGAGATGCGATATGAAGGGGCGGCCCTGCGGAATGATGCGCATTGCGAAGTTTAAATGGCCGAGCAGGGATAGAAGTTCACGTTTTGAGCAATTGGATTTCTCGAGGAGAGTAGATGAGACTACAATTATCCGGTCGATCTTCTCTTTGGGCAGGGATGCCTGGAATTTGTCTGAATCCAAATTAATGCCTAGGAACTCTAGGGATGTGGCAGGCCCCATGGATTTCTCCTGAGCGATTGGGATTCCTAGTTCAGCGAAAACTTTTTGAACTGTGAGAAAATGTGCGGCTGGGATGGCGTCCGGCGGCGAAATTATTAAAAAATCGTCTAGCAAGTGAATGAGGTGAGGGATGGCATAATTGTTCGACAAAATCCAGCAAACAGCTTCTGATAGCATGTCGAATATTTTGGGGCTGCTTTTGCACCCGAAGGTTAATCGCACTGCAAAGTAATATTTTCCACGCCAACGAACTCCGAAAAGGTGCCATGAATCCGGATGGATAGGCATTATTTTGAAAGCAGATGTGATGTCGATTTTGGCGAGCCATGCGCCCCGACCTGCAATTTTGATCATGTCGATTGCCTGATCTATGTCATGGTATTTAAGCGAAAATTCATCGAGAGGGATCAAGCTGTTTATGCTTGGGAGTGGGGAATTATGCGGGGCTGACAGATCGATTATTAGCCGTTTTTTGCCGGAGAATTTTCTTGTAGCTACTCCAATGGGGCTTATACGGAACACGTTAAACGGGGATTCGTCAAACGGGCCGATCATGAAGCCTGACTCAACTTCTTTTTTGATCAGGTTATCTACGACTTCGGGTTCTATGAGGGCGGACTGGAGATTGTTACAGATGGTGTTTTGTGAGAGTGGGCATTCTACGCCGGGTTTAAAACCGTTTTTGAGGCCGGATAGTAGATAATTAGTAAATCTGGTGTCCGGATGGCGCTTTAGTTCAAAGTCTAGGCGTGAAATATTTACAGGAGTCGATAAATAATTTTTTGATTTTTTATTAACAGCTTTGTACACGGGACACACAATACGGGCATGAGCGCCACCACAAAATGTACATATATGCATGAACCGGCAGTGCTGTCTGATACATTTACCGGAATTAAAATGTCTGCAAGGCTGCTTGCTATCTTCAAAAGAGGAGACTCTCCTTTCGACTTCCGGGTTTGCGCTAACTGATGCTGCGCGTGGCACGTAGCTGGTGGATCGAGCCGTGCTTGTTTCTGGGTAGGAAATGGAAGACTGATTAACCTGCGGGCATGACTGAGTTGAGTGTGCCACTGACCTGCAGACCGCGCAGGAAATGTTTTTACAGCCTAAAAACACCCTGCTGTGGAGATCAGTGTCGATTGCGCCCCAGTATGTGCATTGGTTCCACTGCGCGACTCGCACGGCACATTTGGCGGAGAAAAGCTTGTGGTAAGTGTAGAAATGCCCTCCCCCATAGGACAGCGCGAGCTCGGCTATGATTGCCAGATAATCATTTGCTGATGAACTGTCAACAAAATGGAGGTGAGACGGCTGCGTATATATACACCTCTTTGTTGATTAGCTGGGTACTCTCCACCTGTGTCAATTATCTGAACATGCTCCTCCACCTGTGTCAATTATCTGAACGTGCTCCTCCCGAACTTTGTTTAATAAAACATCATATATATATATATATAATGTGTGTGTGTGTGTGTGTGTGTGTAGTTTACATGATAAAAGTAACCTTTAAAGTTAAGATAAGCCTCTAGTTTTAATCATTTAAACGGACCTTTCAAGTTTGGGCATAAACTTCTGGCAGTGTTGTGTTTTCGTGTATTTTATAATTTCTTTCACAGCGCTGGATGTCATATGGTGATCGTGAAACACACGGGACACTTCACTACATGATTTCATGGTGAAATTTGTTATTTTCCATGTTAATCAGGTCAGTTTTGATCAAGAACAATCCACTGTGCCTTTAATTCAGCGTGAGCAGCGCGGCAAAAATAGACTCGGCGCCGACACGATCGCGGCACTGCTGCTTCTGCTTCTGCTCCGCGCTGCCTCTGCGTGCGATGTGAATGCTCTAATCTGTTAACATGGGCGCCGAAAAAACATGCGCTGCTTACGCCCTGCTAATATGGAACGCCAAAAGGTTCACAAAACGCCATTAACCAAACGCCTGGTGCCCAGAAAATGCCGTTATTTGCGGCGTTTTGGACGAAACAACGGCGCAAAAGACGCCGTTATGTTGTACAAGCGCCGTAAATGACGGCGTTTTCACCGCAGAACCGCCGTTAATATCGGCGTTTTTTTATATGACCCAAAACGCCGTTTGGCCTTCCATATTACGCCGTCATTGACGGCGCTTAAGTCTGACAAAGACGGCGTAAAAAGCGGCGTTTTCTATAATATTCAAAACAACCCCTCCTTTTACTACACAGCCCAGCCCCATCAAAAGGCGGTAAGACCTGTGTAGTAGAATGTCGATCCACCTCAGAGTCCTGTCTTTTAACGCTATTGTGACTGATATTTAGACTTTCTTCGTGTGAGGCTATTTGTATTTTTTCTTTGGGCATATGTGTATGCGCCTTTTCCTTAATCATATATGCATAAGTAAAACTATTTAATAATATTTTGTGTGTATTGTTTGAAAACCATAGAGCTATCGCGAAACAGTAGCCACTCTTAATTTCCTGACAGGAGTTCAAGTCCGAGGTTCGTTCTCTCTCTCTCTCTCTCTCTCTCTCTCTCTCTCGCTCTCTCTCGCTCTCTCTCGCTCTCTCTTGCTCTCTCTCGCTCGCTCTCTCTCGCTCTCTTTTAGAGATGATACTTATTAACAGGCGACCTGGCGTTATGCTTTAATAATATCTTATTGTTGTGTACAATAGCTTTGGGTCGGGTTTATTGTTGATTTAAAAAAATAAAAATCCTACACAAACAAGTGTATTTTTGCCCTCTTGATGCAAACCTTGAGCATAATATACCTAGGCTATAGGTTTCGATACAAAACGGTAATGTATAGGCTACATTTACATTTCCTTGCTTTATTCGTAAACTGATGAATTAATTTCTCTCTTACATCGAGCAATGCTGCTGCATAAATAAATATTTACACATTGTCGCGGTTACAGCAAATACACAAGCATTGTATCTTTCAGTACAATCATAAGAATAATCCATACTGTCAAACTTCCAATAGACAATTCCTAGACCTACAGACAGTTAATAACTACTGGCACTAGGCCTATATGTTTTTTTTTTTTTTTTATTTTTTTTTTTTACCAGTAGCCTATATCTTCTTCTTTTTTTATTGGCCTATATGCACTGTAGATTCATAGATTCATTCAATTAAAATAGATTCATTCATTTAAAAACAATTACAACTTAAAAAAAACAAACCCTTTCTTTCGTTTTGGAAAAATTATATCTTAATATTGATCAATGTTTCATCAACTAATTGCCTGGATTTAATATGCAAATATAGAATCCGCTGTAAAATAAGATGCAAATAGCCTACGCTGGCGGGATGACTTCGTGTTAGCTGTTAAAAATTTCTAATGTAATATTTAGCCTAGCTATATACTATTATTATATAGGCTATATAATAATAAGTCTGTATTTCCATAATGCCTATAACTACATATAGCATTTTGCAATATTTTTTTTTCTTTAAAATGTGTAGGCTATTTTAAAACTATTTTTTTGTTTTTGTTGCTACAATTCTTTTGTGTAAAACAAAACAAATTTTTTTTTTTTGATGGAAAAAAGTAAAAAAAAAAATGTTTTGTTTTACACAAAATAATTGTAGCCTATTGTGGAAAACAAAAAAAATGTTTTTACTTTTTTCCATCAAACAAAACAAAAAAACAAAAAAAAACTTTTAAACTTTTTTTTAAAATGGAAATATCTTGAAGCAGGACGTCCAAACCAGTGAGCTCTCATGGTCAACACAGCCTACTAAAAACTTTTTAATTGGTAACGTTTAAAAGAATGAAGCAAAAATGGACAAAGACTAGGCCTATGTGTAAGCATTGCTGCCACATAGGCTAAAGGGTTAATAACTAAATCACGGAACAAGACTATAACTAACAGTTGACATACATGACATAAACAACATATACATGACACGAGGAAAGGTTAAAGTGGTTGGAGGGAAAGGGCTCAGAACAGATTGATGAAGTTATGCAGAAAGTCTAGAACCTTTGTGAAGAACCACCATTAATAAACTTCTTTGTCTGAACAAAGAGTTTACAGTTTTACTAACTACACAGCGATTTCTGTTTCGTACTTTACTTGCATTTGGCCTGAGCTGTAGAAGACCGTCCGAGGTGAAATTGCAGGAGAAAGTTTGTGGGTTCCGTCCGATGGCATTGAAGTGGCAGTGAAGAAGAAATGATGAGCTTGTGTGGTTGCTTCGACTCCGTGGAGGAAGTTGCACATGGCATGCAGAGTTTGGGCCTTCTGGTCCATGGCCTTGTGAGACCTTTGGGCCGGTGTGTGTTGAGGCCACAGCGTGTCGTGACCGTGTTAGCAGGAGAAGAGAGAGGGAAGAATTTTAGATCTCTCCTTTTATAGCTTGGGGGTGGTCACACCCTCCTTGTGGTAGACTTGACCAATGAGATTGTTGGGATGTCCAAGCGGGAAAATCTCCTCTGGAGATTTATGGCCCTTTGTTTCAAACTGGATACAATTGCAGAGGAAGGTGCTATTAAAGACTCTTGTAATACTTGACATATCATATACCCCATCATTCAGATCTTTACATTTCAACTTCGTAGACACCAAACATGCCGTACACACGATTTTCGTTAACCATAGTATGCAATTCTGAAACCAATCCAACAGAGATTGAATTAACACATACATTAAACCCTATAAAAACAAATCATGAGATGGAACATGTTTATATATTTCTCAAGTGGTTATATATAGAATATATGAGTTTAAGATGGTGTATTTTCAGAAAGGCTGAGTCTCAGCTCTCTGCAGATTTCGCTCTCTGCAAATTCTTTCACGTCGTAAAACGTCTTATCTGATTGTTTCCAGGGCAACCGAGGGTCCTTCTCTGTTGTGTTTGGGGAAAGTCAGTTACCAAGCACAAGCATTTAAAACATATTAGTAAATGTAACCGGCGATTATGTGTCTGATTTTGCCTCAATTGCTACAAAAGCACTCTGGTTTTGTCGGGGGGAAAAGAGGAGCGCTCGAGTGTTTGTGCTTCTGGTTGTCAGATTTCAGTAATTTAAATCCCCCAATCAGAGCTTTTCTGTTAAAAGAACACGTCAGGTGTTTTACTTAAACGTGAATCTGGCGACCTCTCTCTCTCTCTCGCATGCATGATGATCTGAAAACACCAATAAACAAGCAAGCTGCATTTCTCCATGTGAGATTTTCAATGAAGTGTCATTCAGGTGGTCTGTGTTCTGTCACGACTTACGAGCCGCTTGTGCTGTTTGCGATTGTGTTTGCTGAATAACTGCACTTGTGTGAGCTGCTGAAATGAGCCAAAATGGGCACAGACAGCCCATTTCATTCTAGGGACAAATCCTAGGGTTGGAAATGGACATGTAAAACTGTCTCTGAAGTATTTTTGCCTTACCTAAGCCACATCCCTTCTATGTAGATATCAGAGAACAATTAAAAATATTGTATAAATGTATTCTATGGCACCTTTAAGGTTTTTCTGTCTGAAAGTCATTCCACACTGATGACATAAAACTGTTCTCTTATAAGTGAATCCTTGTGTGGTGCTTAAAGGTTTCTTTATATCTGAAACTCTCTCCACAGAGACCACAAATGAACGGCTTCTCTCCAGTGTGGATTCTCATGTGGGAATCAAGACTTTCTTTTCTTTTGAAACTCTTTCCACACTGAGGGCAGGTGAAAGGCTTCTCTCCAGTGTGAATTGTCATGTGGGAATCAAGATTTCCTTTATAGTTGAAATCTTTTCCACACTGAGGGCAGGTGTAAGGCTTTTCTCCACTGTGAGTTCTCATGTGCATGTCAAGGCTTTGTTTTCTGTAGAAACCCTTCCCACACTGTTGACAGGTGTAAGGCTTCTCTCCAGTGTGAACTCTTAAGTGGACTTTAAAGTGGCCTTTTTGAGTGAAACTCTTTCCACACTGAGGGCATGTGTAGGGTTTCTCTTCAGAGTGAATTTTCATGTGGACTTTAAGGTTTTCATGATGATCAAAACCCTTTCCACACTGTTGGCAGGTGTAAGGGCTCTCGCCAGTGTGAATTCTCATGTGTATGCTAAGAATAATTTTATTATTGAAACTCTTTCCACACTGAGGGCATATGTAGGATTTCTCTCCAGAGTGAATTTTCATGTGGACTTTAAGGTTTCCTTTTCGGTTGAAACCTTTTCCACACTGTTGGCAGCTGTAAGGCTTCTCTCCAGTGTGAATTCTCATGTGGACTTTAAGGTTTCCTTTTCTGTTGAAACTTTTTCCGCATTGTTGGCAGGTGAACGGCTTCTCTCCAGAGTGAATTCTTAAGTGGTCTTGAAAGAGTGCTTTTTGATTGAAACTCTTTCCACACTGAAGGCACGTGTAGGGTTTCTCTCCATTGTGAACTCTCATGTTTTCATGTTGATTCAAACTCTTTCTACCCTGAAAGCAGGTGAAATAACTTGTTTCTTTATTTTCAGCTTTTTCTCTGCTTTTTTCAGTCTGTGAGCAACTAAAATATTTTTCTTCAGTTATGATATGATCATTCTTATATTGATCTTTGTCTTCCATTTCTTTAAGTACTTCACACTCCTCTTTCAACTGCATCAGGTCTAAGACAAAAAAAGGACAAAAGTTAACCAATAGCACAACACAACAGGCATAAAACATTTGTACATGTAAAGCATTAACCGCTAGAGGTCTGGTATGACCAACTCGCTTTTTTCTTATCAGTGCGAAAGAGACTCAAAATATTCATTGAGTAACAACAGATCCAGCCGAGGATTGCGACAGTTAAATTTATTCTCTTTAATTATAATCGCAATATAGACTTGTGTCTGTGAATATTAAAGCAAAAATACTTTAATATGAATCCTGCATATTCTGCGTGAATGAATAGAACTGACGTGCACTTTCACTAACTACACACTTACAGTTTTCAGTTTTCCCAAACTATACTGAGATGAGTGAAATCAACTGAAATGTGTAATAAATACTGAAATAAAATGTTTTAGCAAACATGTTAAATAGCTATAATAACTTTATAGGCTCTATAATATAACAAATATAGCGTATTTCTCATCTCATAAAATGTCATAGACGCAAGACTGTTTAGACAAGATTTCTTTGGCCTGTTTTGGACAGATTAGGAAGTGCTCACTGTAAAATAATTAAAGATTTTATTTTGCAAATTTCTGATCAGATGCTATAAATACAGTACCAGTCAAACGTTTGGACATGTTGCTATTTGAATTAATGTTTTTGAAAGAAATGCTCACCAAGCAAGCATTTATTTAACCAAAAATACAACAAAAAATCTAATAGAAAATGGTTTTCTGTTTTGATATACATATACTATAAAATATAATTTATTTCTGTGATGCAAAACTGAATTTTCATCAGCCATTACTTCATTTCTTCATCAAAGAATCCTGAAAAAAGTATCACAGGTTAAAAAAAAAAAATGTCCTCATATTCTTTCATGCAGTTCCCTCTCACATACCTGACTCAAAGGCTCATTCGTTATGCAGCTCATTATGTGGTTCTTTGTCCATGTGTGAATCACAGCATTATTCATGATCGTTCACACCTATTCGCATATTGGCTTTGTAAACAAGAAGTTTCTTACAAAATTGAAATAAATATATTGTTTTATGTGAATGGTTGCACAATGGTTTTCATTTTGAAGTAAAAACTCCAACAACATCCATTATTCAAAATTCTTGTGGACACATATTTACTATGCATTTTATGGCCTTATGTTTTTTTCAATAACCACGCATAAAACATGTACAAACACGTTGCTAACATATTATGGTAGCCCAGTTTGTGCTGAATGCAGTGTAATGACACTTTTGCCATTAATGTGTTTATAAGCAACTGAAGAAAGCACACGTCAGAGCATGTCAAAACTTCTAAAGGGCCCCAAACCCTCCCCAGACCAATAGGGGTTAAAAACCAATATACACCCATCCTATACCCACTTAACTTAAAGTGTACAACGTGTAGTGACTGCGACAGATCAGACACACAATTATTTACTTTTTTAATAAATAATACACAATACCCCTCACCCAACAAGCAAACTATGAGTTAACCCCTTGCCTGTCAGCCCCCATTTTGGCATACCCATAGTAAAAAGGCTGCTGCTCACAAGTTATTCTGAATAGACACATAAATATACTTCGAGAAAGCCAACACTTGAGAGTTTACAGCGGAACAGTGTTAATTTCGTTGACGAATAATTTGTCATAATTTCCGTCAACGACCTTTTTTCACTGACGAAAACGAGACGATAACTAAATAAAAATTAGAGTTGGTTAACAAAAACTATCATTTTCGTCAACAAAAAAAACGAGACGAAAATGTTAGGGAGGGATCGATTAGGGAAGAGATCCAGTCAGAACTGATATCATGTGTAACAGATGCACACGCAGCACATTTGATTTGAACGTGCTGATCTAACGGCTGGTAAACACGGCGCTGTTGTGCTTCTACAGGCTCACGCATCCCCAATCCAGCGCTCTAGAGCGGATCACAATCAATGAATAACACACATTTATGCCAGACAATTGTTTATGAACTAATGCTGATGAATAATGACAATGTTAACTTTACGATGTTTACAAAGTGACATGTTTTAGACGGTTGTAACAACGCATATTTTATCTCCTGAACTTGAATGAGCTACTGCAATAGTAAGGCACCGACATTTCAAAATAAGGGTCAATGTGTATTTCGAGCTTGTTTGTAATTAAAAGTCACGCATTATATATTTGTTTTTGGTTACACAATAAACTGTATTTAATTTAATTCCCATTTAATTCATAGTCAGGAGGAAAGACCAGTATTTGACAATATTCAATAAAGTATCAAAGTATCAGGGTTATAATAGTTAACTAAAACCATTTAAAAAAAATAGCTTTAGCTTAACCTGATATGGCCTACTAACTAAAACAGAAATACAAAGTTATGAAAACTATATAATGTTTTTAATAAACAAACAAAAATGAATTGAGCTCTCTTTCGTTTATTTTTAATGTCAAAAACAAAATGATGTCAAAATGTCAGTTCAAGTGACAGTCGGTTATGTAATGCTTAAATGCTTAATGTATTACAATTTAACTAAACTCATTCGATTTTAGGAGACTAAAACTGCTGTAGATTTAGTCAATTAAAATCTTATGATATTTAGTCGACTAAAACTAAAAACAATTCAGGTGACTAAAATATGACTAAAACTAAATGGCATTTTAGTCAAAAAATAAAACTAAAACTAAATAAAAATTTGCTGTCAAAATGAACACTGCAGCTGAATACTCAGAATTACTCTGACAGTTATTGATATGAAGATATATAGGCTCAAACATAAAAACAAAACTGTGAATTTTATGAAACATTTTCTAAGACCAAGTCAGGATTTTTTTTTTTAGAGAAGATATTTGTTGGCCTGCAAACACCCATTTGCAGTATTTTGTCTAATGTCTGGTGAGGAGAACAGCTCAATTAATGCAACAATGTCCTCACTCGACGATTGTTTTACACCTTTGAGAGTATGAGACGTAATCCTCATTATTGTTTTATAGTTATTCTTTTGTTCTCATATTCAGCAACTAGCTACAGCCTTTATGCTGGCACAAATGGACCATTAATGGCCCATAAAGCAGGTTGCAGTAATCCACATATTATCTGAAGTCTTTCTAAAAAAAAACTAAAACACGTACTTGGAACCTTATGTGAATTATTGTAACAAAATAGACAAAGCTCCTGGTCCAACAGGTGCATTAGAGCTACAGTTAGCATCAAGCTACATAACACAATTTAAACGATTAAAATTACACTTTTACCCAAAATGTCACTTTAGACCACCATTGAGTGTTTGTATTAGCTTCCTGACGCGATATAATGGGGATTTAATTCATATGGTGATGTTAAAACGTGTTATATTTAGCATCTTATATGGAGCTAATCGCTACACCAGCTAACAATTATAATGTAAACATCCATTATTGATATAAAACACAACTGAACCGCAGCAGACGAGAGAATTCATTTGCCTGATATTCCATTCAAATTATTGTTCATTTCAGTTCATTGTTATTTTGCACTGCTGACATAAATTAAGAAATGAAAGATAAGTCACTGCAACCCAGTTTTATCATAAAGAGTATTCAAGTATCAAAGCTGGAGTCTTTAATCTGTCTAATGATACTGAGTTTGTCCAGATAAAGAAAGTGTGATGTTTTAACGTGCAGTGAGTGTTGAACAACAGTAATCTGGGGCCGTCTGCGATCTTTGACTGCAAAGGGGTTCAAAGTTCTTCAACTCGTAATCCCCAAACTGGTCCCCAAAACCCAGAACCAGGCACAGCAAAAACACATCAGCAAGATAAGGCCTAAAGGAATTTTAGAGAGTTGATACAAGCAAATACACGTGAGAAATGTATAAACATATGCCATCTCTAGGTTTTCCTTTTGTATTTTGTTTTTGTCTATGGATTAATTCACTCTTTTTTTTAAATGTTTTAGAATTGCTTACTGTAGTTAATGAGGATCACATGTATAGCACGTTCATTTACATTTTATTTAGCTAAATCTGTTACGCATTACTATTATAAGAATCTTGAAAGTTCTTCCCTCATAACCCAATCAAATTTATAAAATACAAAGGATCAAAAACTAAAATACAAAGGATCACAAACTTTCCCTCCAAAAGTATAACTCCTTATCCATTTACTCACATCCTAAGGCAGTGACATCACTTTTAAAAAGATCACATGAGCTTTTGGGAATTCAGGCGAGACATTCTGACATGAAGATGCTGAGCTAGAAGTCTTCGAAGACCCCCGGGATAAGTATTGTGTTGGATAAGCATTATGATTTTATTGTTTATGGCCAAGAGAGTATTATCCTACTACAGTCTATTGCCTTTCCTACTAAACTACACTGGACGAGTGTTAGCGGGACATTTAAGACAGATTCTATCAAGAATCCCTCAAATCATTTACTTGATCCAAATATGTTTACTAGGGCTGTCAATAGATTAACCAGTGGCTGGTTGTCTAGTCTTAAAAGTCAGTCATCTAATTTGGTTGCATGTGGTCTTTGATCAGCTGAAGAGAACCCCATCACACACAACCTGATCTCAACCCACTGGCTGTCGCAGATCATCTCGGGCCACTCATCAAAGAGTGCTTCAAAGATTCTGCTACTGCACAGGAGTACAAATGTACAAGAACCAATACGCCTGTATTATAAATCAAGCAGTGGCCACACATTTCAAAAACACACTGGTAATGCTGATGAGTGAATCAATACACCCTCATTACAGACGGCTCGGATAGGACAGGACACGGATAGGACAGAAATGGATTTACATAATGGTACCCACTGAATTATAGCCATATTTCAACTCATTCTACTCAGAGACTCGCAAAACACCAGCACCACTGACAGATGAAGAGGATATGTTAGAATGATATTAAGATCCAACAGGAAAAAAAAGTTACTGTTACTTTTGTATTTGTAAAATAATGAATCATTTGTGTGACTCGAATGTTTACACCAGGGATGTCCAAACTTGGTCCTGGAGGGCCACTGTCCTGCAGACTTGAGCTCCAGCTCAACGCACCTGCTGAAGGTGTCTGAAGACTTTGATTAGCTGATTCAGGTGTGATTGATCAGGGTTGGTGCTAAACTCTGCAGGACAGAGGCGCTACAGGATCAGAATTGTACACCCCTGTTTTACACACTTCTCTTGCTAAATTCTCTCCAGATTACACTTATAATCCCCATATCAATCACCGTTTCAGTCACCAATGACATTGTAGAATATGAACAAAATATTCTACATTACAACATGTTAGCTAAACAGACAGCGCTTTTGAGGATGAGAAAAAAAAAATCCCTTATAGACAACAAATGTAAAGCTGATCAGTCACATTTCATGCTTTGCTTTATGGGGAACAGATTTTGTTGATGCTGTTATCCAGTATAATTAAGTGACATAAATGAATGGTTTTCAAATCAGAAGTAGATTTCGGGTTTAATGCCACACAAGTAATTATAAAAGGCTATTACTCTATTATTTTTCCTAATTTAATGTGTCGTAATAAATTGAAGTCGGATCTTCACAGCATTAGTGTTTGTCTGGTCATGTGATCTCAACACGTCTGACCTGCTCCATGTCAAATAATAGCACTTTAATCTGGACACTCATATGACATTCTTCAAAAATATCCTTCATTTCTGTAGAGCTGGACATTTGAATAATGATCAAATGACTGAGTTCAGCTTTGAGAATGAAACCAACCTGTTTGTTCCTCAGTTTCTTCATCTTTCACTCTCAATGTTTCCTCAATCTTCACGTCTTCACTCTCCTCTTTAATAAACGCCATCTTTATGTAGACGTGGATCTCGGTCGCTTCCCCAGGAGTTTTTCTGTGCTTTTGTCCTGTTTAAGATGAGAATAATTAACAGAAACAAATCCACACTAATTCTCTGAGTGTCTCAATCAGCTCTAGTTCAGTAGTTCAGTTCACACATTTAAGCTCACCCAGCGTATAGTTGTCATTTTCCTTTTGTAAGTATTTTTTGGATGTTATCCATGTTTTATATCTCAATGACATGCAAGCAAACAACCAAATAAAGGATTTCAAGAAAAGAAAAAAAAAAGGTATTCACTTCCTTCCTGTCACATGAGACTGCCAACTTCCTACCCCTACTTCCAGGAAGCATGGCGAAGTCCAACCCTCCCAAAGAAAGGTTATTTTCATGTTACTAATAAGAATTTTTTGTTGACATATATATCTCTACATAATCGTGGAAGTCTCAGGAATCATCCAAATAAAACAAATCTTACAAGAGATCTATAGTGTTTTGTATACTATAGTTGCCGGTGTGCAAATGACTTGTAAGTACTATAATGGGGAAATGGAGTAAACTGTGTTAATAGGTTAATAAATAGATTTTTGGTCTTGTTTAGTGCTTTTTGCTTTCATAATATCCCACCTAAAACATAATGTAACCCTTTAACTGACATGTACAGTCCAGTAGACCTTAATTCGATAGGGGAAAATATCATATTTTATGATATGTCTTGCAAAGGCCAAAATATTGAGGACCCTTCATCCAGTTTGGATGCGTTTCATTCTAGTCTTATGACTAGTGGCTTACGATTCCATTACAATGTGGAAATTCAGACAAGTAATGAGTTTACATTCACATTATTTTATGAAATCACCTACTACAGTCAGCCATTGAATACTATGGGGCTATTTTGTTATTAGTTTTTTGTTATATAGATGTCATTTTTTCATAATTAATTAATTAATTTATTTTCATTGAACTTTTTGATACCTGCCCTTGTTGGGGCAACTTAATGGCTGAACTTAGTTCTGCACTATATTCCACCACTTTAAGACAAATGTATTTGTTGTTTGTTGTGTTTTCATATTCAAAAGATTATAAGATAGATGCAGATAGATGTTCTTCGAAGATCTAGAAGTTCTTTTGATACATAATACATTTGTTTATGAATAAAGATTGGTCTGTTGAAAGCAGTTATTTTGAGTTAGATGACAAATGTTACATTTACATTTACATTTATGCATTTGGCAGACGCTTTTATCCAAAGCGACTTACATTGCATTCAAGGTACACATTTTTACATTTTGTCAATTCTTGCTTTCCCTGGGAATCGAACCCATGACCTTGGCGTTGCTAGCACCATGCTCTACTGTTTAAGCTACAGGAAAGCTATGTTCTCCTCCATGTCAAATTTGACATCGAAGGGGTGCATACAACAGATTTGCCGCACTTGGGGGAAACTTCCCCAAAACTTGGGGAAAACAAATGCAGGACATGTTCACATAGGACACTATTAACATGACTATATGCATGAACCCATTCAGAAAAAAATTGGGCACAAATGGACCTAAATGACCTGGGCCCGTATTTATCAAGCTTCTCAAAGTGCCATTTTGCTGAGAATTCATGATATTTACTCCTACTTTCAAACTTAAGTATAAAAGCAAGTTATCACATTTCTTAAAGCTAAGACTCACTCTTACTCTCCCAGTTATTTTAAGACGGCTCGAGAGGTCTCTCAAGTGGTTAGGAGTTGCCAGTAAGGGCTGTGATGACACTGAGGAGACGGGAATCTTTCAGGAGAGGAAGGACAAATGTTTTGAAATATTTGATGACGAGCGGTTAATCAAACGGTATCGTTTGGACTGAGCAAGCATCATCTTTTTCAGCGCTGGTTAATGTTCCATTTATTTAAAAAAATTCCGCTGTTCGAATAACTTGGCAAGCAGTAGCACTTCTTCCTCCCACCAACTCTGTATTCTTTTGGATTATATCATAAACTCTAGCCTATATATTAGGGGTGGTTAATCTGTCTGATTTCCCGATTCGATTACGATTATTGAAGTCTCGATTCGATTACAGTCGATTTTCGATTATTAACGATTCTCGATCAGCGATTATTGATTTTCCATTTCACAACAGTAAACGAAAATACACTACAAAGTGATTGCAGTATAAAAAAGTCAGCTACTGAATTACTTAACTCTTTTATTGAGTAACAACAACTCAAAACACTTGTCCTGTAGTGTCGAGTAGTTACACAGAAATGAATACATCACATTGTGTTGTGACTCATCAAGTTGAACTAAACACTAACAAATAAATGAAAGGCTTATTTCCTTTAAGAAGTAGATCAGAACCAACATACTGTAGAAATTGGACAATTTTCTTCTAGAAAGACAACGTGTTCAGGTGGAGGAAGACTGCAGGTTGCAGTCGAAACATGTCAAGGTAAAGAAGAAGTTTTTTCTCCACCTAAACACCTTTTCTTTCTTGTCCAGTTTAATCATTAAGAAGACAAAATGAACATTTTTGAACACCTTACTGTAGCTTCAGCTTATATACTGTACTGTAGAACACAGTGACAAAATGTCAAGAGTGTGCATGATGGATGCGGTGCGGGCGTGAGGGGGACGGGAGCGCGTGGACCGCTCGCGCTCCTCTCGTTCGTTTCCTGACGTGAGAAAGACAATAGGGGAAATTGTCTGTGCAGCTTTAGTGTGGCGTTGTGTGTGTTTCCAGCATCAGTCCGGCTGTGTGTGTGTGTGTGTGTGTGTGTGTGTGATCCACTCATCGCGTCCTCAGGATCACCTTTATTCCCGCGAATGAGCGCGTCGATGTGTGTCGCGCTCGCTCATCTGACGCGCTCATAAATCTGCGGATTGAAGGCGTTTATTCGGTGTTTGTGCGCGAATCTGAGCCGTGCTAACGCGCTAATGCTAATGTGCCTGAGCTCCAGAGGAGGCGAGGCGGGAGGATTTCTAGAGTGTTCCCTCAGAATCATCTCAGCATTAACGACAGATTTACATTCATCTAATGAACACACACACACACACACACACCGTGGTAGTGTCAGGTTTAGATAAATAAAAAAATCGATTTTTGAAAATTTAATTATCGATTCATACTCGTCCATAACGTACTCGCGATTAATCGATAATCGATTTTTTTCACCACCCCTACTATATATATAGCCAGGTCAGTTAACAGCACACCGGTTTAAAATGTGTAATTTGTAAGACATGGTGGAAAACGTGTTTATCTTTAATTTCCAATGTGAATATCATAATGTATTCTCTTGAAAATTCTTTATTGAGTGTTGAATGCAGACTAGGGCTGTCAAAATTGCTCAAAAATGACGTTCGAATATTCTCTCTAAAAAAAGCACGAATATTCGAACTATTCGAACATCTGGTTGCCCATTTTATCAATGACGCGCATTACGTCAATAACAGGACAAATTAATACAAAGAGACATAACTACTTATATAGGTAGTCTATTTAAGTTTAAACATATTTGACAACGTATTACCTACACAAAAACAAGTAAATCAACTAATGGCTAAGACCGCAGACCTCACTCTCTCTCGCCCTCACCCTCTCTGCGCATAACGGTTTAAATGAACACACACACATTTTGAGGCTGATCAAGAGTTTTGTGCAAGCAATTTAAAGTCGCGACTCTTGTCCCAAATATAGCAGGCTTCATTCAGTGATTGAAACAAATATTAATATAAGTTTTACAGCATATTATTGAACGCTCCGAGTGAGCTGTGCTGTGGTAAACACGGAACGTTTCCTTGACATGAAACGGAAAATAATCAAACCAGTGGAAGCAGTGCATTTATCCTTCATTCATGCAATATCTATTCAGTCAGTACCTCGGCTTGACAGAACTCCCTGAAGCCTGCCCCATCCACGACACTGATCGCTCTCATGTCCTAACAAATTAACAAAATGAATCTCTCCGTTATGGCCTCTTGTCGTGTTGCAGACAGAGAGCTTGAGGCGGCGATGCAAAGTAAGGCTGGTCCAGTTTGCACATACAAATTAGTTGCTTATATTTACAAAACGAGCCTACAAAAGCATAAAAAAGCCTGTTTAATAAAGAAAAGTTCACAAAACTAAGTGAAAACTCACTAAAGTGTTCAGTGAAATTAGGAAACATTTAGATATCATAAATTGAGTTGTATAAGTTAACTTTACATTTCTACATACATTTTGTTCTCATGTCACAAGTAATATCAAGGTTTATTTTGATCTGTTTTACATGATTCTTTTGTAGTGTGGTTTTCGGTGAAGTGTACTAAAATAAATATCGTCACCTGTGTACATTAGCCCACTTCTTCTCGACGCTTTTCCTGATAGTTTATAGAACAATTACTCCGAGTCGCCCTCTGTCGTTTCAAAGAAAAGCACAACGGCGAGCGGGTCAAGTATAAACACCTCGTCCGTTTGGGGAGGAGCGCGCGCAGTCAGCGGAGGCTCGCGCTGCGGAGACAGGCCAGTACACAAGGCTTCAGGTGCGCTAGCGCCCACTCGCAAAGCAGACAGACACGCCTCTACTACCGCGGGCGATTTTTTCCCACATTTTTTTTATTTATTCGAATATTAATTTTCATCTTCGAAATTCGTTTTTTAAAAACTATTCGAATATATATTCGAATTTAGAATATTCGTTGACAGCCCTAATGCAGACTCCCCTTAATTTCCCCATTCAATGTGAATTTATCTGAGAATATTCTTAAAGGTGGGGTAGGTAAGTCTGATCTAAAACACTTTTGTCCAAATTTGTTTAAACTGTCTTTATATGTCAATACATAATTAAAATGTAAGTACTCTGAAAAAGAGAGAATAAAAATCGAGTGACTCTAGACTTTTTAATCTGCAATAAACACCGCTCATTATTTTCGTTCGGGCCGAATCAAGTGATTCGCTTGGGCGACTGTCACTCTCTCTCGTTACCATGGCAACCACCGCTTTTGCTACAGGATCTGCCCTCATGCGCCCCAGTGTTGCCAAGTCGGGCTACTTCTACACTGTTGCCGCGGCTGTTTTTCATGTCCGCGGGTTGACCCCAATTATGTGATGTTTTGCCCCGGGATTTGCGAATTTTAGCAGGCAGCCCTACCAAAAAGACACATATTTTACCACCCAAATGCGATTTTTACTGGAGAAACACGATCAGGCTTGTTTTGGGCTAGTTTTGAGTAGCAATTGGGCGGATTTTGTTGTGAAAACCTGGCAACCCTGGCGCACCCGTTTGATTTGAGGAGTTTAAGAGGCTGTATTTCTGCTGGACAGGTAATCTTTCATTTTGATTATAAATTTTTTTGGTTTATGTTTTCATGAAGCATGTCTCACTAGCACACGTAGCTGCCTAATATAGCTAACATAACATTACTTAGCATAAAGTTACAATGTTATACACTTAGCGAGCCATTAGTAGAGATGATAAATACTCAATATGCTTAGCTCAAGTTGATCGCTGTCGTGTTGAATTTCGCAAAATGTAACTTTAGATAACAAAATGCATGTGTAAAAGCTAGTACACCGCATCCAGGATGTGATTCTGACATGATGTCACTACATGCACTTCTTCTCCGCTCGCCTCAGGTAAATAATGCGTCTTTCAGCTGAGCGGTCGGCGTGGCGCGTTCATGTGTTTTGGGGGCGTGGCTTTGGAAAGAGCCCAGAAGGGAGAAGGTGGAGTGAATGGAAATAATGAGCTGTCTTTAAAACAGTCGTGAGAGGTCTACAGGCACTCAATTTTCATACTTTCTTTTTCAGAGTACTTACATTTTAATTATGTATTGATATATAAAGAAAGTTTAAACAAATTTGGAAAAACAGTTTTTAACCAAATCCTACCTACCCTACCTTTAAATAAGGAAATCTATTCAGTGATTGGTCCATGCCTATGTCTTCATCCAAAATCCTGTTTGTGGCACAGCAAAGTGTCGTAAATCATCTCTAAGACTGACACTTAAGATTTAGTCCTACACTTCACTTAAAGTATGATTGAGATGCTTGATAACTAACTTGTATGCACAGCTTTGAGCCAAGATTTCTTTTACACCAAGTCAATTCTTAGCAGTGTTCTTGTGAGTAATTCTCAGAGGCTTGATAAAGGCTCTGATTAAACAAAAACACTCAAAACTAACACAACAAATTAATAAAAGAATGCAAATTATACAGACCCTTAATATATTAGTTTAGCTATGTATAATGTAATGATTTGTAGAAATCGAGATCGAGAAAGAAACAGCGCTTCGAATCACTGAATCATTTGTTTTGAATCAATCGGTTCAATTGACTCGGAGAGTCGAAAGTTCCGGTTCTCTCGTCACTCGCCAGAGACTGAATTAAAGTTTGAACTGATTCACAATAAAGAGCGAAATGAGCCGCTACTTCTGTTACTCATGTATTTCACTGTGTTCATTTACTCACACAACGCTGATAAATGTTAGATAAATCAATGCAGTGTCACATTTAATAATATATCATTCATTCTGCGTTGCTTTAACACTTTAAATGCTTAAAACACAAACCTTTCTCCAGCCAGAGCACCACAGACGCAGAGCGCGACGCAGCCTTATGACATCACACTTATATACCAAAGTAAAAGTCCCGTTCACAGACTGTTGTCTAAAATTACAGAGGCTCATGGAAATTTACCTAAGAAAAAAAAATATTAAAAAGATGGCCAAATTCAGAGTTGAATGTATTATTGAAGTACATTTAATATCAAAGTTAACAATACAGTTCACATTGAGAGTAAGAAATATATATTTAAGCAATAACACAATGCAGTCGCTTCATTTTTTTGTGTCTGAATGAAGTACTTCTCACTACTAATTGCTAATTTAAAAGTTTAATAATAAACTCAGTTACCAGGGTAACTTACTCTGTGAACCTAACCTGGTCTGAGGGCTATTCCAGAAAGCAAATCATATTGGTATAATTGTCTGGCAGTTGCTGATGGCCACATTGTATTATTGGACCCTCCTGCAACACGACACTCTGTCACAGTTGTAAGTGATTATTGTCTTTAGGTCTTTAGGTTTCTGTTTGCTAGACCAAGCATCTTTACTTATGTGCACTGTAGGATGAAGATGAAGAGACCACCTCTGCTGTGACAGAAATCCAAAATGGCCCATAGAGGTATGATGCATATATTGCATTCCACCTTTTTTACATAAGATAATGAACATTTTTAACAGAATATGGCTGGTGATTTACATGCAGATGACGGTCCATCTTCCTCCCCGCAGAATCTTAGCAGTGAAAGACATTTTCTGCAGTTGTCCATCCTCATTTAAATATTTGGTCTGTGTTTGTATTACAGACTTTATCAACCATGTTGAATTATTTTGTCTTTCTAGTTGCCTGCCAAAGAGCTGTATAAACTCCATCTTCAAAGGCAAATTAGAAAAGGTGACATGGAGATGCACCAGCTTAAGGTGGGAAACAGTATGTGAACATTAATCTAACATTTGTTGATGAATGGTATATACATAAATAAATACAAATGTATTTTTATTACAGGAAATAAAGAAACAATGATCAAAACTTGACTGTCAACTCATTTTAATTAAAGTGATTTTAGCAAATCATGTCTCGTACCACCCTGCCATCTCTTTGGTCTACTGGGTTGAGTGTGGGTTCCTCTTGGCCATCTTCATCAAGAGAAGGGTCTCTCATAGAAAGGACAAACCTGCCACTCTGTGGAATTCCTCTTTAATGGCTGTCAGTGGTTTATGGCCAGGGAACTGCACTAAAGTGTGTAGGAACCGTTTGAGTGCAAGACATACTGTACGAACAGCCCTACACACAGTTGCCTTTCCCACATGCTCTGCACCGCCTCTACGCTGTACAAAAAACTACCCGTTGCAAAAAAGCGAGGGGCAATGCACAAAATGTGCTCTGTGTTAAGCACTGATCCGCGATGTGTCACCTTTGAAATGTATGGTTTCAAAAGATTGGTTAAATCAAATATTTTGTATTATCTGTGCTTCCACATCATGTATTGAGGCACAGGACATAGAGGAATATCTTCTTACCTGTGGGCCTGTGACTGTTAACTACACTAATGATAACCATGTGACTGAAATCAATAAAGCAACGTGCAGTACTGAACTCACCTCAGATGAGATGCCTCAGCTTGAGCAAGAACTTTGCTCAATCACAGATGCCGTCTCATTAACTTCAACGTCAAATCAATCAAACCCAGGAGGAAAAAGCTGCTGCACCTGAAAACAACACAGATGCAAAACAAACACGATCCTCCAAAGACTCAAAGTAACGATGACATGCCATACTGAAGGGATAGTCCACCCTGCAATTCTCATTATTTACTCTTCCTAATGTTATTCCAAACCGGCATCCGTTTGTTTCTTCTGGCAAACTCAGTTTGAAAAATGCTGATAACCAAACAATCAGCAGTAGCCAATACATTTCAACGTTTTTTCAACAGTTGCCATCAAATTTGGTTATCAGCATTCTTCAACTATCTTCTCCTGTGTTCAACTGAAGAAACAAACACATGCAGGTTTAGGACACAAAGGTGATGACATGATGAGAATTTACATCCCTTTAAGCTTTACACCACCAAAACAAACAGTCAAATTCATTATCATGTTTTTTTTCTTCTTTAATAAGTATAGTTAGAATAGTTTGGTTATGTTATGTTTATGGTTTATGGCTTATAGTTTTGGTTATGTTGTCAAATTTAAAATTCCCCCCTTCAAATCAATTGTGTTTGGAATTGTTAAACATTTCTTATGTTCTGTTTAGTTCAGTCACTGTTACACATTGATTTTTGTGTTATCAGAACTTCTATTTAAAAATGTTTTTCCATTTCTTATTTTACCTTGCAATAAAGCAATTTTAATTCAAAAATTCTGAAACTGTAAAACTTCTTATGATCATATATGTGTTCTATCATGTTCAAAAAGTATCTTATTCTGAATAAAACTTCATCAGCAATATTCAAGTAACAATTTTCCTTAAATCACTACTTCAGAAACATGTTGTCTACACATCCATTTAGTAAATAAAAATCTAAATTTTAACTAAACCAAATATTTAAATGACCATTTTGCATTACATAATGTTAATACTCTAGCTGTGTCCCAATTCAAGGGCTGCATCCTTTGAAGGCCGTGTTCTTCGAAGTGTGCGGCCGACGCACAGAGATTAGTTTACAGTGGCTGTCGGAGGCTGTCCCAATGCAAAGGTCCTTCGAAGGCTCCTTCAAAATACGGCCTGCAAATGCGTCCTCCTTTTCCCGTTAAATGAAGGATACTCGGATGGATGCTTCGTCGCCTTGCCTACCCCAGAATCCACAGATTTCATTGCACGCTGCGACATCAGATTTTTCAAGAGAAATTGTCAGATTACACTTTTAAATGTAAATATTGGGTTTCAATTTACTCCAGTAATCTAATGTATCTACTGATAAAAAATAAAAAAATGCATTAAAGGTTCAAATGTTGACTAATATGTTACCAACATGCGATTTTATATAGTTTATACTCTTTTTTTATGTACATAAATGGGCCAAGGTGAACATCTTTAGTTGTTTTGTTTTTAGGCAGTTGAACTTAAGTCCAGTATAAATGTTACTGCTGCTCTTCAACAGCTGCTGTCACAGTTGCTAAACATTACAAATAATGTAACAAAATACATTTATTCTGTATTTTAGTATAAATGTGAAGTGCTTTAGATTTTTATTCTACTTCACCTCAAAGGCAAATATTGACTTTTTTTACACATGGACATAAGATTTTGATATTAGTTATCGTTTAGAAATATATGAATATTATATGATAGAAACTAAAAATAAAAAACACTAAAATGATGTCTTATAGATCAGAGATAGTGGTGCGTTGGTCCTGGAGGGCTGTCCAGCAGAGTTCAGCTCATAGAACAGTTATGCATGATACAATATTTTATGGTTTGATTTTTGAGGATGTGAGTAAATTTCATTTTCCCTCTTTCTGAAAACATCTTAGCGTCATGGCATCCATCGACTGAGTCAGCACTGCAAACCTGTTGGTAGACAGTGGAACTGATCCCAGATGATGTCCCGCTGAAAGAGGCTTTACCAGGGTATCCCTGCCCAGGTCAATAAAACATATTTCTTCCATCTGTTTTATGTACTGTTAATTTAAAATAATTATTTCATTTACAAACTAGATTAAAAAGTTTGTTGAGACAAACTTTAAGTTGGCTTGGGAAGTTGACCAGAAAGTTTGAAAAGTCTAAAAAAGTCTGAAAAGTTTGAAATAGTTTGATAATTTTAAAGTTTAAAATAGTTTGAGTTTTAGTTAGTAGATAGATAGACCTCAGTTTACCATGATTTGCCATGTTCTAAGCATGATTTACCACAGTTTGGTAAATCATACTAGAACGTTCTAGTATGATTTACCATAGTTTACCCCGTTCTAGTATGATTTACCACAGTTTACCCCGTTCTAGTATGATTTACCACAGTTTAGCCCGTTCTAGAATGATTTACCATAGTTTACCATGATTTACCACAGTTTACCCTGCTCTAGTATGATTTATAACCGTTTACCCCGTTCTAGTATGACTTACCACAGTTTACCATGATTCTAGTATGATTTACCATAGTTTACCATGATTTACCACAGTTTACCCCGCTCTAGTATGATTTACCACAGTTTACCCTGTTCTAGTATGATTTACCACAGTTTACCATGATTCTAGTATGATATACCCCAGTTTAGCCCATTCTAGTATGATTTACCATAGTTTACCATGATTTACCACAGTTTACCCCACTCTAGTATGATTTACCACAGTTTAGCCCGTTCTAGTATGATTTACCACAGTTTAGCCCGTTCTAGTATGAATTACCACAGTTTAGCCCGTTCTAGTATGATTTACCCCAGTTTAGCCCATTCTAGTATGATTTACCATAGTTTACCATGATTTACCACAGTTTACCCCGTTCTAGTATGATTTACCACAGTTTACCCCGTTCTAGTATGATTTACCACAGTTTACCCTGTTCTAGTATGATTTACCACAGTTTACCATGATTCTAGTATGATTTACCCCAGTTTAGCCCATTCTAGTATGATTTACCATAGTTTACCATGATTTACCACAGTTTACCCCACTCTAGTATGATTTACCACAGTTTAGCCCGTTCTAGTATGATTTACCACAGTTTAGCCCGTTCTAGTATGAATTACCACAGTTTAGCCCGTTCTAGTATGATTTACCCCAGTTTAGCCCATTCTAGTATGATTTACCATAGTTTACCATGATTTACCACAGTTTACCCCGTTCTAGTATGATTTACCACAGTTTACCCCGTTCTAGTATGATTTACCACAGTTTACCCTGTTCTAGTATGATTTACCACAGTTTACCATGATTCTAGTATGATTTACCCCAGTTTAGCCCATTCTAGTATGATTTACCATAGTTTACCATGATTTACCACAGTTTACCCCACTCTAGTATGATTTACCACAGTTTAGCCCGTTCTAGTATGAATTACCACAGTTTAGCCCGTTCTAGTATGATTTACCCCAGTTTAGCCCATTCTAGTATGATTTACCATAGTTTACCATGATTTACCACAGTTTACCCCGTTCTAGTATGATTTACCACAGTTTACCCCGTTCTAGTATGATTTACCACAGTTTACCCTGTTCTAGTATGATTTACCACAGTTTACCATGATTCTAGTATGATTTACCCCAGTTTAGCCCATTCTAGTATGATTTACCATAGTTTACCATGATTTACCACAGTTTACCCCGCTCTAGTATGATTTACCAGTTTACCATGATTCTAGTATGATTTACCATAGTTTACCATGATTTACCACAGTTTACCATGATTCTAGTATGATTTACCATAGTTTACCATGATTTACCACAGTTTACCATGATTCTAGTATGATTTACCACAGTTTACCCCGTTCTAGTATGATTTACCACAGTTTACCCTGTTCTAGTATGATTTACCACAGTTTACCATGATTCTAGTATGATTTACCCCAGTTTAGCCCATTCTAGTATGATTTACCATAGTTTACCATGATTTACCACAGTTTACCCCGCTCTAGTATGATTTACCACAGTTTAGCCCGTTCTAGTATGATTTACCACAGTTTAGCCCGTTCTAGTATGATTTACCATAGTTTACCATGATTTACCACAGTTTACCCTGCTCTAGTATGATTTACCACAGTTTACCCCGTTCTAGTATGACTTACCACAGTTTACCATGATTCTAGTATGATATACCATAGTTTACCATGATTTACCACAGTTTACCCCGCTCTAGTATGATTTACCACAGTTTACCCCGCTCTAGTATGATTTACCACAGTTTAGCCCGTTCTAGTATGATTTACCACAGTTTACCCCGTTCTAGTATGATTTACCACAGTTTACCCTGTTCTAGTATGATTTACCACAGTTTACCATGATTCTAGTATGATTTACCCCAGTTTAGCCCATTCTAGTATGATTTACCATAGTTTACCATGATTTACCACAGTTTACCCCGCTCTAGTATGATTTACCACAGTTTACCATGATTCTAGTATGATTTACCATAGTTTACCATGATTTACCACAGTTTACCATGATTCTAGTATGATTTACCATAGTTTACCATGATTTACCACAGTTTACCATGATTCTAGTATGATTTACCACAGTTTACCCCGTTCTAGTATGATTTACCACAGTTTACCCTGTTCTAGTATGATTTACCACAGTTTACCATGATTCTAGTATGATTTACCCCAGTTTAGCCCATTCTAGTATGATTTACCATAGTTTACCATGATTTACCACAGTTTACCCCGCTCTAGTATGATTTACCACAGTTTAGCCCGTTCTAGTATGATTTACCACAGTTTAGCCCGTTCTAGTATGATTTACCATAGTTTACCATGATTTACCACAGTTTACCCTGCTCTAGTATGATTTACCACAGTTTACCCCGTTCTAGTATGACTTACCACAGTTTACCATGATTCTAGTATGATATACCATAGTTTACCATGATTTACCACAGTTTACCCCGCTCTAGTATGATTTACCACAGTTTACCCCGCTCTAGTATGATTTACCACAGTTTAGCCCGTTCTAGTATGATTTACCACAGTTTAGCCCATTCTAGTATGATTTACCATAGTTTACCATGATTTACCACAGTTTACCCTACTCTAGTATGATTTACCACAGTTTACCCCGTTCTAGTATGACTTACCACAGTTTACCATGATTCTAGTATGATTTACCATAGTTTACCATGATTTACCACAGTTTACCCCGCTCTAGTATGATTTACCACAGTTTAGCCCGTTCTAGTATGATTTACCCCAGTTTAGCCCATTCTAGTATGATTTACCATAGTTTATCATGATTTACCACAGTTTACCCCGTTCTAGTATGACTTACCACAGTTTACCATGATTCTAGTATGATTTACCATAGTTTACCATGATTTACCAGTTTACCCCGCTCTAGTATGATTTACCACAGTTTACCCCGTTCTAGTATGATTTACCACAGTTTACCCTGTTCTAGTATGATTTACCACAGTTTACCATGATTCTAGTATGATTTACCATAGTTTACCATGATTTACCACAGTTTACCCCGTTCTAGTATGATTTACCCCAGTTTAGCCCGTTCTAGTATGATTTACCATAGTTTACCATGATTCTAGTATGATTTACCATAGTTTACCATGATTTACCACAGTTTACCCCGTTCTAGTATGATTTACCCCAGTTTAGCCCGTTCTAGTATGATTTACCACAGTTTACCATGATTCTAGTATGATTTACCATAGTTTACCATGATTTACCACAGTTTACCCCGTTCTAGTATGATTTACCACAGTTTAGCCCGTTCTAGTATGATTTACCATAGTTTACCATGATTTACCACAGTTTACCCTGCTCTAGTATGATTTACCACAGTTTACCCCGTTCTAGTATGACTTACCACAGTTTACCATGATTCTAGTATGATTTACCATAGTTTACCATGATTTACCACAGCTTACCCCGCTCTAGTATGATTTACCACAGTTTAGCCCGTTCTAGTATGATTTACCACAGTTTAGCCCATTCTAGTATGATTTACCATAGTTTACCATGATTTACCACAGTTTACCCCGCTCTAGTATGATTTACCACAGTTTACCCCGTTCTAGTATGACTTACCACAGTTTACCATGATTCTAGTATGATTTACCATAGTTTACCATGATTTACCACAGTTTACCCCCCTCTAGTATGATTTACCCCAGGTTAGCCCATTCTAGTATGATTTACCATAGTTTACCATGATTAACCACAGTTTACCCCGTTCTAGTATGATTTACCCCAGGTTAGCCCATTCTAGTATGATTTACCATAGTTTACCATGATTAACCACAGTTTACCCCGTTCTAGTATGATTTACCCCAGTTTAGCCCATTCTAGTATGATTTACCCCAGTTTAGCCCATTCTAGTATGATTTACCCCAGTTTAGCCCGTTCTAGTATGATTTACCCCAGTTTACCATGATTTACCCCAGGTTAGCCCATTCTAGTATGATTTACCATAGTTTACCATGATTTACCACAGTTTACCCCGCTCTAGTATGATTTACCACAGTTTACCATGATTCTAGTATGATTTACCATAGTTTACCATGATTTACCACAGTTTACCCCGTTCTAGTATGATTTACCCCAGTTCTAGTATGATTTACCCCAGTTTAGCCCGTTCTAGTATGATTTACCACAGTTTACCCCACTCTAGTATGATTTACCACAGTTTACCATGATTCTAGTATGATTTACCCCAGTTTACCATGATTTACCCCAGGTTAGCCCATTCTAGTATGATTTACCATAGTTTACCATGATTTACCACAGTTTACCCCGCTCTAGTATGATTTACCACAGTTTACCATGATTCTAGTATGATTTACCATAGTTTACCATGATTTACCACAGTTTACCCCGTTCTAGTATGATTTACCCCAGTTCTAGTATGATTTACCCCAGTTTAGCCCGTTCTAGTATGATTTACCACAGTTTACCCCGCTCTAGTATGATTTACCACAGTTTACCATGATTCTAGTATGATTTACCATAGTTTACCATGATTTACCACAGTTTACCCCGTTCTAGTATGATTTACCCCAGTTTACCCAGTTCTAGTATGATTTACCCCAGTTCTAGTATGATTTACCCCAGTTTAGCCCGTTCTAGTATGATTTACCACAGTTTACCCCGTTCTAGTATGATTTACCCCAGTTTAGCCCGTTCTAGTATGATTTACCCCAGTTTAGCCCGTTCTAGTATGATTTACCACAGTTTACCATGATTCTAGTATGATTTACCATAGTTTACCATGATTTACCACAGTTTACCCCGTTCTAGTATGATTTACCCCAGTTTACCCAGTTCTAGTATGATTTACCCCAGTTCTAGTATGATTTACCCCAGTTTAGCCCGTTCTAGTATGATTTACCACAGTTTACCCCGTTCTAGTATGATTTACCCCAGTTTAGCCCGTTCTAGTATGATTTACCCCAGTTTACCCCGTTCTAGTATGATTTACCACAGTTTAGCCCGTTCTAGTATGATTTACCACAGTTTACCCCGCTCTAGTATGATTTACCACAGTTTACCCCGTTCTAGTATGATTTATCCCAGTTTAGCCCGTTCTAGTATGATTTACCCCAGTTTAGCCCGTTCTAGTATGATTTACCACAGTTTACCCCATTCTAGCATGATTTACCACAGTTTACCCCATTCTACCATGATTTACCACAGTTTACCATGATTCTAGCATGATTTACCACAGTTTACCCCGTTCTAGTATGATTTACCACAGTTTACCCCATTCTACCATGATTTACCACAGTTTACCATGATTCTAGTATGATTTACCACAGTTTACCATGATTCTAGCATGATTTACCAAAGTTTACCCCATTCTACCATGATTTACCACAGTTTACCATGATTCTAGCATGATTTACCACAGTTTACCCCGTTCTAGTATGATTTACCCCAGTTTAGCCCGTTCTAGTATGATTTACCCCAGTTTAGCCCGTTCTAGTATGATTTACCCCAGTTTAGCCCGCTCTAGTATGATTTACCACAGTTTACCATGATTCTAGTATGATTTACCACAGTTTACCATGATTCTAGCATGATTTACCACAGTTTACCCCATTCTACCATGATTTACCACAGTTTACCATGATTCTAGCATGATTTACCACAGTTTACCCCGTTCTAGTATGATTTACCACAGTTTAGCCCGTTCTAGTATGATTTACCACAGTTTACCCCCTTCTAGTATGATTTACCAGTTTACCATGATTCTAGTATGATTTACCACAGTTTAGCCCGCTCTAGTATGATTTACCACAGTTTAGCCCGCTCTAGTATGATTTACCCCAGTTTAGCCCGCTCTAGTATGATTTACCACAGTTTACCATGATTCTAGTATGATTTACCACAGTTTACCATGATTCTAGCATGATTTACCACAGTTTACCCCATTCTACCATGATTTACCACAGTTTACCATGATTCTAGCATGATTTACCCCAGTTTAGCCCGTTCTAGTATGATTTACCCCAGTTTAGCCCGTTCTAGTATGATTTACCCCAGTTTACCCCCTTCTAGTATGATTTACCACAGTTTACCATGATTCTAGTATGATTTACCACAGTTTACCCCATTCTACCATGATTTACCACAGTTTACCATGATTCTAGCATGATTTACCACAGTTTACCCCGTTCTAGTATGATTTACCCCAGTTTAGCCCGTTCTAGTATGATTTACCCCAGTTTAGCCCGTTCTAGTATGATTTAACACAGTTTACCCCCTTCTAGTATGATTTACCACAGTTTACCATGATTCTAGTATGATTTACCACAGTTTACCCCATTCTACCATGATTTACCACAGTTTACCATGATTCTAGCATGATTTACCACAGTTTACCCCGTTCTAGTATGATTTACCACAGTTTACCCCATTCTACCATGATTTACCACAGTTTACCATGATTCTAGTATGATTTACCCCAGTTTAGCCCGTTCTAGTATGATTTACCACAGTTTACCCCATTCTACCATGATTTACCACAGTTTACCCCGCTCTAGTATGATTTACCACAGTTTAGCCCATTCTAGTATGATTTACCCCAGTTTAGCCCGTTCTAGTATGATTTACCCCAGTTTAGCCCGTTCTAGTATGATTTACCCCAGTTTAGCCCATTCTAGTATGATTTACCCCAGTTTAGCCCGTTCTAGTATGATTTACCCCAGTTTAGCCCGTTCTAGTATGATTTACCCCAGTTTAGCCCGTTCTAGTATGATTTACCCCAGTTTAGCCCGTTCTAGTATGATTTACCCCAGTTTAGCCCGTTCTAGTATGATTTACCCCAGTTTACCCCGCTCTAGTATGATTTACCCCAGTTTAGCCCGTTCTAGTATGATTTACCCCAGTTTAGCCCGTTCTAGTATGATTTACCCCAGTTTAGCCCGTTCTAGTATGATTTACCCCAGTTTAGCCCGTTCTAGTATGATTTACCCCAGTTTAGCCCGTTCTAGTATGATTTACCACAGTTTACCATGATTCTAGTATGATTTACCCCAGTTTAGCCCGTTCTAGTATGATTTACCACAGTTTACCCCATTCTACCATGATTTACCACAGTTTACCATGATTCTACCATGATTTACCACAGTTTACCCCGCTCTAGTATGATTTACCACAGTTTACCCCATTCTACCATGATTTACCACAGTTTACCATGATTCTACCATGATTTACCACAGTTTACCCTGCTCTAGCATGATTTACCACAGTTTACCCCATTCTACCATGATTTACCACAGTTTACCCCGTTCTAGTATGATTTACCACAGTTTACCCCATTCTACCATGATTTACCACAGTATACCATGATTCTAGTATGATTTACCACAGTTTACCATGATTCTAGCATGATATACCATAGTTTACCATGATTTACCACAGTTTACCCCATTCTACCATGATTTACCACAGTTTACCATGATTCTAGCATGATTTACCACAGTTTACCCCATTCTACCATGATTTACCACAGTTTACCATGATTCTAGCATGATTTACCACAGTTTACCATGATTCTAGCATGATTTACCACAGTTTCTACCATGATTTACCACAGTTTACCATGATTCTAGCATGATTTACCACAGTTAACCATGATTCTAGCATGATTTACCACAGTTTACCATGATTCTACCATGATTTACCACAGTTTACCATGATTCTAGCATGATTTACCACAGTTTACCCCATTCTACCATGATTTACCACAGTTTACCCCGTTCTAGTATGATTTACCACAGTTTACCCCATTCTACCATGATTTACCACAGTTTACCATGATTCTACCATGATTTACCACAGTTTACCATGATTCTAGCATGATTTACCACAGTTTACCCCATTCTACCATGATTTACCACAGTTTACCCCGTTCTAGTATGATTTACCACAGTTTACCCCATTCTACCATGATTTACCACAGTTTACCATGATTCTAGCATGATTTACCACAGTTTACCATGATTCTAGCATGATATACCATAGTTTACCATGATTTACCACAGTTTACCCCATTCTACCATGATTTACCACAGTTTACCATGATTCTAACATGATTTACCACAGTTTACCCCATTCTACCATGATTTACCACAGTTTACCCCATTCTACCATGATTTACCACAGTTTACCATGATTCTAGCATGATATACCATAGTTTACCATGATTTACCACAGTTTACCCCATTCTACCATGATTTACCACAGTTTACCATGATTCTAGCATGATTTACCACAGTTTACCCCATTCTACCATGATTTACCACAGTTTACCATGATTCTAGCATGATTTACCACAGTTTACCCCGTTCTAGTATGATTTACCACAGTTTAGCCCGTTCTAGTATGATTTACCACAGTTTACCCCCTTCTAGTATGATTTACCAGTTTACCATGATTCTAGTATGATTTACCACAGTTTAGCCCGCTCTAGTATGATTTACCACAGTTTAGCCCGCTCTAGTATGATTTACCCCAGTTTAGCCCGCTCTAGTATGATTTACCACAGTTTACCATGATTCTAGTATGATTTACCACAGTTTACCATGATTCTAGCATGATTTACCACAGTTTACCCCATTCTACCATGATTTACCACAGTTTACCATGATTCTAGCATGATTTACCCCAGTTTAGCGCGTTCTAGTATGATTTACCCCAGTTTAGCCCGTTCTAGTATGATTTACCCCAGTTTACCCCCTTCTAGTATGATTTACCACAGTTTACCATGATTCTAGTATGATTTACCACAGTTTACCCCATTCTACCATGATTTACCACAGTTTACCATGATTCTAGCATGATTTACCACAGTTTACCCCGTTCTAGTATGATTTACCCCAGTTTAGCCCGTTCTAGTATGATTTACCCCAGTTTAGCCCGTTCTAGTATGATTTACCACAGTTTACCCCCTTCTAGTATGATTTACCACAGTTTACCATGATTCTAGTATGATTTACCACAGTTTACCCCATTCTACCATGATTTACCACAGTTTACCATGATTCTAGCATGATTTACCACAGTTTACCCCGTTCTAGTATGATTTACCACAGTTTACCCCATTCTACCATGATTTACCACAGTTTACCATGATTCTAGTATGATTTACCCCAGTTTAGCCCGTTCTAGTATGATTTACCACAGTTTACCCCATTCTACCATGATTTACCACAGTTTACCCCGCTCTAGTATGATTTACCACAGTTTAGCCCATTCTAGTATGATTTACCCCAGTTTAGCCCGTTCTAGTATGATTTACCCCAGTTTAGCCCGTTCTAGTATGATTTACCCCAGTTTAGCCCATTCTAGTATGATTTACCCCAGTTTAGCCCATTCTAGTATGATTTACCCCAGTTTAGCCCGTTCTAGTATGATTTACCCCAGTTTAGCCCGTTCTAGTATGATTTACCCCAGTTTAGCCCGTTCTAGTATGATTTACCACAGTTTACCATGATTCTAGTATGATTTACCCCAGTTTAGCCCGTTCTAGTATGATTTACCACAGTTTACCCCATTCTACCATGATTTACCACAGTTTACCCCGCTCTAGTATGATTTACCACAGTTTAGCCCATTCTAGTATGATTTACCCCAGTTTAGCCCGTTCTAGTATGATTTACCCCAGTTTAGCCCGTTCTAGTATGATTTACCCCAGTTTAGCCCGTTCTAGTATGATTTACCACAGTTTACCATGATTCTAGTATGATTTACCCCAGTTTAGCCCGTTCTAGTATGATTTACCCCAGTTTAGCCCATTCTAGTATGATTTACCCCAGTTTAGCCCATTCTAGTATGATTTACCCCAGTTTAGCCCGTTCTAGTATGATTTACCCCAGTTTAGCCCGTTCTAGTATGATTTACCCCAGTTTAGCCCGTTCTAGTATGATTTACCACAGTTTACCATGATTCTAGTATGATTTACCCCAGTTTAGCCCGTTCTAGTATGATTTACCACAGTTTACCCCATTCTACCATGATTTACCACAGTTTACCATGATTCTACCATGATTTACCACAGTTTACCCCGCTCTAGTATGATTTACCACAGTTTACCCCATTCTACCATGATTTACCACAGTTTACCATGATTCTACCATGATTTACCACAGTTTACCCTGCTCTAGCATGATTTACCACAGTTTACCCCATTCTACCATGATTTACCACAGTTTACCCCGTTCTAGTATGATTTACCACAGTTTACCCCATTCTACCATGATTTACCACAGTATACCATGATTCTAGTATGATTTACCACAGTTTACCATGATTCTAGCATGATATACCATAGTTTACCATGATTTACCACAGTTTACCCCATTCTACCATGATTTACCACAGTTTACCATGATTCTAGCATGATTTACCACAGTTTACCCCATTCTACCATGATTTACCACAGTTTACCATGATTCTAGCATGATTTACCACAGTTTACCATGATTCTAGCATGATTTACCACAGTTTCTACCATGATTTACCACAGTTTACCATGATTCTAGCATGATTTACCACAGTTAACCATGATTCTAGCATGATTTACCACAGTTTACCATGATTCTACCATGATTTACCACAGTTTACCATGATTCTAGCATGATTTACCACAGTTTACCCCATTCTACCATGATTTACCACAGTTTACCCCGTTCTAGTATGATTTACCACAGTTTACCCCATTCTACCATGATTTACCACAGTTTACCATGATTCTACCATGATTTACCACAGTTTACCATGATTCTAGCATGATTTACCACAGTTTACCCCATTCTACCATGATTTACCACAGTTTACCCCGTTCTAGTATGATTTACCACAGTTTACCCCATTCTACCATGATTTACCACAGTTTAGCCCGTTCTAGTATGATTTACCCCAGTTTAGCCCGTTCTAGTATGATTTACCCCAGTTTAGCCCATTCTAGTATGATTTACCCCAGTTTAGCCCATTCTAGTATGATTTACCCCAGTTTAGCCCGTTCTAGTATGATTTACCCCAGTTTAGCCCGTTCTAGTATGATTTACCCCAGTTTAGCCCGTTCTAGTATGATTTACCACAGTTTACCATGATTCTAGTATGATTTACCCCAGTTTAGCCCGTTCTAGTATGATTTACCACAGTTTACCCCATTCTACCATGATTTACCACAGTTTACCATGATTCTACCATGATTTACCACAGTTTACCCCGCTCTAGTATGATTTACCACAGTTTACCCCATTCTACCATGATTTACCACAGTTTACCATGATTCTACCATGATTTACCACAGTTTACCCTGCTCTAGCATGATTTACCACAGTTTACCCCATTCTACCATGATTTACCACAGTTTACCCCGTTCTAGTATGATTTACCACAGTTTACCCCATTCTACCATGATTTACCACAGTATACCATGATTCTAGTATGATTTACCACAGTTTACCATGATTCTAGCATGATATACCATAGTTTACCATGATTTACCACAGTTTACCCCATTCTACCATGATTTACCACAGTTTACCATGATTCTAGCATGATTTACCACAGTTTACCCCATTCTACCATGATTTACCACAGTTTACCATGATTCTAGCATGATTTACCACAGTTTACCATGATTCTAGCATGATTTACCACAGTTTCTACCATGATTTACCACAGTTTACCATGATTCTAGCATGATTTACCACAGTTAACCATGATTCTAGCATGATTTACCACAGTTTACCATGATTCTACCATGATTTACCACAGTTTACCATGATTCTAGCATGATTTACCACAGTTTACCCCATTCTACCATGATTTACCACAGTTTACCCCGTTCTAGTATGATTTACCACAGTTTACCCCATTCTACCATGATTTACCACAGTTTACCATGATTCTACCATGATTTACCACAGTTTACCATGATTCTAGCATGATTTACCACAGTTTACCCCATTCTACCATGATTTACCACAGTTTACCCCGTTCTAGTATGATTTACCACAGTTTACCCCATTCTACCATGATTTACCACAGTTTACCATGATTCTAGCATGATTTACCACAGTTTACCATGATTCTAGCATGATATACCATAGTTTACCATGATTTACCACAGTTTACCCCATTCTACCATGATTTACCACAGTTTACCATGATTCTAGCATGATTTACCACAGTTTACCCCATTCTACCATGATTTACCACAGTTTACCCCATTCTACCATGATTTACCACAGTTTACCATGATTCTAGCATGATATACCATAGTTTACCATGATTTACCACAGTTTACCCCATTCTACCATGATTTACCACAGTTTACCATGATTCTAGCATGATTTACCACAGTTTACCCCATTCTACCATGATTTACCACAGTTTACCATGATTCTACCATGATTTACCACAGTTTACCATGATTCTAGCATGATTTACCACAGTTTACCCCATTCTACCATGATTTACCACAGTTTACCCCGTTCTAGTATGATTTACCACAGTTTACCCCATTCTACCATGATTTACCACAGTTTACCATGATTCTACCATGATTTACCACAGTTTACCATGATTCTAGCATGATTTACCACAGTTTACCCCATTCTACCATGATTTACCACAGTTTACCCCGTTCTAGTATGATTTACCACAGTTTACCCCATTCTACCATGATTTACCACAGTTTAGCCCGTTCTAGTATGATTTACCCCAGTTTAGCCCGTTCTAGTATGATTTACCCCAGTTTAGCCCATTCTAGTATGATTTACCCCAGTTTAGCCCATTCTAGTATGATTTACCCCAGTTTAGCCCGTTCTAGTATGATTTACCCCAGTTTAGCCCGTTCTAGTATGATTTACCCCAGTTTAGCCCGTTCTAGTATGATTTACCACAGTTTACCATGATTCTAGTATGATTTACCCCAGTTTAGCCCGTTCTAGTATGATTTACCACAGTTTACCCCATTCTACCATGATTTACCACAGTTTACCATGATTCTACCATGATTTACCACAGTTTACCCCGCTCTAGTATGATTTACCACAGTTTACCCCATTCTACCATGATTTACCACAGTTTACCATGATTCTACCATGATTTACCACAGTTTACCCTGCTCTAGCATGATTTACCACAGTTTACCCCATTCTACCATGATTTACCACAGTTTACCCCGTTCTAGTATGATTTACCACAGTTTACCCCATTCTACCATGATTTACCACAGTATACCATGATTCTAGTATGATTTACCATAGTTTACCATGATTTACCACAGTTTACCCCGTTCTAGTATGATTTACCACAGTTTACCCCGTTCTAGTATGATTTACCACAGTTTACCCTGTTCTAGTATGATTTACCACAGTTTACCATGATTCTAGTATGATTTACCCCAGTTTAGCCCATTCTAGTATGATTTACCATAGTTTACCATGATTTACCACAGTTTACCCCACTCTAGTATGATTTACCACAGTTTAGCCCGTTCTAGTATGATTTACCACAGTTTAGCCCGTTCTAGTATGAATTACCACAGTTTAGCCCGTTCTAGTATGATTTACCCCAGTTTAGCCCATTCTAGTATGATTTACCATAGTTTACCATGATTTACCACAGTTTACCCCGTTCTAGTATGATTTACCACAGTTTACCCCGTTCTAGTATGATTTACCACAGTTTACCCTGTTCTAGTATGATTTACCACAGTTTACCATGATTCTAGTATGATTTACCCCAGTTTAGCCCATTCTAGTATGATTTACCATAGTTTACCATGATTTACCACAGTTTACCCCACTCTAGTATGATTTACCACAGTTTAGCCCGTTCTAGTATGAATTACCACAGTTTAGCCCGTTCTAGTATGATTTACCCCAGTTTAGCCCATTCTAGTATGATTTACCATAGTTTACCATGATTTACCACAGTTTACCCCGTTCTAGTATGATTTACCACAGTTTACCCCGTTCTAGTATGATTTACCACAGTTTACCCTGTTCTAGTATGATTTACCACAGTTTACCATGATTCTAGTATGATTTACCCCAGTTTAGCCCATTCTAGTATGATTTACCATAGTTTACCATGATTTACCACAGTTTACCCCGCTCTAGTATGATTTACCAGTTTACCATGATTCTAGTATGATTTACCATAGTTTACCATGATTTACCACAGTTTACCATGATTCTAGTATGATTTACCATAGTTTACCATGATTTACCACAGTTTACCATGATTCTAGTATGATTTACCACAGTTTACCCCGTTCTAGTATGATTTACCACAGTTTACCCTGTTCTAGTATGATTTACCACAGTTTACCATGATTCTAGTATGATTTACCCCAGTTTAGCCCATTCTAGTATGATTTACCATAGTTTACCATGATTTACCACAGTTTACCCCGCTCTAGTATGATTTACCACAGTTTAGCCCGTTCTAGTATGATTTACCACAGTTTAGCCCGTTCTAGTATGATTTACCATAGTTTACCATGATTTACCACAGTTTACCCTGCTCTAGTATGATTTACCACAGTTTACCCCGTTCTAGTATGACTTACCACAGTTTACCATGATTCTAGTATGATATACCATAGTTTACCATGATTTACCACAGTTTACCCCGCTCTAGTATGATTTACCACAGTTTACCCCGCTCTAGTATGATTTACCACAGTTTAGCCCGTTCTAGTATGATTTACCACAGTTTACCCCGTTCTAGTATGATTTACCACAGTTTACCCTGTTCTAGTATGATTTACCACAGTTTACCATGATTCTAGTATGATTTACCCCAGTTTAGCCCATTCTAGTATGATTTACCATAGTTTACCATGATTTACCACAGTTTACCCCGCTCTAGTATGATTTACCACAGTTTACCATGATTCTAGTATGATTTACCATAGTTTACCATGATTTACCACAGTTTACCATGATTCTAGTATGATTTACCATAGTTTACCATGATTTACCACAGTTTACCATGATTCTAGTATGATTTACCACAGTTTACCCCGTTCTAGTATGATTTACCACAGTTTACCCTGTTCTAGTATGATTTACCACAGTTTACCATGATTCTAGTATGATTTACCCCAGTTTAGCCCATTCTAGTATGATTTACCATAGTTTACCATGATTTACCACAGTTTACCCCGCTCTAGTATGATTTACCACAGTTTAGCCCGTTCTAGTATGATTTACCACAGTTTAGCCCGTTCTAGTATGATTTACCATAGTTTACCATGATTTACCACAGTTTACCCTGCTCTAGTATGATTTACCACAGTTTACCCCGTTCTAGTATGACTTACCACAGTTTACCATGATTCTAGTATGATATACCATAGTTTACCATGATTTACCACAGTTTACCCCGCTCTAGTATGATTTACCACAGTTTACCCCGCTCTAGTATGATTTACCACAGTTTAGCCCGTTCTAGTATGATTTACCACAGTTTAGCCCATTCTAGTATGATTTACCATAGTTTACCATGATTTACCACAGTTTACCCTACTCTAGTATGATTTACCACAGTTTACCCCGTTCTAGTATGACTTACCACAGTTTACCATGATTCTAGTATGATTTACCATAGTTTACCATGATTTACCACAGTTTACCCCGCTCTAGTATGATTTACCACAGTTTAGCCCGTTCTAGTATGATTTACCCCAGTTTAGCCCATTCTAGTATGATTTACCATAGTTTATCATGATTTACCACAGTTTACCCCGTTCTAGTATGACTTACCACAGTTTACCATTATTCTAGTATGATTTACCATAGTTTACCATGATTTACCAGTTTACCCCGCTCTAGTATGATTTACCACAGTTTACCCCGTTCTAGTATGATTTACCACAGTTTACCCTGTTCTAGTATGATTTACCACAGTTTACCATGATTCTAGTATGATTTACCATAGTTTACCATGATTTACCACAGTTTACCCCGTTCTAGTATGATTTACCCCAGTTTAGCCCGTTCTAGTATGATTTACCATAGTTTACCATGATTCTAGTATGATTTACCATAGTTTACCATGATTTACCACAGTTTACCCCGTTCTAGTATGATTTACCCCAGTTTAGCCCGTTCTAGTATGATTTACCACAGTTTACCATGATTCTAGTATGATTTACCATAGTTTACCATGATTTACCACAGTTTACCCCGTTCTAGTATGATTTACCACAGTTTAGCCCGTTCTAGTATGATTTACCATAGTTTACCATGATTTACCACAGTTTACCCTGCTCTAGTATGATTTACCACAGTTTACCCCGTTCTAGTATGACTTACCACAGTTTACCATGATTCTAGTATGATTTACCATAGTTTACCATGATTTACCACAGCTTACCCCGCTCTAGTATGATTTACCACAGTTTAGCCCGTTCTAGTATGATTTACCACAGTTTAGCCCATTCTAGTATGATTTACCATAGTTTACCATGATTTACCACAGTTTACCCCGCTCTAGTATGATTTACCACAGTTTACCCCGTTCTAGTATGACTTACCACAGTTTACCATGATTCTAGTATGATTTACCATAGTTTACCATGATTTACCACAGTTTACCCCCCTCTAGTATGATTTACCCCAGGTTAGCCCATTCTAGTATGATTTACCATAGTTTACCATGATTAACCACAGTTTACCCCGTTCTAGTATGATTTACCCCAGGTTAGCCCATTCTAGTATGATTTACCATAGTTTACCATGATTAACCACAGTTTACCCCGTTCTAGTATGATTTACCCCAGTTTAGCCCATTCTAGTATGATTTACCCCAGTTTAGCCCATTCTAGTATGATTTACCCCAGTTTAGCCCGTTCTAGTATGATTTACCCCAGTTTACCATGATTTACCCCAGGTTAGCCCATTCTAGTATGATTTACCATAGTTTACCATGATTTACCACAGTTTACCCCGCTCTAGTATGATTTACCACAGTTTACCATGATTCTAGTATGATTTACCATAGTTTACCATGATTTACCACAGTTTACCCCGTTCTAGTATGATTTACCCCAGTTCTAGTATGATTTACCCCAGTTTAGCCCGTTCTAGTATGATTTACCACAGTTTACCCCACTCTAGTATGATTTACCACAGTTTACCATGATTCTAGTATGATTTACCCCAGTTTACCATGATTTACCCCAGGTTAGCCCATTCTAGTATGATTTACCATAGTTTACCATGATTTACCACAGTTTACCCCGCTCTAGTATGATTTACCACAGTTTACCATGATTCTAGTATGATTTACCATAGTTTACCATGATTTACCACAGTTTACCCCGTTCTAGTATGATTTACCACAGTTTACCCCATTCTACCATGATTTACCACAGTTTACCATGATTCTAGTATGATTTACCACAGTTTACCATGATTCTAGCATGATTTACCAAAGTTTACCCCATTCTACCATGATTTACCACAGTTTACCATGATTCTAGCATGATTTACCACAGTTTACCCCGTTCTAGTATGATTTACCCCAGTTTAGCCCGTTCTAGTATGATTTACCCCAGTTTAGCCCGTTCTAGTATGATTTACCCCAGTTTAGCCCGCTCTAGTATGATTTACCACAGTTTACCATGATTCTAGTATGATTTACCACAGTTTACCATGATTCTAGCATGATTTACCACAGTTTACCCCATTCTACCATGATTTACCACAGTTTACCATGATTCTAGCATGATTTACCACAGTTTACCCCGTTCTAGTATGATTTACCACAGTTTAGCCCGTTCTAGTATGATTTACCACAGTTTACCCCCTTCTAGTATGATTTACCAGTTTACCATGATTCTAGTATGATTTACCACAGTTTAGCCCGCTCTAGTATGATTTACCACAGTTTAGCCCGCTCTAGTATGATTTACCCCAGTTTACCCGCTCTAGTATGATTTATCCACAGTTTACCATGATTCTAGTATGATTTACCACAGTTTACCATGATTCTAGCATGATTTACCACAGTTTACCCCATTCTACCATGATTTACCACAGTTTACCATGATTCTAGCATGATTTACCCCAGTTTAGCCCGTTCTAGTATGATTTACCCCAGTTTAGCCCGTTCTAGTATGATTTACCCCAGTTTACCCCCTTCTAGTATGATTTACCACAGTTTACCATGATTCTAGTATGATTTACCACAGTTTACCCCATTCTACCATGATTTACCACAGTTTACCATGATTCTAGCATGATTTACCACAGTTTACCCCGTTCTAGTATGATTTACCCCAGTTTAGCCCGTTCTAGTATGATTTACCCCAGTTTAGCCCGTTCTAGTATGATTTAACACAGTTTACCCCCTTCTAGTATGATTTACCACAGTTTACCATGATTCTAGTATGATTTACCACAGTTTACCCCATTCTACCATGATTTACCACAGTTTACCATGATTCTAGCATGATTTACCACAGTTTACCCCGTTCTAGTATGATTTACCACAGTTTACCCCATTCTACCATGATTTACCACAGTTTACCATGATTCTAGTATGATTTACCCCAGTTTAGCCCGTTCTAGTATGATTTACCACAGTTTACCCCATTCTACCATGATTTACCACAGTTTACCCCGCTCTAGTATGATTTACCACAGTTTAGCCCATTCTAGTATGATTTACCCCAGTTTTAGCCCGTTCTAGTATGATTTACCCCAGTTTAGCCCGTTCTAGTATGATTTACCCCAGTTTAGCCCATTCTAGTATGATTTACCCCAGTTTAGCCCGTTCTAGTATGATTTACCCCAGTTTAGCCCGTTCTAGTATGATTTACCCCAGTTTAGCCGTTCTAGTATGATTTACCCCAGTTTAGCCCGTTCTAGTATGATTTACCCAGTTTAGCCCGTTCTAGTATGATTTACCCCAGTTTACCCCGCTCTAGTATGATTTACCCCAGTTTAGCCCGTTCTAGTATGATTTACCCCAGTTTAGCCCGTTCTAGTATGATTTACCCCAGTTTAGCCCGTTCTAGTATGATTTACCCCAGTTTAGCCCGTTCTAGTATTGATTTACCCCAGTTTAGCCCGTTCTAGTATGATTTACCACAGTTTACCATGATTCTAGTATGATTTACCCCAGTTTAGCCCGTTCTAGTATGATTTACCACAGTTTACCCATTCTACCATGATTTACCACAGTTTACCATGATTCTACCATGATTTACCACAGTTTACCCCGCTCTAGTATGATTTACCACAGTTTACCCCATTCTACCATGATTTACCACAGTTTACCATGATTCTACCATGATTTACCACAGTTTACCCTGCTCTAGCATGATTTACCACAGTTTACCCCATTCTACCATGATTTACCACAGTTTACCCCGTTCTAGTATGATTTACCACAGTTTACCCCATTCTACCATGATTTACCACAGTATACCATGATTCTAGTATGATTTACCACAGTTTACCATGATTCTAGCATGATATACCATAGTTTACCATGATTTACCACAGTTTACCCCATTCTACCATGATTTACCACAGTTTACCATGATTCTAGCATGATTTACCACAGTTTACCCCATTCTACCATGATTTACCACAGTTTACCATGATTCTAGCATGATTTACCACAGTTTACCATGATTCTAGCATGATTTACCACAGTTTCTACCATGATTTACCACAGTTTACCATGATTCTAGCATGATTTACCACAGTTAACCATGATTCTAGCATGATTTACCACAGTTTACCATGATTCTACCATGATTTACCACAGTTTACCATGATTCTAGCATGATTTACCACAGTTTACCCCATTCTACCATGATTTACCACAGTTTACCCCGTTCTAGTATGATTTACCACAGTTTACCCCATTCTACCATGATTTACCACAGTTTACCATGATTCTACCATGATTTACCACAGTTTACCATGATTCTAGCATGATTTACCACAGTTTACCCCATTCTACCATGATTTACCACAGTTTACCCCGTTCTAGTATGATTTACCACAGTTTACCCCATTCTACCATGATTTACCACAGTTTACCATGATTCTAGCATGATTTACCACAGTTTACCATGATTCTAGCATGATATACCATAGTTTACCATGATTTACCACAGTTTACCCCATTCTACCATGATTTACCACAGTTTACCATGATTCTAACATGATTTACCACAGTTTACCCCATTCTACCATGATTTACCACAGTTTACCCCATTCTACCATGATTTACCACAGTTTACCATGATTCTAGCATGATATACCATAGTTTACCATGATTTACCACAGTTTACCCCATTCTACCATGATTTACCACAGTTTACCATGATTCTAGCATGATTTACCACAGTTTACCCCATTCTACCATGATTTACCACAGTTTACCATGATTCTAGCATGATTTACCACAGTTTACCCCGTTCTAGTATGATTTACCACAGTTTAGCCCGTTCTAGTATGATTTACCACAGTTTACCCCCTTCTAGTATGATTTACCAGTTTACCATGATTCTAGTATGATTTACCACAGTTTAGCCCGCTCTAGTATGATTTACCACAGTTTAGCCCGCTCTAGTATGATTTACCCCAGTTTAGCCCGCTCTAGTATGATTTACCACAGTTTACCATGATTCTAGTATGATTTACCACAGTTTACCATGATTCTAGCATGATTTACCACAGTTTACCCCATTCTACCATGATTTACCACAGTTTACCATGATTCTAGCATGATTTACCCCAGTTTAGCGCGTTCTAGTATGATTTACCCCAGTTTAGCCCGTTCTAGTATGATTTACCCCAGTTTACCCCCTTCTAGTATGATTTACCACAGTTTACCATGATTCTAGTATGATTTACCACAGTTTACCCCATTCTACCATGATTTACCACAGTTTACCATGATTCTAGCATGATTTACCACAGTTTACCCCGTTCTAGTATGATTTACCCCAGTTTAGCCCGTTCTAGTATGATTTACCCCAGTTTAGCCCGTTCTAGTATGATTTACCACAGTTTACCCCCTTCTAGTATGATTTACCACAGTTTACCATGATTCTAGTATGATTTACCACAGTTTACCCCATTCTACCATGATTTACCACAGTTTACCATGATTCTAGCATGATTTACCACAGTTTACCCCGTTCTAGTATGATTACCACAGTTTACCCCATTCTACCATGATTTACCACAGTTTACCATGATTCTAGTATGATTTACCCCAGTTTAGCCCGTTCTAGTATGATTTACCCACAGTTTACCCCATTCTACCATGATTTACCACAGTTTACCCCCGCTCTAGGTATGATTTACCACAGTTTAGCCCATTCTAGTATGATTTACCCCAGTTTAGCCCGTTCTAGTATGATTTACCCCAGTTTAGCCCGTTCTAGTATGATTTACCCCAGTTTAGCCCATTCTAGTATGATTTACCCCAGTTTAGCCATTCTAGTATGATTTACCCCAGTTTAGCCGTTCTAGTATGATTTACCCCAGTTTAGCCCGTTCTAGTATGATTTACCCCAGTTTAGCCCGTTCTAGTATGATTTACCACAGTTTACCATGATTCTAGTATGATTTACCCCAGTTTAGCCCGTTCTAGTATGATTTACCACAGTTTACCCCATTCTACCATGATTTACCACAGTTTACCCCGCTCTAGTATGATTTACCACAGTTTAGCCCATTCTAGTATGATTTACCCCAGTTTAGCCCGTTCTAGTATGATTTACCCCAGTTTAGCCCGTTCTAGTATGATTTACCCCAGTTTAGCCCGTTCTAGTATGATTTACCACAGTTTACCATGATTCTAGTATGATTTACCCCAGTTTAGCCCGTTCTAGTATGATTTACCCCAGTTTAGCCCATTCTAGTATGATTTACCCCAGTTTAGCCCATTCTAGTATGATTTACCCCAGTTTAGCCCGTTCTAGTATGATTTACCCCAGTTTAGCCCGTTCTAGTATGATTTACCCCAGTTTAGCCCGTTCTAGTATGATTTACCACAGTTTACCATGATTCTAGTATGATTTACCCCAGTTTAGCCCGTTCTAGTATGATTTACCACAGTTTACCCCATTCTACCATGATTTACCACAGTTTACCATGATTCTACCATGATTTACCACAGTTTACCCCGCTCTAGTATGATTTACCACAGTTTACCCCATTCTACCATGATTTACCACAGTTTACCATGATTCTACCATGATTTACCACAGTTTACCCTGCTCTAGCATGATTTACCACAGTTTACCCCATTCTACCATGATTTACCACAGTTTACCCCGTTCTAGTATGATTTTACCACAGTTTACCCCATTCTACCATGATTTACCACAGTATACCATGATTCTAGTATGATTTACCACAGTTTACCATGATTCTAGCATGATATACCATAGTTTACCATGATTTACCACAGTTTACCCCATTCTACCATGATTTACCACAGTTTACCATGATTCTAGCATGATTTACCACAGTTTACCCCATTCTACCATGATTTACCACAGTTTACCATGATTCTAGCATGATTTACCACAGTTTACCATGATTCTAGCATGATTTACCACAGTTTCTACCATGATTTACCACAGTTTACCATGATTCTAGCATGATTTACCACAGTTAACCATGATTCTAGCATGATTTACCACAGTTTACCATGATTCTACCATGATTTACCACAGTTTACCATGATTCTAGCATGATTTACCACAGTTTACCCCATTCTACCATGATTTACCACAGTTTACCCCGTTCTAGTATGATTTACCACAGTTTACCCCATTCTACCATGATTTACCACAGTTTACCATGATTCTACCATGATTTACCACAGTTTACCATGATTCTAGCATGATTTACCACAGTTTACCCCATTCTACCATGATTTACCACAGTTTACCCCGTTCTAGTATGATTTACCACAGTTTACCCCATTCTACCATGATTTACCACAGTTTAGCCCGTTCTAGTATGATTTACCCCAGTTTAGCCCGTTCTAGTATGATTTACCCCAGTTTAGCCCATTCTAGTATGATTTACCCCAGTTTAGCCCATTCTAGTATGATTTACCCCAGTTTAGCCCGTTCTAGTATGATTTACCCCAGTTTAGCCCGTTCTAGTATGATTTACCCCAGTTTAGCCCGTTCTAGTATGATTTACCACAGTTTACCATGATTCTAGTATGATTTACCCCAGTTTAGCCCGTTCTAGTATGATTTACCACAGTTTACCCCATTCTACCATGATTTACCACAGTTTACCATGATTCTACCATGATTTACCACAGTTTACCCCGCTCTAGTATGATTTACCACAGTTTACCCCATTCTACCATGATTTACCACAGTTTACCATGATTCTACCATGATTTACCACAGTTTACCCTGCTCTAGCATGATTTACCACAGTTTACCCCATTCTACCATGATTTACCACAGTTTACCCCGTTCTAGTATGATTTACCACAGTTTACCCCATTCTACCATGATTTACCACAGTATACCATGATTCTAGTATGATTTACCACAGTTTACCATGATTCTAGCATGATATACCATAGTTTACCATGATTTACCACAGTTTACCCCATTCTACCATGATTTACCACAGTTTACCATGATTCTAGCATGATTTACCACAGTTTACCCCATTCTACCATGATTTACCACAGTTTACCATGATTCTAGCATGATTTACCACAGTTTACCATGATTCTAGCATGATTTACCACAGTTTCTACCATGATTTACCACAGTTTACCATGATTCTAGCATGATTTACCACAGTTAACCATGATTCTAGCATGATTTACCACAGTTTACCATGATTCTACCATGATTTACCACAGTTTACCATGATTCTAGCATGATTTACCACAGTTTACCCCATTCTACCATGATTTACCACAGTTTACCCCGTTCTAGTATGATTTACCACAGTTTACCCCATTCTACCATGATTTACCACAGTTTACCATGATTCTACCATGATTTACCACAGTTTACCATGATTCTAGCATGATTTACCACAGTTTACCCCATTCTACCATGATTTACCACAGTTTACCCCGTTCTAGTATGATTTACCACAGTTTACCCCATTCTACCATGATTTACCACAGTTTACCATGATTCTAGCATGATTTACCACAGTTTACCATGATTCTAGCATGATATACCATAGTTTACCATGATTTACCACAGTTTACCCCATTCTACCATGATTTACCACAGTTTACCATGATTCTAGCATGATTTACCACAGTTTACCCCATTCTACCATGATTTACCACAGTTTACCCCATTCTACCATGATTTACCACAGTTTACCATGATTCTAGCATGATATACCATAGTTTACCATGATTTACCACAGTTTACCCCATTCTACCATGATTTACCACAGTTTACCATGATTCTAGCATGATTTACCACAGTTTACCCCATTCTACCATGATTTACCACAGTTTACCATGATTCTACCATGATTTACCACAGTTTACCATGATTCTAGCATGATTTACCACAGTTTACCCCATTCTACCATGATTTACCACAGTTTACCCCGTTCTAGTATGATTTACCACAGTTTACCCCATTCTACCATGATTTACCACAGTTTACCATGATTCTACCATGATTTACCACAGTTTACCATGATTCTAGCATGATTTACCACAGTTTACCCCATTCTACCATGATTTACCACAGTTTACCCCGTTCTAGTATGATTTACCACAGTTTACCCCATTCTACCATGATTTACCACAGTTTAGCCCGTTCTAGTATGATTTACCCCAGTTTAGCCCGTTCTAGTATGATTTACCCCAGTTTAGCCCATTCTAGTATGATTTACCCCAGTTTAGCCCATTCTAGTATGATTTACCCCAGTTTAGCCCGTTCTAGTATGATTTACCCCAGTTTAGCCCGTTCTAGTATGATTTACCACAGTTTACCATGATTCTAGTATGATTTACCCCAGTTTAGCCCGTTCTAGTATGATTTACCACAGTTTACCCCATTCTACCATGATTTACCACAGTTTACCATGATTCTACCATGATTTACCACAGTTTACCCCGCTCTAGTATGATTTACCACAGTTTACCCCATTCTACCATGATTTACCACAGTTTACCATGATTCTACCATGATTTACCACAGTTTACCCTGCTCTAGCATGATTTACCACAGTTTACCCCATTCTACCATGATTTACCACAGTTTACCCCGTTCTAGTATGATTTACCACAGTTTACCCCATTCTACCATGATTTACTACAGTATACCATGATTCTAGTATGATTTACCACAGTTTACCATGATTCTAGCATGATATACCATAGTTTACCATGATTTACCACAGTTTACCCCATTCTACCATGATTTACCACAGTTTACCATGATTCTAGCATGATTTACCACAGTTTACCCCATTCTACCATGATTTACCACAGTTTACCATGATTCTAGCATGATTTACCACAGTTTACCATGATTCTAGCATGATTTACCACAGTTTCTACCATGATTTACCACAGTTTACCATGATTCTAGCATGATTTACCACAGTTAACCATGATTCTAGCATGATTTACCACAGTTTACCATGATTCTACCATGATTTACCACAGTTTACCATGATTCTAGCATGATTTACCACAGTTTACCCCATTCTACCATGATTTACCACAGTTTACCCCGTTCTAGTATGATTTACCACAGTTTACCCCATTCTACCATGATTTACCACAGTTTACCATGATTCTACCATGATTTACCACAGTTTACCATGATTCTAGCATGATTTACCACAGTTTACCCCATTCTACCATGATTTACCACAGTTTACCCCGTTCTAGTATGATTTACCACAGTTTACCCCATTCTACCATGATTTACCACAGTTTACCATGATTCTAGCATGATTTACCACAGTTTACCATGATTCTAGCATGATATACCATAGTTTACCATGATTTACCACAGTTTACCCCATTCTACCATGATTTACCACAGTTTACCATGATTCTAGCATGATTTACCACAGTTTACCCCATTCTACCATGATTTACCACAGTTTACCCCATTCTACCATGATTTACCACAGTTTACCATGATTCTAGCATGATATACCATAGTTTACCATGATTTACCACAGTTTACCCCATTCTACCATGATTTACCACAGTTTACCATGATTCTAGCATGATTTACCACAGTTTACCCCATTCTACCATGATTTACCACAGTTTACCATGATTCTAGCATGATTTACCACAGTTTACCATGATTCTAGCATGATTTACCACAGTTTCTACCATGATTTACCACAGTTTACCATGATTCTAGCATGATTTACCACAGTTAACCATGATTCTAGCATGATTTACCACAGTTTACCATGATTCTACCATGATTTACCACAGTTTACCATGATTCTAGCATGATTTACCACAGTTTACCCCATTCTACCATGATTTACCACAGTTTACCCCGTTCTAGTATGATTTACCACAGTTTACCCCATTCTACCATGATTTACCACAGTTTACCATGATTCTACCATGATTTACCACAGTTTACCATGATTCTAGCATGATTTACCACAGTTTACCCCATTCTACCATGATTTACCACAGTTTACCCCGTTCTAGTATGATTTACCACAGTTTACCCCATTCTACCATGATTTACCACAGTTTACCATGATTCTAGCATGATTTACCACAGTTTACCATGATTCTAGCATGATATACCATAGTTTACCATGATTTACCACAGTTTACCCCATTCTACCATGATTTACCACAGTTTACCATGATTCTAGCATGATTTACCACAGTTTACCCCATTCTACCATGATTTACCACAGTTTACCCCATTCTACCATGATTTACCACAGTTTACCATGATTCTAGCATGATATACCATAGTTTACCATGATTTACCACAGTTTACCCCATTCTACCATGATTTACCACAGTTTACCATGATTCTAGCATGATTTACCACAGTTTACCCCATTCTACCATGATTTACCACAGTTTACCATGATTCTAGCATGATATACCTGTGAAATTGAACATGTGAAACCAAAAGAAAAGTGTTGAGGCATTAAATATACTGGCATGCAAAATGTTATACTTTTTAAGCGTTGAGCATTACAATATCAAACACGTCTCTGCTGAGCTCATGATGGAATAACCAATCAGATGAGTTTAGATTAGTTACAGGTGAATTAAAGCAGCACTAGGTAACTTTTCAACCTTTATAATATATTTTCAAACCTCTTGTGATGATACATCGACTTACAATAGGTTGAATGACACGTCTGCCATAGCCTGACGGGGTCTGTATCGTTTTTAATCGTACTTTTAAACTTCGGGTTTCGGGTAGTAACCCGAGAAAAAAAAGAACTACAAAATTCGACTGCTTTACGGCATATACGTCACTTCCACCACCACCCCCACTTCCTTCAATTCAGACGTGCGAGCCCAACTATCATTTGTTTGCCGAATGTTATAGTCATGGCCGAAGCAGCACAGAAAAATAAGAAAGCAAAAGTTTTGTCGGAGGAAAGCAAAAAGAGGAAGCGAGAAAATGATCGGATTAAAGGCAGGAGGATCAACATTGGGCAGCGTTTGCTCGTTGGCGTGAGCTGAAGGAGGAGGGGCTACATTCTTGCAAGTAAATACGTAAGACGTAAAAAATCATATTTTAGGATACGTAACATGTCTGTGATATTGGTTTATTTGTCTTGCCTCAAGCTATAATGCAAATCGATTTTTCAAATTTGCAGATTCATCTATGGTAGCTTGATATTATAATATTGACGATATATGGTTATTACCTACACTCAAACATTGAATTGAAGTATCATATAGATTCTGTAAAACGGGAACCAATAGACTAGGCTACTATAATGATGCTGGCTTGTAAACGTGAGCATCGCGATCATTTGGCGTTTGAAAAAAATAAAACCCATGAAATTATATTCATACGACATGCTGAAACATATGCCACTGTACCTGGGATGAAGACATTTCACACGCGACGCAAGCAGAACACCTGCATGTGAACTCCATAGACAGGTGAACTCCTCCTGCAGTGTTCAGGGCTATCATAGGTGTCATGTCAACAAATGCACGTGCGATGCATCCACTGATGTAGAATGACAGAGTTTACGACAGTAGTAGAGGACAATACTGTTTCCCAACTGTAGGGGGACCCCGAGAGCAAAACCTACCTAGTGCTGCTTTAAGAAACTGTAATTCGCGGGAGTAGCCTATTTCATGTTCCTGCCATGTGTTCAGTCAGTCAGTCCGTGACGAACTGGATACTGCCAATTCTCTCGTCCAAGTGCAGACACAATGTGAGTATGATATTCATTTATAATCCTTTTTTCATGCTACTAAACGTTTCATGCACATAAAAACGTTTACTGTATTCTTTTAATCGACATTAATCATTATTACAATATCACAAGCAATAGGCTAATCGACAATAGTTATGTTTTCCAGTTACAAGCCAAAAAAGTTGAAAATCACTTTTATTGAGTGAGTCATTGAGATTCAACCTATTCAAACAGCTGATTTATTCAAGAACGAAATGTGCCAAAACAAAAGCAATTTGCTTAAATCAATTAGAAATTGTAATCTGATGTGAACAAGGAACTAATTGTTAAGAGATCAGAAAATATTATGTAAAAAAAGGTATCATTCAAGAATCGAGTAGTGAGAAAAACTGTAATAAGAAATGTCTTGAGCATCAAATCATTTTATGTATTATATTTGAAAATACTGTTACTTTTAATTCTAATAATTTAAATTATATATATATATATATATATATATATATATATATTTAAAAGCATTAAAAAAATCTGTGTGGTGGTGAAGTTCAAGTATACAGACACAGCCTTAATGATTGTAAAATAAAAAATATTTATAAAATAACATGCAATTATAGTGTTGGGTTAGGGTTACAAACAGTTTGAACAATAAAGAACATATGGGGGAAAAAAACTGAACAACAATGAACATTTCAAACATAACTATATACATGTATTATTAAAAACTATTCATTAATTAGTGTCTTGAAGTTGATCAGTCTTTTATTGACATGCGTAAGGACCATCTTCATGGGCAGCTGCTTAATGATCACTTCAATACTCCCGGAGTACAGATGGGATGGGACCATGAATATGTCTTCAGCTGCTAAGGATATGGCAGGTATCCTCGATTTCGGTGACCCCTATGACCTCAATCGCCACCTCCACAGGCTCAACCTCCTCGATCTGGATTTAAAAAACAGCAATTATAATTAACAGATTACAGACATTATAGTGTGTGTGTGTGTGTGTGTGTGTGTGTGTGTGTGTGTGTGTGTGTGTGTGTGTGTGTGTGTGTGTGTGTGTGTGTGGACTGGTAATCCCTACGTTATGGGGACAAAATGTCCCCACAAAGATGGCAATATCCAAAATCCTCATCCTTGTGGGGACATTTTTAGGTCCCCATGAGGAAAACATCTTATAAATCAGACTAAGTGATGTTTTTTGAAAATGTAAAAATGCAGAATGTCTCATGTGATGGGTAGGTTTAGGGGTAGTGTGTGTGTGTGTGTGTGTGTGTGTGTGTGTGTGTGTGTGTGTGTGTGTGTGTGTGTGTGTGTGTGTGTGTGTGTGTGTGTGTGTGTGTGTGTGTGTGTGTGTGTGTGTGTGTGTGTGATGGGTAGGTTTAGGGGCAGGGGCAGTGTAGGGGGATAGAATATACAGTATGTACTGTATAAAAACCATTACGCCTATGGAAAGTCCCCATAAAACATGAAAACCCAACATGTGTGTGTGTGTGAGAGTGAGATTAACAAATTACAGACATTATAGTGTGTGACAGATATATATATAGATAGATGGATGGATGGATGGATGGATAGATTTATCACAAGTACCTTGATTGTTGTGTAATTTGATGACTGCAGTTTGCCATCTCCGCTAGGAAAAACTGTTGCACGAAGGTGGCTCAGATGCAGGATGTCTCCTTCGTGCAGCTCAAACAACGCTTGGTCCCTCCAAAGAGAAACCTCTAGGAGCTTTCCTCCACACCTCAGCTTGAGGTCTAAAATTGGGACCTCCGTCCGGGTCATCCTTGGTTTCTGCAGCTGCAAAAGTAAAGCGCAGTGGTTCAGTACAAGTATAGTATTTCTTCATTTTCTTAGAGTTTGCCATTTCTAATTGTAATGTATGGCAAATTTTACAAACCCAGTTTAAATTAATTTAAAAGCAAAAAAAATATAATGCATAACAATGTGCATCCCAATCCATTTCTCACTTATTGATTTTCACACATCATAGATAGATCACTCACTTTTTCCACCTTGCCTTTTACACAGAGATACCCACTCCGTGAAAACAGGTCCTCCTCCTCGCCAGTGGCATGCTGTGATGGTGGGCAGAGGGCATCTAGGGCAGCTCTCTCCGCCTCTTCTGATACTACCAGAGGAGCTGTTCTAAGTTTTAGGCTGGTTTTCCCGATAAAGATAAAGACCTGCCCAGGTCTATCAGAGATGGTAAAATTTTTAAGGATATATGATGCCCCCTCCTCAAATTCAGGAGTAGAGCCATTCTTCTTGTGAAGAATGCCCCTTATCCCATCTGTGAGAGCACATACTGAGTATGTGTTAAAATTGCCAATGTCGATTTTTCCTCCACGCCTTATAAATGTCGCAGCTTTTCTGGTCAACTCTGTTTGGACACATTTCACAACAATCGTTCCAGGCCTTGTGTATGGATGTGCCATCCTGAGGGCAAGAAAAAAAAAGTCTTAGTAATAACAACTATTATTATAATGAATAATAATAGTAGTGGGATGATGTCTAACGGTGAATCAAAAAATATACTTACTTGCTATGTCAAGGTTTTTCAGTGTTGCTGTTAGATGCTGTTGACAAAGCAAAGAAAATAAAACAAATTATTAAATATGAGTCAAACATTGCATGTCTTAAATCAAAATGTTATTTATTTTAATTAATGATGATATTATGATTTTTTATTTTGAATTTAATTACTTCTAACATTTCCTTTTTCCCTAAATGTTTTATTTTCATTGTAAAAGTTAATGATTGATTAATCAAAAGGAAAAAGACTAATTACCCATATTTTACATAAATGTATTTATTATTATTATTAGTAGTAGTAGTAGTAGTAGTAGTAGTAGTATCAGCAGCAGTAGATTCATGTAGTTTAACTATAGTTCTCTAGAGCGAGGGCGCACGCGCACTTGCAGTCAAGCCTTCTGAGAACCGCTCCCTTAGCGCAAATTACGTGAAGCAAAGCTATTGTTTAAACATGTAGAATGACGTCACGCACATATAATGGAAATAACTGCCATTAATGGTATCAACGCAAAACCATTGTTTATACAGTAAATGTACGACATTTATCATGTAGGCTACCTTTGAGGTACATTTGTTTGAATTATGGTCCATAATTTTTATGACCTATGGGCTATGGAAAAATATGGGAAAGCGGCTGATATTTATTTTTTGTTGTTAAAATTACCATGTGAAGAACGCTATTCCCTCTGACTGTTTGGGTTAGGGTTGGATATATATAATTTTGTATTATTGTCTGTCTCCATATTGTTAAATTGACATTTGTAGTGGGATTGTACATTTTAAAAGTAATTTAAATAAATTGGTTTGGTAAAAGTACTTGCCTCAGGAAATCTTTGTCCACCGACTGGTCTGAATGAAGTCCGTCTGTGCGCGTCCAGGTTTAATTAAATAAAAAAAATAAAATGAGGTGATGGTGAATAGGCTATGCCAAGGGAGAATCTAAGTTGATGTATTTCTCTAATTTGTCTTAAATATATATATATATATATATATATATATATATATATATATATATATATATATATATATATATATATATATATATATATATATATTTATACATACATACATACATGTATATTAGGGATGAGCGAGTACAGCATTATCTGTATCTGTTAACCATATGAATTATCTGTATCTGTACTCGGACTGGGCGGGGCCTAACCTGGAAGTGGGCGGGATTTAACCCGGAAGTGGTCGGGTTGTCTTGAAATGGGCGGGGCTTTAACCAGTATGTTATTTTTAATCATGCAATTGCTATGGGTTGATCAGAAATTGTTATATTTATTGCTGATTAGAAAACTATTTACATGACAGCATCAGCATTGAGCTTCAGATCAATGGTTTTGATCACAATAACAAACGAACTATATACAGAACAAGTTTTGCAACAATTAATACAACACATGCGGTTGCAATTATGAAGAAAAATGTAATCAACAAGAGTTTTCATCTAAACATAACTTTCTTTTTTTAAGTTTTAATTTTTTTATGATCAGTGATTTTTTTTTTGGTTCTTTTTTATTTCCACACCAGGTGTGTGTGTGTTAGCCTGGCTCCGCCCTCCTACGTACTTCCGCTAAATTTTCATTTTCCATCAGTACTACGTCTGGGACTGCGGTGTATGCTTAGGTTTTCCCCCAAACAATTTTTTACCGGTCCAATCAGCGAACAGAGGGAGTGGCTGAGAGCGATGACGTTGATGTCGTGCGCTAGTTTGAGTTGTAGTTCAGTAATAGCGGCGGTGAAAGATGCGAGTGTGTGGCAGCGCTGACGAATGTCCAGAAGTTAAAGCCGGAGTGTGGCGAGGTGGACGAGCGAGCGAGACCGGTGTGCGTGATTGAGACACACCGGTCTCGAGTCCTCTCATGAGGGAGCTCGGAGGCATATAAGGATGAGCGACACCGGTGAAGGACGAGAGAGGGCCAGGCCTGGATTTTAAGTTGGGTTTTGTTATGTTTGTGCGCGGCAGTCGTCCATGAGGGGCTGCCGCTTTTACTTTCATTTTGTGTTAATTATTTGATTAAAAGTTGTTAAACGTTCGCCGGTTCCCGCCTCCTTCTTCCCTGAACAAACAAACTCCCGTTACACGGAGCAAGAACAATCACTGCTGTACTGCTGATGTTGTGGTCCAGGAAAAGTATTTTTCAGCTCGCTCTGTTAGTGGTGAAGGAGTTGCTGAAGCCGTCCGTCTCCCACCACCCGCGAGAAAAGCCCAAGCTGAATTATCGACTGCTTTTGACAAACACCAAGGTCGTGTGGTAATGTAATTGCTGTCCGAATCCACATCTCTGAGTTTTCAAGAATATATCACTTCAAAACTCACTGTTTATATCCTTTATAGACCCTTTCAGAGCACTGTACGGTTGCGTGAGCTATAATTTGCATTTCTAGACTTGTATTTATTTAAATACTGGCAAGTGTTTACAAGAGCAAAATATTTCATCACCGCTCAAAAAATAAAAGAAGAAAAGCACGTAAACATTTGAATTGGGCTGTTATTCACAGCAGCATTTATTCTTATCATACCAAGCATATGACATTTTATTTACAGCATATACAATCATGTTACGATTGCACGAGATATCCCCCACGAGAGCAGCGCGTTCCGATCACAAAACTCTCCTCTCCACCGTGAATAAATCACAATCCGAATGCACGAGGTTTTATCACTGACACTGAGGTGGTGTGACTGCACAGTTACAGTTTTTCTCGATTGCTAAAACACATTTCTTGAAAGCAGCTCACCTTTTCTCTTAAACTGTGAACACACAACTCAATTTTCAAGCTACATTTACAAAACCTCAGACACTTCTTGCAAAACCAAACTTTCACCTCAAAACAGTTCAATCTGTGCTCAAAACTGAACTATGTTGTCAAATCGTGCCCCGAGTCAATCAAAATTAAAAAAACTACTGAACAGTCACTAAACACTACGTAGAAAAATAGAAAACACAATACTCAGGACATGAAGCTGGTGAAATAAATGTTTATTGTTCACTGTAGGCTAAATGCAAGTTGCAAAAAAAAAAAAAAAAAAAGTGCATTTAGCACTTGTACAAAAAGACAAAACAGAAATCTTGTGCATTTACATGTACTGTATCACTTTTAAAAACAAACAGAAATCATCCGTGCTTACCACTTGTGTACAGTAAGCCTATGTATACTGTAAATATAAAGTACAAAAAATACAAATAAGTGAATTATTCAGCCACAGCATTATGTCTCCGTACTGGGTCAGGCCACAGGACTTCATCCACATCACAGGCCACATTTTGTCTGGCCAGGCAACGGGGAAAAAAAACCCTGGCATGCCGTATCCAGGCTTGGCATGCCTCCACACCTATGTCACCACAGGCAAGTCCCATGGCTTGCAGGAGATTTACCCTGGTGTAAGTTTGGCGTTCATATACCTTCCACCGCCATGAGGAGAAGAATTCCTCAATGGGGTTTAGGAAAGGGGAGTACGGTGGAAGGCAAAGATTGATAAAATCTTGGTTCATATTGAACCACTCTCTAACCTGGAGGGCTCTGTGAAAACTCACATTATCCCAAACAACCACATAGATGGGATGCTCATCCTGCTGCCCCAACAGAGCATCTCGCATGTTACTGAGGAAAATGAGGAGCTGGTGAGTGTTGTAGGGCCCCAGGTTGGCATGATGGTGGACAACCCCATGATTGCTGATGGCAGCACATAATGTGACATTGCCACCACGCTGCCCAGGAACACCAACAATGGCCCGATGGCCAATCACATTACGGCCTCTCCTTCTCCTTTTGGTGAGATTAAACCCAGCTTCATCCATATAGATGTATTCATGGGGTCTTTGCATTGCATCCAGTTCAAAAACCCTCTGTAGAAATAGATATAGTTCTGTAAGTGATATGGAAAGTGATTTAGGCCACTACAGTAATCAACATTGAATGTGTCTGGATGTATGCCAACCTGTACATACTGGAATCTTTGCTCCTTTACTCTGTCTGAGTTGCGGTCAAAAGGCACTCTGTATAGCTGTTTCATGCGCAGTCTGTTGCGCTTGAGGACACGATCAACAGTAGAGAGGCTGACACTGTTTATACCCTCAAAATTGACATGGTCCTCAATGATCTTATGCTGAATTTCACGCAGTTTAATGGCATTGTTCTCACGGACCATATCAACAATTAGGGTCTCTTGGTGTGGGGAGAACATACCTGTCCTGCCACCCCCATGTGGCAGTCTTTCAATTCTACAAAAAGAGAACATGGAGTTACAAAAAATATACATGGAATAGTAGGCCTACAAACAGTTAGACCAACCCTCCATTACAATACTACAGTACATTGGTGTACTGGAACATATATTTACTTACAGTATACTGTGATACAGTATATAGTATGTCTTACAGTAATTGCTGTCAGCATTTACATACTAGGCTATAATTTAAAAAAAAAAGTTATTACCTGTTCTCTTCTCTAAATCTTCGGATTATGGTGGACACAGTGAATCTACTAAGGTTCTGTTGTACCCTTTGTCCAGCCTCCCTCATGCTCATACCATGGACAAGAACATGGTCAATCACAGTAGCTCTGATTTCATCAGATATTACTGTTCTTTGTCTTTGCTGACCACCTCGACCACCTCTCACACGGACTCTTCCTCTCAGATTTCTATCCATTGTAAGACCTCACAAACCAGTGCTCTCTGAACTGGCTTATATGTTCCCTCACATCATTAGCCACAAGTGTGATCAATTTTGAGTTGTTGTGTTCAACTGGTGACACCTGTGCTTTCATTGTGTTTGACTTTTGTCACTTGTGCTCACCATTCTGCAGCACAGGTGCATCACAATGAAAATGTGTTGACAAGTTGTGTCTAAACAGGTGAAAAGTGCTTATGGTTTTGCCAAAAGAGTGATTGATTCAATCAGTGGGTTCAGGCAACTGAGCATTTGGTTCAAACAATAGGGTTTAGTGTTTTAGCAATTGAGAAAAACTGTAATGCAGTTGTAATTTTTCAGTGTAAATTATTTAATTTGATTGGTAACAACCCTACAGTGTCTTATTGTAATTTAATTTACAGACCAAATTTACTGAATAAATAAAAGGAACGCTGAAGCATAGCCTATATTCAATACGATTATGGAAAAATGCCCTTTATAAATGTCGTGTGTGTGTGTGTGTGAGAGAGAGAGAGAGAGAGAGAGAGAGAGAGAGAGAGAGAGAGAGAGAGAGACGCATGAGTGACAGAGATGGAGGGAGAGCAGGGAAAGGAAATGAACGGATATGCTGCGTGTTTTAAATAACGTAAAAAAAGTTAATGAATAACGACACGCAATATGTGGCGGCCGATGTTGATTCTGTGGCCCAGAATCACTGCTTTCTTTGGTCATTATTATTCTACTGCCATTTCACATTCGTGCCTAATTATTAAGCATTTATGCTTTTTCAGATTATTAAGCTTAATTTGTTTCTCTTTATCAGTTGTCTCGCCTATAATCTTGTGGTAATGTTTTTATCTTTCTTTAGGAAATAAAAAGAGGAGGATGAAAGCCATCTGTGAGCTATTCCACCGAAGATGGAGGGCTGTAAAGCGTTCTGTCCGCCGCTTTCTAAAGGGCATCAAAGTGACCCCAGATCCACTTGCAGACGAGCCGGTGGCTCTCCAGGATCCTGCAGATCAGACTGATCCAGAGCCGCCCCCTGTCCCGGGTCCATCCGCACTGCATTCTGGGATCCCAGGTCCATCTGGTTTAGGGCCAGCTGTTGGTGAGTCTTTGCAGTGTTTCCCACAGATTAGAATTAGATTGGCACAAATATCGATTTCGATGTTGATTCAGTATCAGTTCATATGTATATAGCCGACTGTACATATAAGCAGGGCTCCGAACCGGTTCAAGGAACGAAAACGAAAACCGGAAACGAACGAAATTTTAAAGCTACACTGTGTAACTTTTTTAGACTATTCTTAGCTAAAAACACTTAGTTCTTTCAAAAATATCTGTGCTCATTAATGTATATTTACTTCCTTCAAGTAATAAAGTATTCTCGTAAGTTTATAATATGCCATTGAAAATACATAAGGTAATGGGATCTAACGGTGGTCGCCATGTTGCCCCTCCATCTTGAAAGTACATTAGCCAAAGAGGGACATACCCGTAAATTCAAGCTTCGCCTTTCGCGTTTTAACCGGTTTTAATACTCGATGGCACTGTACAAAATTCCCTGCCTCACGCATGTGCGCGTCAACTTGTTCAGACTTGTCTGGTGCATGTGCAGAGAGTTTTCATCTCAGCAGCGTCCAGTAACAGAGTTATATGGAGTTTTCCTGGCTTGTTTTTTCCTCAAAAGTCTGTTTTTCCTTGTGTGGTATTTATGTGCGTTAATAACTCCGTAAGTAATAATAGTTATTGTCATTGTGGATGTGTTTCAGAGTGTGTCATCGCGTAATTCAGTTGATGTCACCTCAGAAGTATTTTTGTGTCAACATACAATAGCGTAATGCTCACCTATTTGAATAACCATTCAGTTATTTTGTTATCAACAAGGTTTATTCGTTTATAGAAAATATTTGCTTGTAATGTATGTTGATGGAAATATGTATCAGGTCTGATCGGCATATTAACACTTGTTATACAGAGCTAAACCTGCGCACACACTTTTGTAATGCGACACCGCTTGTTAGCAGCGGCAGCTCCGCTCCTTTTAATGCAGCTGCATTTAGCGCCTATATATGGTACAATAAGCTCTGGTTTACGGTTACATTATACAAATGTAACTTATAAGTATAGTTATGCAGTTCTTAACTGTGTATCTTCTGTCATGTCATTATCATGTATATTTACCATCCTAATTTGTTCTCTCACAGAAACCACATTTATGTACATATCCATGCAAACCTGTTTATGCCTTGCAATTGGATGACTGAATAAACATTACTATCATCAAAATTCACTCTGGATTAGCTGCAGTTCTTTCTAGCCGAATAATTAGGCCAGTTGAGTTCCAACCATCCCACTGCGCACAGAATATCCCACAGGCACCGTGTCCAATGTGGACGAGGTCGAACTGGAAGCCATGTTAATCTTGGACTAAATCGGCCACCGTAGGAGTTAAAACGAAATCGGAATTGAACAGAACAGAAACTAAAATTCACTGGATGTCATATACCTTTTCACCACTAGAGGGGGGAAAATATCACACAGTGTAGCTTTAAGAGGAACAAAAACGAAATCAAAATCAATTTGAATCGTTCTGAACAGAAACGTTAATTTGAAATGACCATTAACCGGTTAATAACGTTATTTCATCGTTCTCTTTAATATTTTAATTAGGCAGTGACCAATCATGAATTGAGTAGTACAGCATGTGACGTTGACGGATCAAGCGAGTGAAATGCCCGCGCACCAGTCATCTATGAATCTACCGGTAACGCAAGTCAGTGTAGAGCGCGCATTTTCATGCCTCAAGTACATTTCTTTCTCCGCTGAGGTCTACAATGAAAGCGCAGGTATTGGAGGACATTCTTTTCTTACGTTTAAATAAGCAGTACAGACTTTAAGCTCAAATAGACTGATTTAGGCTAGTTTATGGATTCCGTTTAAGCCTATCCAAGTAACGTTAGGCTATAGCATCTATCAAACATTTTTCCTATAGTCTTTCAGATTGCCAATACAGGTCAATGTTTTCTATATAGACGGTTGATGCTTCGTATTAAATGGTATGTTATATTGCATTAAATGATCAAGCTTTATTAGCTGACTGAATTTGATTATGTGATGCAAGGACGTGTTTGCTTTGAAATTACCAGTTGACGGTATTAATGGTTATCCAGTTTATTTATTCTTTATTCATGCATTTTTTTAAACAAGTCGTGTTGAAAAAAAGTTATGTAACATTACAAAGAATGTTATCACTCTTCTGAAAATAATTAGGCATAAGAGGGCCACTTTCGATTGTCTAACGCTCCAAACAGGTCCGCTGTTTATGCTTTGTAATTAATGCATGTATTTCTGTTGTGGTTTTAAAAATGTTATAAAATAAATATTCAAGTTTAATTACCATGCATTATATTATTATTGAGTGAAAATAAGTCTATTTATACATATTTGTTTAAAGTATAGGCTATATTAAAATAACGTTATTAACCGGGATTTTTTCAAATCAAACCGTTTTCGGAACAGTAATGTTTATTGAGGAACGCAAAAACGGAAACACTATAATATCGATTCTGCTCGTAGTGAACCGATTGATATTTTTTCCGTTTTTAAGCCCTGCATATAAGGAAAAATAACTTAGCATTTTTGGCACTAGTTTAAACTTTTCTTGGGTTAAATTATATTAGCTTGCATTCATTAAAGCTGCAGTCCGTAGTTTTTCCACTTTGTCGCCATCTCTGTTCAAAATCTGCAACTGCAGTTATCAGGGTTCCCGCGGGGTCTTAAAAAGTCTTAAAAATGGCTAGATTTTCATCCGAGGTCTTAAATTTAATTCAGTTAGGTCTAAAAAAGGTCAGTTAGGTCTCTGTTCATTTCCAGAAACGCTGGCCGCAGAAAGTTATTAACGTTACCCAGTAGCAAAATGGTATCGAATCGTAGACGACAAAGCGGAGCGCTAGAGTCTTTGCTACGCCGCCCTCAGGGCGTTCGTTCGGTGTGTTGTAGTTCTTTCTGGGTTCTGATATTGGTGTTGGTACATGTATGTGTTGATAAATCTACAAATCCCATAATAAAGGCAATTACCTGCCCGCAAAATACGTCTACGTTTAATAACGTTGTATTTTGTTGGACAGAATGAGGCGAAACAAAAACCACCCAATAAAATCACTTGAGCAAGACGCAGGAATTAAATGAAATCGCGCCGCTGGACCTCCAGACGCACGTCAACACATCTTCACATTGACTTAACATGGAAATCAGTCGCTCGTTCGGTGTGAACACAGCATAATCCGTTTTACTGCATAACACTTTTCCATTTCCATTTCCAGATCAATGCGGCTTTAACCCAATGGCTCACTGGGATCCAGCAGATCTCCAGCCACATGTGTCCGTCCTCTCTTGGCTGTCAGCTGATCCAGGTCCATCTTATTACGAGTGGACAGCTGACCCTTATCCGGACATTCCTGAGCTGTCCCCTGTCTCAGGCCCATCCAGTCTGGGTCCAGATGATTCCCAGTCCAGTTCAGTCAGCCTCAATTCACAGTCAACGCTTGACTCGGGTTCATCCGATCTTGTTTCAGAATTGTCTGTCCTGGGACCATCCAGTCGCGAGGAAACGTCTGTTTCCAGTTTATCCAGTCTTGAACTGACACCTGACATGGGTCTGGCCGATCCTGAGCCAAAACCCGTCCCAGATGTCCTTGATGGATCTGGTTTTTGTCCAGCTACAGGTGAGTCTGCTGTCATTAACTCACACTTCTGCCTAGTTAGTACGTTTTCATGCTACTGGCATTCGTCTTATTCTGATTGGTCTAGTTCTTATGTAGGAATCATAAGCCAATCTTTTTGCATGTTGCTTTTTTCAGGATCAATTTCCTCCTTTTACGAAGTGAAAAGAGAGATTGGAAGGGGAGGCTTTGGCATCGTGCATGAAGGGATGCGTAGATTTGATGGCCAGAAGGTAATCTACTCTTGCTTTAACCACAAAATGATGTTTGGACATGTAACACATCAATCTTTGCAGATTTTGATCAGGTCTTTTCGCAGGTTGCCATCAAATTTCTACCTAAGAACACCTGCAACAAGTTTATTGAATTGGTAAGTTGGCAAGACTTGCATACATCAATACGCAATTTGTTTAACACTCATTTGGGTTCAGAAGTCTGTGACCACATTGAAAATCTAGAAATAAACCAATTTTGAAAAATGGCCATGCTGATAATACAGGGCTCGCAAAACTTCAAACTCGGAAAGGATTTAACTAGCGATTTTGCGAGCCATGTAATCAGTTAATTGGTCAAATAGAAGTGTTCTCAGACTTGTAGACTCTGCTGTTTCCATATAAAAGTGAAAGCTGATCTTTTGTCAAACACGTTTCTCCAGCCAGGGTCCACCAAACTTCTGCTTGCGGAAGTGGCTGTGAATCGGCAGATGCGCACATCTCCAAAAAGCCCCCACATCGTACAGATGTTAGATTGGTTTGATGAGCCGGAACAGTACGTCCTTATAATGGAGTATCCACATCCGTGTGAGACCTTGCTCAGATTCGCCATGAGCAAAGGAGGATTCCTGGATGAAACCGTGGCACGTGGATTAATGCGCCAAGCAGTGCTTGCAGCCAAACTCTGCGTTGATCGGGGCGTCTACCACAATGACATCAAGACGAACAACATCCTGATCAACACAGAGACACTGCAGCTCAAATTCATTGACTTTGGCTGCAGTGACCTTTTTAAGACCAGTAAAAGTGAGTTAGCCATAATATGATATTGTACATGATTCAAGCTTATTGTTTTCACAATAGCATGTGTTGGATTGGCATGTGCTCCATTTTATAGACTCTCAAATGTAATCTAAAAGTAGACTAATGACTTGAGGAAATGAAATGATCTCTTGCTTCCCACTCAGCTCGTGAATTGGTGGTGGAATCGATAGTCTGGTCTCTGGGTAGAGTGCTTTTAGAGATAGTGAGCGGAGAGAAGCCTTTAGGAGATCTGCTATCCGGGAGACTTGATCCTCTGCTTATCCAAAGTTTATCCAAAGGTGAGTCCACTGTTAAACACACACATAAGCCTCGGTACAGTTTCAGGGAGTTAGTCAACTAAACATAAAATATTTGGATAGATGGAACACCTAAAAATGATCAATACTGATTTGTCACAGTGTCGGGTTTGTGTTTCCCCGGGTGACCACTAGATGTCCTCCTCCCCCACGGTGTCATTCACTCCTAAACTACATTTCCCATCATCCTGTTTTGTCACTCATTGATTATTGCACACAGCTGTTTCCCGTCACCTTGTTAGTATCTGTGTGTATATATACCCTGTTTGTTTCAGTGTTGTCACGGAGTCCTTGTTATATGTCATGTCACTGCCGAAGTCTGGATCACTGTCGAAGTCTGGATCACTGTCGTCTGGTGCTTGTTCTTGTGTTTGGATTGACTATTTGGAGTTTTACCCCTGCCTGGACTGGTTTTGTGAGTACGGATTACCCTAATAAAGATACTGCAAATGGATCTTACTAGACATGTGCCGGTAAACGGTAATACGATATACCGCAATAATGAACATGCACAATATTGTTATCGTGGGCACTTCAAAATACCGTGAATAATTATTTATTACGAATTTTTCAGATTTTTAGAAGGAATTTTAAGAATACTTTACCCATCAACCGTTTAAAATGAAAAACACGTCAAAGAGGAACGTGCACTGATGTAAATAGACCAAGAGGAACGTGCACTGATGTAAATAGACCGTGCATGAGCCGAGCACATGGCGGAATGAGACACGCTGAAGTGCACATTCATTCTTCGACAGCAGAGGGCGCTGACGGAACAGCAGAAATGCAGCCGTTTCCCCAGTAATCACATAACCTAATACATAATACTTAAAGACTTAAGGCTATTAATTTTCAAACTTGCATTTTATATTTTAATCTGGACTAAATTACATGCCCTAGATATTGTTTGAATATGTTCTGACTGTAGTTCAATCACACACTTTACAATAAGGCTCCAGTATTTAACATTAGTTCCTTCATTAACAAACTGACAATGAAAAATACTTCTAAAGCATGTATTAATCTTAGTGAAATGTACATTTCAGCATACCTATTGTTCTTTATAATTCTTTTGCACTTTAATCTGTTTTAAATATTTGTTTACTTTATACATTTGTGTTTTGCTTATTGTATTTAAATGTTTGGTTCTTTTGTTATAAGAAAGTGATTTAACCTGTTATAGTATGACAACACTTTTTTTGCAACTTGTTTCAATATCGTGATAATACCGTATACCGTGATAAAAGCTTCAGCAATTAATCGCAACATGAAAATTTGATACCGGCACATGCCTAGATCTTACTGTTTCCTGTGTGTGTGTCGTGACAGAAGGACTCCGTCATGCATGGGTCCAGCAGTGTGGGTTTTCATGTCTCTTCCCCAGCCACCGAGAGGAAGAGGAGGAGGCATGCTCAGTCTGGAGAAGTTCCGGCTCGTATGAACATTTTCGAATGTTTTGCGCTGTGGGCTCGAATCACTGAGGAGACCACTAGGCTCCCTGTGAATTCCGAAGAGACAGCAGCGTCGACTCGCTCTCGAAGACAGCGGGGGAGAAGGAGGACTCCCTCCGTGACTGTTCCGGTGGACCCAGTTCCGGAGGATCTAGTTCCGGAGGTTCCAAAATGAAGGAGGAGAAGGAAGACTCCCTCCGTGACTGTTCCGGTGGATCGTGTTCCGGTGGTCCCAGTTCCAGTGGATCGTGTTCCGGTGGTCCCAGTTCCGGTGGATCGTGTTCCGGTGGTCCCGAGTGTTCCGGTGGATCGTGTTCCGGTGGATTGTGTTCCAGTGGTCCTGAGTGTTCCGGTGGATCGTGTTCCGGTGGTCCCGAGTGTTCCGGTGGATCGTGTTCCGGTAGATCGTGTTCCGGTGGTCCCTATTCCAGTGGATTGTGTTCCGGTGGTCCCGAGTGTTCCGGTGGATCCAGTTCCGGTGGTACCGAGTCCGGTGGTCCCGAGTCCTGACATGGCCTGGAGGGCGGTGATGGGGTTCTTCGTGGCGGCAGTCCTGCGTGCCTGGGAGGAGCACAGGGGTTCCTCTGGAGTGGTCCCAGTGCCGGTGGTCCCAGTTCCAGTGGTCCCAGTTCCAGTGGTCCCAGTGCCAGTGGTCCCAGTTCCGGTGGTCCCGAGTCCTGACACGGCCTGGAGGGCTGTGATGGGGTTCTTTGTGGCGGCAGTCCTGCGTGCCTGGGAGAAGCACAGGGTTTCCTCTGGAGTGGTCCCTGTTCCGGTGGTTCCGGTGGTCCCTGTTCCGGTGGTCGCTGTTCTGGTGGTACCGATTCCGGTGGTCCCAAGCCCAGAGACCATCTCGGAGGTTCCTGCCGTGTCCGACGGGCCGCCCTGGCCTCCCGAACTCTGCGGGCCGCCTTGGCCTCCCGAACTCTGCGGGCAGCCCTGGCCTCCCGAACTCTGCGGGCCGCCCTGGCCTCCCGAACTATGCGGGCCGTCCTGGCTGCCTGAGGGGGAGTCTTCGTCCTGGGCGCCCGATGGACTGTCGGTTTCGCTTTCGTTCTGGCCACCGGTTAAGCCGTCACCCCCTGTTCCTGTTCCCCTTCAGGGACCTGGCCCCCCATCCCTCCCCCTGATCCTCCACCGTTCCACCTCCCTCCTGGACTTTTGTTTTGTAGTTGTGTCTTGGAGCGTCTGGTAGCCGCTCCGTAGAGGGGGGGGTTATGTCACAGTGTCGGGTTTGTGTTTCCCCGGGTGACCACTAGATGTCCTCCTCCCCCACGGTGTCATTCACTCCTAAACTACATTTCCCATCATCCTGTTTTGTCACTCATTGATTATTGCACACAGCTGTTTCCCGTCACCTTGTTAGTATCTGTGTGTATATATACCCTGTTTGTTTCAGTGTTGTCACGGAGTCCTTGTTATATGTCACGTCACTGCCGAAGTCTGGGTCACTGTCGTCTTGTGCTTGTTCTTGTGTTTGGATTGACTATTTGGAGTTTTACCCCTGCCTGGACTGGTTTTGTGAGTACTGATTACCCTAATAAAGATACTGCAAATGGATCTTACTGTTTCCTGTGTGTCGTGACAGTATTGGGTTCTGGGTACTGATGACGAATACAGTGCTAAATACTATGCCTTTCAGAAGCTATTTTCCTACATTCATTAAGAGCATACATGACTAACCAGCTCTTTCCTCTTTGAAAACTCGTACAGAATGCCAAGATCTGATAATGCAGTGTCTGGACAAATATCAGGGCAGGAGTCTAACGTTAGAGCAGATGTTAGGACATGCATGGTTTGAGCAGGACTGAAGGAAGGAAGAGGAGTCAGGGAGTGTAGCAGTTTGAGGGATGGCAGATCACAGGAAATCATGCTCATGAAAGACCAAGGGCCATCTTCGCTTTCTGAATTACCATGAGCTACAGCGAAGCCAGAGAGCAGGCGTCCACCTGAGCCTCCGTTAGGCCGTGTGTCCACCATGGGCATGAGGTGCTTTTCGGCATACTCGTCTTTTGTTTTACGCCAGACCCACTTAGAGTGTTTGTTGCCAAAAAGCTCAATCTTATTCTCATCTGACCAAAGCACACGATCCCAGTTGAAGTCCCAGTACTGCTTAGCAAACTCCAGACGTTTACGTTTGTGAGTGTTAGTGAGAAAAGGCTTTTTCCTTGCAATGCCTCCCAAACAGCTTGTTGGCATGTAGAGAGCGTCTGATGGTTGTTTTGGAGACTTTGTGACCCCAAGATGCCACTCTTTGATGCAATTCTGTGACAGTGAGCTTAGGATTTTTTTTTAACTTCTCTTACCATCCTCCTCACTGTGCGTTGTGGCAAGATAAACTTGGGACCTCTTCCAGCCTTGTTTGTCACTGTTCCAGTTGTTTTAAACTTCTTAATGATTCCTCTGACTGTAGATACGGGCAAGTTAAGGCGAGTGGCTATTTTCTCGTGATCATCAGACCAGGCCACCTTCTTCCATTGCTCCGTGGTCCAGTTCTGATGCTCACATGCCACTGTTGGTGCTTTGGGCGGGGTCAGGGGTCAGCATGGGCACCCTGACTGGTCAGCGGCTGTGCCGCCCCATACACAACAAACTGAGATGCTCTGTGTATTCTGACACCTTTCTATCAGAACCAGCTTTAACTTCTTGAGCAGTTTGAGCTCCAGTAGCTCGTCTGTTTGATCGGACCACACGGGCATCAATGAGCCTCGGCCGCCCATGACCCTGTGGCCGGTTCTCCACTGGTCCTCCATGACCCTGTGGCCGGTTCTCCACTGGTGCTTCATGATCCTGTGGCCGGTTCTCCACTGGTCCTTCATGACCCTGTGGCCGGTTCTCCACTGGTCTTTCATGACCCTGTGGCCGGTTCTCCACTGGTCCTTCATGACCCTGTGGCCGGTTCTCCACTGGTCCTTCATGACCCTGTGGCCGGTTCTCCACTGGTCCTCCATGACCCTGTGGCCGGTTCTCCACTGGTCCTTCATGACCCTGTGGCCGGTTCTCCACTGGTCCTCCATGACCCTGTGGCCGGTTCTCCACTGGTCCTCCATGACCCTGTGGCCGGTTCTCCACTGGTCCTCCATGACCCTGTGGCCGGTTCTCCACTGGTCCTTCATGACCCTGTGGCCGGTTCTCCACTGGTCCTCCATGACCCTGTGGCCGTTCTCCACTGGTCCTCCATGACCCTGTGGCCGGTTCTCCACTGGTCCTCCATGACCCTGTGGCCGGTTCTCCACTGGTCCTCCATGACCCTGTGGCCGGTTCTCCACTGGTCCTTCATGACCCTGTGGCCGGTTCTCCACTGGTCCTTCATGACCCTGTGGCCGGTTCTCCACTGGTCCTTCATGACCCTGTGGCCGGTTCTCCACTGGTCCTCCATGACCCTGTGGCCGGTTCTCCACTGGTCCTCCATGACCCTGTGGCCGGTTCTCCACTGGTCCTCCATGACCCTGTGGCCGGTTCTCCACTGGTCCTCCATGACCCTGTGGCCGGTTCTCCACTGGTCCTTCATGACCCTGTGGCCGGTTCTCCACTGGTCCTTCATGACCCTGTGGCCGGTTCTCCACTGGTCCTCCATGACCCTGTGGCCGGTTCTCCACTGGTCCTTCATGACCCTGTGGCCGGTTCTCCACTGGTCCTTCATGACCCTGTGGCCGGTTCTCCACTGGTCCTTCATGACCCTGTGGCCGGTTCTCCACTGGTCCTTCATGACCCTGTGGCTGGTTCTCCACTGGTCCTCCATGACCCTGTGGCCGGTTCTCCACTGGTCCTCCATGACCCTGTGGCCGGTTCTCCACTGGTCCTCCATGACCCTGTGGCCGGTTCTCCACTGGTCCTCCATGACCCTGTGGCCGGTTCTCCACTGGTCCTCCATGACCCTGTGGCCGGTTCTCCACTGGTCCTTCATGACCCTGTGGCCGGTTCTCCACTGGTCCTTCATGACCCTGTGGCCGGTTCTCCACTGGTCCTTCATGACCCTGTGGCCGGTTCTCCACTGGTCCTTCATGACCCTGTGGCCGGTTCTCCACTGGTCCTTCATGACCCTGTGGCCGGTTCTCCACTGGTCCTTCATGACCCTGTGGCCGGTTCTCCACTGGTCCTTCATGACCCTGTGGCCGTTTCTCCACTGGTCCTCCATGACCCTGTGGCCGGTTCTCCACTGGTCCTCCATGACCCTGTGGCCGGTTCTCCACTGGTCCTTCATGACCCTGTGGCCGGTTCTCCACTGGTCCTCCATGACCCTGTGGCCGGTTCTCCACTGGTCCTTCATGACCCTGTGGCCGTTCTCCACTGGTCCTCCATGACCCTGTGGCCGGTTCTCCACTGGTCCTCCATGACCCTGTGGCCGGTTCTCCACTGGTCCTCCATGACCCTGTGGCCGGTTCTCCACTGGTCCTTCATGACCCTGTGGCCGGTTCTCCACTGGTCCTTCATGACCCTGTGGCCGGTTCTCCACTGGTCCTTCATGACCCTGTGGCCGGTTCTCCACTGGTCCTCCATGACCCTGTGGCCGGTTCTCCACTGGTCCTCCATGACCCTGTGGCCGGTTCTCCACTGGTCCTCCATGACCCTGTGGCCGGTTCTCCACTGGTCCTCCATGACCCTGTGGCCGGTTCTCCACTGGTCCTTCATGACCCTGTGGCCGGTTCTCCACTGGTCCTTCATGACCCTGTGGCCGGTTCTCCACTGGTCCTCCATGACCCTGTGGCCGGTTCTCCACTGGTCCTTCATGACCCTGTGGCCGGTTCTCCACTGGTCCTTCATGACCCTGTGGCCGGTTCTCCACTGGTCCTTCATGACCCTGTGGCCGGTTCTCCACTGGTCCTTCATGACCCTGTGGCCGGTTCTCCACTGGTCCTTCATGACCCTGTGGCCGGTTCTCCACTGGTCCTCCATGACCCTGTGGCCGGTTCTCCACTGGTCCTCCATGACCCTGTGGCCGGTTCTCCACTGGTCCTCCATGACCCTGTGGCCGGTTCTCCACTGGTCCTCCATGACCCTGTGGCCGGTTCTCCACTGGTCCTTCATGACCCTGTGGCCGGTTCTCCACTGGTCCTTCATGACCCTGTGGCCGGTTCTCCACTGGTCCTTCATGACCCTGTGGCCGGTTCTCCACTGGTCCTTCATGACCCTGTGGCCGGTTCTCCACTGGTCCTTCATGACCCTGTGGCCGGTTCTCCACTGGTCCTTCATGACCCTGTGGCCGGTTCTCCACTGGTCCTTCATGACCCTGTGGCCGGTTCTCCACTGGTCCTTCATGACCCTGTGGCCAGTTCTCCTCTGTTCCTTCCTTGGAGCACTTTTGATAGAGACTGAGCACGCAACACAGCTTCTCGTCCAGGCCCTGGTCATTTCTAGGCTTGACTACTGCAATGCGCTTCTGGCTGGACTCCCCTCTTGTGCGATCCAAACACTTCGAATGATCCAGAACGCAGCAGCACGTCTGGTCTTCAACGAGCCCAAAAGGACCCGCGTCACACCACTCTTCATCTCTCTGCACTGGCTATCACTCGCTGCTCCATCAAGTTTAAGGCGCTGACGCTTGCTTACAGATCCACCACGCGCTTAGCTCCTGCATACTTTGACTCACTCCTATGAGTCCACACCCCCACCAGAAGCCTTCGCTCAGCTGAGGAGCGACGTGGTCCCATCACAGAGAGGCATGAAATCCCTTTCCAGAACATTTACATTCAACGTTCCCAGCTGGTGGAACGATCTTCCCACCACCATCCAAAACGCAGAATCATTGACAACATTCAAAAGTCAACTAAAAACTCATCTCTTCTGTGAGCACTTAACCTCATTTAAAAAAGAAATTAAAAAAACACCTTTCTTTTCCTCTTTCTTCCTTTTTCCCTCCCTACTCTAGCCTGTGCTACACTGAGTAATGTACACAGACTCAGTATTTCAGGCACTTGTTGCGCTTACTCGACTCTTCATGACCAATCGCTTCCTGTACTCCCAAGTTGTAAGTGGCTTTGGATAAAAGCGTCTGCTAAATGCTTAAATGTAAATGTGATGGCCAATCAGAGGCGTTCAGATTAGTCATCGCTCAGTGTGCGCACTCTCTGACTGAAGTGCAGATGTAAGAGATTTATTTTGCAGTGTCGTCAGCTTCTGTGATTTTAACGGGATTTTTTTGTGAGAGCGCTTAAACTCACGCTAGACCCAAGTTATGGACAGCTTCACGATCGGTCACATTCTCTGCTCCCTTTCTGTAGTTTATTCCGGTTAATATCACACAAAGTCTTCATTTTCTAATGCATAAAAAGCATTAAAATAATGTGTAAATGTTTGTAGTTTTATCTGTGTAGTCAGAATATGTAGTGCAGTTTCCCCAAACACAAAACATTTATGTATCTACTATTAGGGATGCTCCAATCAGGATTTTTGCTGCCGATCCCGATTCCAATGCTTATTTAACCTTTTTATCAGAAAAAAAAACTATAGATGTTGCCTTTATTATATTTTTATGGTAATTATGTAATGTAATGTAACTATTGTTTTTAACAGGGTACTAAATAATCACAAATTATTCCTTTTACAGGGAACATTTTAATATGCCTTTTAAATGGGGTTTCTGCACAACACTAAGCTTATCAGGACACTTAATAGGGCTGTATTTTCTAAGTTTTTCTATTTGGATAAAAAAGTAATCTCTATTTATTTTAATAATCATTTTATTTCACATCCTGCCCAATGATGCCCTAAAAACAATGTTGATATTGAAGGCTATAAACAAATACAGTGAATGTAATGTAGGCATGTATAAATAATTTTGTTTTTTAATTCACTGAACTAAAAATGAAAATAAAAACAAAAGTATTATTAGACTATATTTGATTACCCAATTATAATGGTCATTTTCATAAAAATATACATACTTGTAGGTTTACAATTCTACATATGGCACATTTATTGTCCAACAACAAATATTTTATAAATATGTATATTTTAGTCAGAATGATTGCGTTCTATTGCGCTCCGTCTGTTTGGCGGAAGTCTGAATTTTAGCGGAGATTCACATGCAGAAGCTCGTCGTCTCCTGACAGCAAAATGGACATATTAGCATGACTTTCTAACATTTACAGATGGAGAATATCCCTGTGAAATGTAAGTTATGCACTGAGGAAAGCACATAAACGCATTAAACACCGCAGGTATTGATCTGTCAGTCAGCACAAGATCTCTCAGAGTGTCTGACAGGGCGAGCTGCTTTAAACTATACGTGTTAACAATATCTGACCAGTTATTTTAAAGCCCTTAATATAAAGCATGTGTCATGTGTAGGGCAAATTGTCTCATGCACTTACCCTGCATCAGCTCACTCTGCGTACTCTGCTATTCTTCAGATGCGTTCGTATCAAACTACTGTATCGATACTTCCAAACGGCATTCGCCCATTCCTTAGGACCGACTGACCCGTGTTCAACTGCTGTTCACATGGAAACCTTCTCCACTTCTGCCTTCAAAGCTCTCGTTTGAATATTTGCTACTACCCCACACGTCATGTACGGCCTCACGCGATGACGTCATCAAATTGCAATCAGTTCGTGAGATCGGCCAAGTTAGTGAGTACCGATCGAGTCATAAAATATGATTATCGGCGGATACCGATCTCTGGCCGATCGATCGGAGCATCCCTAGTGATAACTAACATTTTGTCCCTAACAGGGTGGAACACCTTCACTGCCAGTGTCTGAACAATCAATCTACCCATAATTATAATTTTTTTAAGTCCCTGAGCTTGACCAATGTGTATTCCTGATAGTTAAACGTGTCACTATTTTTGTAGAAACATGAAAATCATGTACTTTTTTTTCCAACATTTATGAAGCCAAAATGTTACCGCATACTCAGGAATGTAGCTCTTTGAGATACAGGCTGGCTAGGCTATATATATACACACACACACACATGTCTCTGGCTAGGCACATTCTAAAATGCTTAATTAAACGTGTTGCGTTCATATTCAGGACTCATCTGCTTTTCTGTACATATTATGCTTTATTAGTATATCTTATTAACATTATGAAAACGGCGTACCTCCTAATATTATTTCCAATCATTCTAAATTATGTTCATTTTCCTGATTAAATAGTCACACATGTTGCAAAGGTGCATTTATTCTGCGAACAGTATGGTGGAGATCCGTGCGTGCATTTGTTGAAATTCGTTGCTGAAGGTTTGATCATGGCAGATTTAGTCACACAAATAGTCCAAGTGGCTAGTGAAGAAACAAAGACACTTTCATCGAAGAGGAATTTCTCTGTGGAGATCGCTTAACTCCAGCACACGTTTGTTTTCAGATCATCAGTGCTTCTTTTGCATTTAGACTAGGGCTGCACGATTTGGGGTAAATATCTAATTGCGATTATTCTGTTTAAAATTGCGATTGCGATTTAAAATGCGATTATTATTATTTATTCATTTTTACAAATGAAAAGTGTGTATATAACATTTTGTGTTTATATATTAATGTGACTAATAATAATAATAATTATGATTATTATTATTATTGCTAAATAAAAATAAGAAAGATTACTATTACAATAACATTCATTATTAAAAAATTAAAATAGAGCATTTAAGAATAAATATAACAGTATAATAATAATAATAATATTTATATTTTACAGAAAACAAAAAATTATGGGTTACCTGTTAGTATGCAGACAGCCTATGATTAAAAATCATTAGAAAGGCTGATTTATTGTAAAAAACAAAAAAAAACAATTATTATTATAAAAATCTGTGCTTTTTATCTGTGATATAAATTTCTTAAAGTCTATGTCTTTAATATGAAATATGAGCCTCTTATACATCCACTGTGGGGATTAAAACTCCTGTACATTGAAGAAAAACATATGGATTGTCATATACATTTATTTAGAGAGAAGTTTTATTTTTCTTATTTTCTACCCAAAAGTTTCATTCATACTGGAGGCCAGAGGGCGCCCTCGAGCAGAAACGGCCAGAGAAGTAATCGTTTGTTTTCAGGAAATCCCTAATGTGAAGCTTGCGCTGTATGCTGAATAAAACGAAGATAGAAACGCTTTGACTGATTAAACATGAAGATAATACTTCTGCCACAAGATATGGTGTATTTGAGTTTTCAAGCCTTCTCGGGTATTTTCGTAATAAAAGTATGCAGTGCTGATTGACATTCTGTGATAAGAAGCCACATCTGCTCGACTGACTATATGAAGTGAGTTAAAACATGTTATTGAATGTCATAAACCAACAGGTTTATGAACGCTTCGCATTACTAGTTTGTGAAGATGTTTGACACATGTTGCTCTAAACGCTGCTCCGTCTGAAAGCACTGCGAGTTTCTGATCTCAGAGCCACTCTTCACTGACACACTGGGCATTTATTTATTTAATTAAAATCACAGCCTTTGCGCTTTCATAATCGCACATAACCCAAATCGCGATTGCGTTTCGATTTCAATTAATCGTGCAGCCCTAATTTAGACTGAGCGCGTGCACAGAGTTGCCAGATTGCACAGACCAGTAAAACACTGGGAAGAAAGTATATCCTTTTAAGGCATCATTCATCTGGCAACCACAAGCATGACTGTTAGTGAAGGCTCTTGACCAATGCAAGATAACGCAAATCCCAAAGAAAAAACACGTTTTAAGGGTTAGTTCACCCCAAAATGAAAATTCTGTCATTAATTACTTCCCCTCATGTCGTTCGACACCCGTCAGATCTCCGTTCATCTTCAGAACACAAATGAAGATATTTTAGTGTAAATCTGATGGCTCTGAAAGGCCTCCATTGGCACAATGCACTTTACACTCTCAAGACCCTTAAAAGGTACTAAAGACGTCGTTACAAAGTCCATCTCACTACAGTGGTTCTACAATAACTTTATAAAGCGACGAGAATAGTTTTTGTGCGCAAAAAAACCCTAAATAACGACTTATATAGTGATGACGATTTCAAAACACAGCATCATGAAGCTTCGGAGCGTTATGAATCAGTGAGTCGAATCAGCGGTTCAGAGCGTTGTGAATCAGCGAGTCGATTCAGCGGTTCATAGCGTTGTGAATTAGCGAGTCGATTCAGAGCGTTATGAATCAGCGAGTCGATACAGAGCGTTATAAATCAGTGAGTCGATTCAGCGGTTCAGAGCGTTGTGAATCAGCGAGTCGATTCAGCGGTTCAGAGCGTTATGAATCAGCGAGTCGATTCAGTGGTTCAGAACGTTATGGCGCTCGGGATCTGGGCCCGTGTTCAATGAGGCCGGCCAGCCTCGCAAGCCCCGCGGATCTGGGCCCGCGTCTGCCTCCAAACAAACAAACTGCTCTACTGACGTCATTAAAGCAGGAAGTACCAGGATGTAGTCCAAACCGGCCGTTCGCTGTAGGCTTTGAAAGGGAACTTCTGTTAAATAAAATATCTCGCTTGGCATTGAACTTTGAGCTTTATAATTTTACAGGTATTATTTATGCTCTAACAGCAACATTACACACTAACTAATGTTTGAAAAATGGGATCACGAAGAACAGTTTTAATTGACCTTTAATTACGTCAGTAGAACAGTTTGTCGACTAACCTCCGCCCACAAGAATACGCGAAAAAGGGGGCGTGGTCTTGTTGCTCCCTCGTGGAGAAGAGGAAGTGTTGTGTTTGTAGAGTGTGTTTGTCGCCGTGTCGTTCAGACGCTGTTATTTTCATCCCGGAGTCAAATCACCTTTGTTTGGCCTTCAGGGGCTGTAGTTTGAGCGCATTCATCTCCCCGTTATGGTAAGAGGCGTGACCTTTCCGGGCAATGTGCGCTAAGCTGCTGAACACACATGATCTGGGAACTGTGTGAACGTCACCACTGCAGAACGTTTTGTTCACTTCAAGTTCAAGTGCGGATACACTGTCAAAAGATATCGGGAGCGGCCGGACTATTGTCGGACCACCCGCTCCCGTCCAATGATTTGGAAATTTACTCCCGTGCTGCAAGAAATCTGATCGGGTTGCAGACCTCTAGTGTGCAGGTTAATTTCCGTAAGACGCGACTGAATATGCATGTAAAGAAAAATAAATAACAGAATTTCCATTATAATTAATATAACGTGTACACAACAGTAACAGCGCTCAAAAGTCTGAAAATTCCCCTTTATTTTTCAGCCAATCTGTCCGTCTGAGATGACGTGTTGCTATGGGTGTTGTGCGTCAGCTTGACTGCTCATTCTGACACGGCCTCCTCTATTTATTTACCCCTTTTTGTGACCATACTTTCTGCTTACACAACATATCTTAAACCCGCAAAATGTCAGGTGGTGCAACTGTCCAAACAAATAAACAGACTCAGAAAACTGTTTGAAATGGTGTGCTCCAAACTATATGGAGATGGTGGTCCAGTGGGTTAAACCATGGAACTGATATGCAGAAGGTTGCTGGTTCGACCCCAGCGGTCACCACCAGTGTGTCCTTGAGAAAGGCACTTTACTCCACGTTGCTATGGTTGGGCATCGAGAACCGGTTCCAACTTGGAACCGTTTAAAAAATAACGATGCCATTGGAATTGTTTGGAAAATTTGTTTTCGATTCCGATCATCGGTTCCAAACGCGCAAGTTTTGGTTTCCATGGTGGCAACCGTATTTCCGGAAGTGCTTGCCGCGCCGCTTGTTCTGTTGCAGCCATGGAGCACGGTAAGCGGCGATCAAAAGTGTGGCTTTATTTTACTTTAACAAAACCTGGGTCGGCACAGTGCAACACGTGTAACAAACCTATTTCTTGCACGGGAGGGTGCACTACCAATATGACCAAACACCTACGCCTGCATGGTGTACAAATTAAGGAGTGTAGCGTATTTGACGTGCTGCGCAGATCCACCGTCTCGTCCTCCTCGGGCAACCCTGCGCTAACCAACGTTATCTCATCACAATCAGGTAAGTGATTGTAGTGTAATAACAAAGCCCTTGACCAAATTGCTAATTGTGGTGAACAACAAAGTTACTGAAATATTTTTTTTTCTCCTGGTAGATGAATGTAGCGTTACGCAAATTGCCCACGCTAGTAGCAGTCCTAATATGACTGCTGCTAACGTTAACGCTATTGCTAAACCAGTGGAGAAACCTTGTGATACTCCATTCACCTTTGCAGCAAAGCAGGGGAAAATGCCAGCGGAGAAAGTGGAAGAGTGCCACAGAAAAGTTACCGCATATGTGGTGAAAAGACTGCATCCCTTCTCTGATGTAGAATCGCCGACGTTCAGGTAACCGTTAACGTTAATCAAAGACTGTTAAGGTAGAAATCTTGCTTCAATTAATGTTAGGTCCTATCGTTATGCGTTTTTATGTTCACAGGGATATGATCCGTTCTATCAACCCAAAGTACACCCCCCCTACCAGAGACTATTTAGCAAACCAGTTAATCCCAACTTGGTCCAATATAGAAAAATCTAATGTAATCTCTGAGCTTGCTAATGTCCACTCTGTTGCCCTCACCTGTGACTCTTGGACTAGCATTGCTCAAGACCACTACCTAACTGTCACAGCACACTATTTAGTGGAGGGCAAAATGAAGCAAAAAGTGCTGCAAACCAAAGCTGTCTACACAGCCCAGACGGACATGCCGTGGCAGAGGAGATCGGCGACATCCTGAAAGAATATGGCATTTTTGACAAAGTAGTGGCTGCTACTGTGGATAATGCAGCAAATATGGACATAGCCATAAAAAGACTAAAGTTTGTGAAACTGGGCTGCTTTGCTCACACGCTCAATCTTGCAGCACAGAGTCTCTACTCCCTGTCTGCAGTGACTCAGTGGACTGCAAAGATCCGTTCCATCATCGTGTGGATGAAAAGGTCCTCGATGGCAAAGGTTGTTCTGCGAGAGAAGCACGATCTCCTCAGTAAGAATCACTGAATTTGTTTCATTTGACCACTGTGAATGCTATATAATTAATGCCTTTTTTAGTAACGTAAATTTTGCATGCATTTAATTTTTTCAAATAGTACAACAATAGCTGAAGTCTGAATGTAACTAAATCACATAAATGTTGTATGATGTATGCTATATAATATTTGTTTCTCTGTATTTGTGATTTTATTGTTTGTGTCAGAGCTGCCACAACACTCACTCATACTTGATGTGAGAACTCGATGGAACTCTCTCTATCTTATGATGGAGAGATTCCTAGAGCAATACCCTGCAATTCAAGCAGCCAGCTTGGATCAACGGCTGAGAAAGAATATGAAGAGGGACAGGTAGAGCTAGTCTAGATAGGACAGAGGAAAATCTGGGTATCCTACTCAATGTAGTTATACACCACAGCTCCAATAATACACAAGATGAATTAAAAACTAAGCAGCTCAAGTTTCAGTCAAGTGAGAGTCTAATGTTAGATAATTAAAAATAAAAAGTGTAAGCAAGAATAACTATTCGTTTTACATTATAAAATGTATCCTAATTGTCACACAGACTTTCCCGGTTGAGTGATGAAGACTTCAGGAAGGCAGAGGACTTCATCAACTTGATGAGAGTTCTTTACACTTCCACGCTTTGCGTTTCCACTGAAAAGAACCCCACATGTGGGCAGATTCTGCCAATTCTCCAAAAACTTGAGATGCACTTTACTGTTGTTGAGGGAGACACAGTATTTGTATCCAATCTCAAGAAGCAAGTTTGGGCAAACTTGTCCAAGCGATATCAGGTATAAATTATAATAAAATTATAATTAAATACCTTTAATTAAAGAACAATACATAAAATAATTATATTCTATTCTGTGACTTATTTGTATATTTAAATAACATTTTTATTTTACAGAGCGAGGAAATCAGGAACTTTCTTGAAGTGGCAACAGCATTAGACCCACGCTTCAAAAAGAATATGGATGGTGATGACGCTGTCGGTGTCTGGGACCGAATCAAGACAGACATGATGATGACAGACTCTGAGCACGATCAGGTTATATAATGTCATTGAAGCTCAAACATTTAATGTCTCCAATTCAGTCATTAAAATGTTTGGTCTATAAATGCCAATTCTGTTATTTGCAGTCAACAGAGGACGATTGTGGAGAAGGTAGTGATGTCAGAAGAACAATGGGGTCAGAGAAAAGGCATAAGAATGATGAAGTGGAGGAGGAAGATGAGAATGTAAGCACAGAAATTATATTTAGGATCTTAGCCTCTGCCTTTAGTAGATGTTTTACTTTTGGCTAATAAGTCTATTCTTTGTTTTTGCAGCAACAACCTCCAAGCAAACATCCAAGAAAGTCTCCATTGGAGGAGCTTTTTGCTGATGAGGATGCAGAAAAGATGTCATCACAGAGGAGGACCATGTCCACCCAGGACCATGCAGAGAAGGAGATGCAGATGTATAAGGAGACACCACCAACCTTTACGTCTGATGACCCTGCAGCCTGGTGGTGGAACCAGCGCATGACTTATCCTTTAATGTCAAACATGGCCTTTTCGTATTTGTGTGTTCAGGCCTCCTCTACACCTAGTGAACGGGTGTTCTCAACTGCCGGTGACACAATCTGTGCTGAACGTTCAAGGATACTGCCTGAGAAGGCAGACATGCTCATATTTCTGAACAAGAACTGTTTTTAATGCATTGAGTTAGTTTATACATGTCCAGAGAGTCCATATATATTTAAGTTCTGCATATATAAATCTGTTTTTTGGACTGGTGCTGAGGCATTCCTAATTTTCTCTCACATATGCTGCAACTCCCAAAACTAAAAGTCATTACTGAATAAAAATAAAATTTTCCTCTGTGAAATTAACCTGTGACATGTTTTGACTCCACCCCTCAAAGAATCGGAATCGAGAATCGAAAAAAAACGGAATCGAAAGTAAGAATCGGAATCGGAATCAGAATCGTTCAAATCAAAATGATGCCCAACCCTACACGTTGCTCCAGGGGGATTGCACTGTAAGTCGCTTTGGATAAAAGCGTCTGCCAAATGCATAAATGTAAAATGTAAATGTGTTGATAAAAAATTCTAAACTAAATACTTTGGTGTAATTTTAGGTTTGAAACCTTTAATATAAACACATTTTACAATATCAGTAGTTTTAAAACTTCACAATTTGTATATTCTTAAATGTCAGGGTGGCACAACTGCAAACATGGCTCTTTGATTATGAATTGTGAAGGTATTAACAGTAAATATGATAATGCATCATCCAGAGGAGCTCAACTGATCCTTAAGCAGAGAGAAAAGGTTTGTAGATCGCCCTCAAATACTAAACTGATAATTTCAAGCATGAATAAGCACTTTCCATGTAAGGTGACATAAAAAGTGTCACAAAATGAATCAACACTTTTAAATGTTATAACTGAAACTAGTTTAAACATATTGTTCACGACTTAAAAACATTATACGAGTTTTTAAGATTTAAATAAAAACATATAAAGCCAATTCAGTTTTGAACACGACGAATAAATCAAAAACCAACCAGCCACCAACTGGTATGGAGTGTGGATCAAGACGACTTTTTTTTATTTTATTTTTTTATAATTATATTCTCTCCCACAGATTAGATTCCACAAGAAACTGAAGAATAAAATTATAACACTCATTTCTCGAGTTATTTTGCAGAATATACTTTGGTATAAATTGCATTTTTATTTTTTTTAAATTATGAATTAACAACCTTCTTTCATTCTCATATTTCTGACAATGCATTAAAACATGCTCTACTGTTTCCTCCTGCCCACAATAATCACATCTTCCCGTATCATGTTTACCCATTTTATAAAGTGTACTATTTAATCTTGTGTGTCCAAATCTCATCCTTGATATTACAATTTCTTCTCTCCTGTTTTTCCCTGCAATTCTCATCTCTCCCACTTTCCTTTGAATTCTATAGAACCACCGACCTTTTTTCTCCTTGCCCCACTGTTTTTGCCACCTTTCCTTTAGTCTCTTCTTGATAATACTCTTTATTTCATTCTCACTTAAATTAACAATTAAATTAATGTCATTGTTTTTAACTGCTTCTTTTGCTTCTTTATCTGCAATTTCATTTCCTTGAACACCAACATGTGCAGGCACCCACAAAAATACTACTGTAATCCCCATCATTTGAATTCTGTATATTGTTTGCATTATCTCCATTAAAATATCTGGTCTACTTTCTGAATGACTGTATTGTAAACTAGCCAATGATAAACATGAGTCTGAACAAATAACTGATTTCACAGGTCTTATTTCTTCTATCCACTGTATTGCTAATAATAATGCAACCATTTCCCCTGTATAAACAGATAGCTCATCACTGATCCTTTTCCTTATTGATAAATGAAACTCTGGAACAGTAAATGCTACTCCTATCTTGTTGTCTGAACTCTTTGATGCATCTGTGTATATCTGAACATAACTGTAGTACTCATTAATATATGTCTGTACATTATATGAATTACCTTCCTTACCCTTGTTTCTCTGTTCTAACAATGTAAAATCAACTATAGCATCTGGAAGTACCCAAGGTTTTATTACTGGTAATGGAACAGTAGGACTAACATTTAATTGATTAATTTTAAGTTCTGTTGCTTTCTGTATCACAGTCCATCCAAAACTTTTAGTTTTCCTCCTCTCTTTCTCCCAACATCTCTTTAACGTGTCTAGTGTAGGATGCTCTTGACTATGGCCTTGTAAATTAACCCAGTAATTCAATGATAGCTGTACCCTTCTCATTTCCAAAGACATTTCCCCCATTTCCACCTGTAGCGCTGTAATTGTAGTAGTTTTTATAGCTCCTGTACATAGTCTAAATACCTGATTCTGTATATTATCTAACTTTTTAAGAGATGTTTCTGCAGCTGATCCATAAACCACACACCCATAATCTAACACCGATCTAATAAACCCATTATACATTGCCTTTAATGCCATCCTATCTGCTCCCCACTCACTACCAACTAAACATCTCATTGTATTTATTATTTTCTTACATTTATTTATTATATTCTGAATATGCACCGCCCACGTAACTCTTTCATCAAACCATATCCCCAAAAACTTAAAATATTTTACTCTTTCCAGTTCTTGATTATATAATTTTAGTTTCACCTCACTTCCAATTCTCTTCCTTGTAAACAACATTATTTTTGTTTTATCAACTGAGAATTTAAAACCCCATTTATAAAACCATTCTTCAACTATTGTAATAGCCTCCTGTAATTTTTTCACAATAAAATCAATATTCCTTCCCCTTTTCCAAATTGCCCAATCATCAGCGAAGAGTGAGAGGCCCAGCCCATTATCCAAGTCTTCAAACACATCATTTATCATAATGGAAAATAATAAAGGACTTATTATACTTCCTTGTGGAGTACCATTTTCAATTGTGAATTTTTCTGAATAACTGTTTCCTATTCTCACTTTTAGTGTTCTGTCTGATAAAAAATCCTTGATCCATCTAAACATTTGACCTTTGATACCTAACTTATACAATTTAATTAACAACCCTTCTCTCCACATCATGTCATAAGCTTTCTCTATGTCGAAAAAGACAGCCACTACACTTTCTCTATTTATTTGTGCTTTTCTTATCTCATGTTCTAAACACACCGCCGGATCCATTGTATTTCTCCCTCTCCTAAAACCACTCTGATATTTGGATAAGAATTTATTCATTTCTACATGATACATTAACCTTTCATTCACCATCTTTTCCATTATTTTACCAATATTAGATGTCAACGCAATAGGTCTATAATTTCCTGGATTTGTACTATCCTTCCCCGGTTTACGTATTGGTACTATCACCGCCTCCTTCCACCTTCGTGGTAATTTTCCTTCTTCCCATGATTTATTGTACATATTTAATAAAACTTCCTTAGATACTTCACTGAGATGTCTTAGCATTAAATAGCAAATCTGATCTATACCTGGAGCTGAATTCTTGGTTTTCCTAAGAGCTCGATTTAACTCTGCCTTTGTAAATATCATATTTAATTGTTCATTATTATATTCCTCATTCTGTATTAAGTCTTTAAACTGTTCCAATGTCCTTTCCCTTCCTCTTTTACCCTCCTTACTACTATTATCTGATTTATGTATTTTAACAAAACTTTTTGCAAGCATTTCTGCGCTCTCTTCATCTTTTATTGCTATTGTATCTCCATCTTTTAATACTGGATACCCAAATTCTCTTTTTATCCCATTCATTCTTTTTATTATATTCCATACTTGACCAATTTCAGTTTCCCTTCCCACTGTGTTACAAAACCTCCTCCAATAGTCTTTTTTTGTATTTTTTACGATTCTCCTAACATTTGCTTGCATCCTTTTATATTCAATGAAGTTCTGAAAACTATGATTCTTTTTTAACATTTTAAAAGCTTTATTTCGAGATTTAATTACCTTATCACACTCTTTTGTCCACCATGGCACAATCTTCTTTTTTTTCCTACCTCCCTTCCTTGGAATAGACTGACTTGCTGATATCAATATAGCATTACAAATATCATTATTAACCTCATCAATCCCTTCTTTAACTTTAATGTTTTTCATTTCTTGTTCACTAATACTCCTACATTTCTCCCAATCTGCATTTTCAAAGAACCATTTGTCTACTCCTCTTGCATCACATTTTTCTAAACTTAGATTTACCTCAATTGTTATAGGGTAATGATCACTCCCTATAGTTGTTTCTCTAATCACCTCCCATACGCATATACCCGCTAGTGAACTTGAAACAAGTGTAAGATCAATAGCTGATTCTATTCCTGTTCTCACATTAACCCTTGTTCCCCCACCATCATTTAAACATACTAATTCCTTTAACTCCATTAATTCTTCAATCACTATTCCATTTCCATCATTGCAATTGTCCCATAGTGTACTATGAGCATTAAAATCTCCGCAACATATAACTTTTCCTTCTAAGTGTACAATTAGTTCACCCAACACCTCTAGTGATAGTCTTTTACAAGGATTATAAAAATTTAGAATTTTAACATTTCCTTTTTCCCCTATAATTTCTATTACTATAAACTCCAACATTATTCCTTTTCCTATAACATTATACTGTACTCCTTGTTTTACAAATATTATACACCCTCCCCCAATATCTTCCTCTCTATCTCTACGTACACAATCATACCCTTTAATATTAAAATCCAACACTGGCTTAAGCCAGGTTTCCTGTATGCATACGATTTCTGGTTTCTTTCTAAGCTCTTTTATAAAACCTTTAAACTCTTGACCATTCGCTAACAAGCTTCTTGCATTCCATTGCACAATATTCAAGTTGTCTTATCACCTGCACCTCCTGACTTCCCATCTCCTTCCAGTCTTTTATTGATGTTTTCCCAGGATATATTGTTTATACCCAAAAACTTTTCAGCTCCCTTCACAATTATTTTAATTTTCTCTGTTTTTTGTCTAACTTGGTCCGTGCAATTAATTACATATGCCACAAACAAAATTAGTCTATCCACTGTCAGTGTTGTACCACTTTCCTCTGTTCGCCCAATCTCTTGACTTGACATGTCTTTGTCAGTATCATCACTTCTCCTTTGCTCTTGTACCTTCTTTATTGCTTCTGCATAGCTTAGGTTATTTACAACTTTTACTTGCTCAATTTCCACGGCTCTCTTTCTTACGTTACATCCATTGTATGTTACCCGATGTTGCCCACCACAATTACAGCACTTGTCCTGTGCACTCTCTTCACAATTTTCAAATCTATGATCACCTCCACACTTAGGACATCTTTGTTTTCCTTTGCACACCGCTGCTATATGTCCATATCTTTGACATCTATAACAGCGGAGTGGGGGAGGAATATATGGCCTCACTACAAAACTCATGTACCCGATTTTGATTTTTTCTGGAAGCACAGAGTCCTGAAACTCCAAAAGAATTGACAAACTGTCAACTCTTTCCCCATTCATTGTTTTTTGCAACCTTTTTATTCTACTTATTTCACCCCCAGAAATACTTTGTTTTAGTCTTTCTAGATCCTCCTCAACTGGAATGCCTGTTATTACTCCCTGTTTCAGTCGTTTTTCTCCCAAGATCTTTCTTTCATTCACTTTTTTCTTACATACATTCTCAATTTTTAGAGCTTTGTTTTTCTGCTCATCAGTTTTACAAATCACCAACAGGCTTCCGTCTCTCAAAATCTTAGCGGTGTCCACTTCTCCTAACTTTTTCTTCAGTTCTCTAGACAATGCTACTGGACTTAGGTTAACATGTTCATCTTCCTTTCTAAATTTAAGAATTACTTTATATTGCTCTCTTTCAATCTTTTTCCGGACAACCCTACTCTCTTCCTCTGAGCTGTTTCCTTCTAATCCTCTTTTACTAGATTGGCTATACTCCAACCTCGTTTCATTTTGCCCACTCATTCTCTTTTCTTGTCCTTTCTTACTTACTAGATTCCAATCATCTGACTCCATTTCATCATCCTCATTTACCCCAGAAAACATCTCAATCCAGTCACAAACCAGTTTATGTCAACCGCCGTAAACTCCAAACACAACGCCGAAATCTCCGTCCAGCGTCCTCTCCACCTCCACTCTTAACGAACCTTCTGCTGTATCCCTTTACAAAAACCTACAACTCTCAAACCTCGCTTTAAACGCTTAAAACACAAACCTCTCTTCAGCAGAATCACAACAGAAGCCGGGCGCGGCGCAGACCTATGACGTCACACTTGAATATCAAAATAAAGGTCCTGTTCACACACTGCTGCATCTAAAATCACAGAAGTGCATAGAAATTAACATCGAAAAGATCTATTTAAAAAGATGATAAAATTCAGAGCTGTATTGTATTATTGAAATATTTTTAATAACACAATGGTAACTTAATAATACAGTCCACATTGACATTTAAAAAAATAAAAATGAAAACAATAACACAATGCAGTCCCTTTATTTTTGTGTCTGAATGAATTATTTCTTTCTTATTTTTTCATGTAGACTCAAATCTACAGGCACATTATTTGTGTTCATTGTACCATCAGACCCTAAATCAAGACACAGTACACAACTTTTAAAATGATTTATAAACTGTTTGTATATAAAATATAGAAAACACACATTAAAAAATACAATTAATGAGGAAATACCATAATTTCAGAAGCAAATAACAGGGTTTCCGTGGGTCCTTAAAAATGTGGTTAAAATTGAAGGTCATAAAATAGTATACAAATAGTATAACAAACGCAAATGATCATTTTAATAGACCTTAAATTTGTGGCTGTAAAAACAGAGGTCTGGTGTGGTCTGGATATATGCAGATATTGAGAGTGTAGAGAGACTGGGCGGTTTAGCTTCAACCCTCAAACTAAAGCTTTTTCCTTATGGCTTGTCTACTTTATCATGTTTATTGACATTTATTAGTTTGTCTTTAAAATGGAAAAAGTGAACCAATTAATGTCAATAACTGTTGAAAGATTGTGCAAATTTAATGAAAACAAATTTACTGATTCAAGGGCAATCGTATTTTTTTTGACATTTTATATCTATTTTTGGGCATTTTTAGACTCAAATGGACTTTATATGCCCACATATTCTATCAGAAAAACACAGACATTTATGTGCATATCAATACTGACACATGTATGTTCTGGACTGACAATGCTAGAAACAACAATAGAAAAGTTGTATTAAGCCACAATCCATGATTTGTACTTGCGTTCTACCTGTAGATGTCTGCATTAACATAATCTGCGTTCTGTGGACACTCAATGCTCTTCAGTCGATAAAGTCTCCATGAGCAGATGAAAATCACACAGACTAATACACTCAACAACTACAAGTCCATCAGTTCACACTTGTCCATCAGGCCATGTGCTCTAGTTTAGTGAACTAGTGTGAGTCTAGAACAGGGGTGTCCAAAGTCCGGCCCGCGGGCCAAATGCGGCCCGGGGATGAATTTCAAACGGCCCGCAGCGCGTCTATTAAAATGTATTATATGTGGCCCGCCACGGATCATTTACAAATCATGCAGTTTCACGATGTCGCCGCAAGGTGGCAGTACTAGACTTTAGGCCAGGGAAACAGCGCCCAAAGCGGAACGAAACAGCGCTGCTGCTTGTGCTCTGCGCAACTCGCGAGCTCTGACTCTGAACAAATGTGTTTAACGTTACCTGTTGAATGTCTCGATCACGCGCCCACTAAACAGCCTCCCGAAGCCCGTGAGAAGTGTTCGAGTTCAGCGCTGAGGTCTCCGGTACTGAATCTCTCTGTGATTTGATTTAATTTAAATCCAGTTAAATAGCGCTGACTTAATAAACAACACTAACGTGGAAATCAGCTGAGCCGATTCAAAATCATTTTCAAACAACAATTCGCATTTCGAATGTATCATGGATTTACTGTGGTAACACCTGTAACCCTGGTAATTTGTCAGAAATGTAGGTTAATATCTATTTAATTTGTAATGTAGACATGTATTAAATGAGTAATAAAGGCCAAATTGCAGACTATTTTTTTGTCATAAACTTGCAGTTTTGTGCTTTTGTATTTATATGTCTACAGACTAAATACCATTCTAGATATAGAAATATAAATATATATATATATATATATATATATATATATATATATATATATATATATATATATATATATATATGTGTGTGTGTGTGTGTGTGTGTGTGTGTGTGTGTGTGTGTGTGTGTGTGTGTATGTATTACTTTTTGCCTTGTGTGCACTGCAAAAAATGCTGTCATTTAGTATTTTTGTCCTGTTTCTAGTCTAAATATATCTAAAATTTCTTAAATCAAGATGTTACGAGATAAGTTAAATGACATTATATATTTTTTCTTGTTTTCTGGAAAATAAAATTTAATTGAAGTGGGTTTTTGTTTAAAACAAGCAAATATATCTGCCAATGGGGTAAGAAAAATAATGTTTCTGTTTGGAATCTTTAAGGAAGATTTTGGAAGATTATTTTTCTAATCCATTGGCAGATAATTTAGTTTGTTTCAAGCAAAAACTCAATTCATTTTTATTTTTCCCCCCAGGAATCAAGAAAAAATATGTAATTTTCCTTAGTAAAAGCATCTTGATTTAAGAACTTTTTGATATTTGGACTGGAAAAAAGAGAAATACCAAGTCAGAAAAGCATGTTTTGTAGTGTGGTTTTACCTGTGGTGATCTAAATAGAGCAATTATTAAATTTAAATAAGAATAGAGTTCTAACTCTGTAATAATATTACAATTTCACCCATTAAAACTTTTTGGTTGATGAAAGTTTTACAGATATTGTTAAATATATATATATATATTATATATATATATATATATATATATATATATATATATATATATATATATATATATATATATATATATATATATATAATAGAAAAGGGACCGGCCCCCGGGTATGTCCACAACATCGAATCCGGCCGCCTTTAAAAAAAGTTTGGACACCCCTGGTCTAGAAGCAAATGTGGACCAGGTTGATTCTGACATTTTGCAATGTCTGCACTAAACGTTCGATTTTGACATCTTAATTTCAAATGGCTATATCTTAAAAGTGATAAAAGATGGATACTTTCTGTAAATTAGAGAAATATTAAGGATGACCCAAAGTTTATGTAGGTATTACATTGTCCCATCGAATTTGCATATTATGATGTCATATGGTGGTGGCCATCTTGGATTATAGAATTTTCATGAAAAGTCACGTTTACATTTTTATATTTTCTGGAGTGAAGCTGATCACTCACAAATTGGTCAGCATAAGTAAATTAAACTGCCTTTGCAGAGATACAGCTCCTGCAAAGACTAGACAAAGCAGAGAAAATATCGATTCTCGCTCAAGAAGACATCTCATCTGTCATCAGAGAGGCACCAGGTAAACAATGCACATAAGAAGAAGCTAACAATAGTTGTAAATGGGAGCATGCAGTATTGATGTTGTCTTGTTTCCTGTTATTTTTGTTGTCTAGTGTTGGTTTCTGAGGGAGACATGGAGAAGTGGATGAAAAGGGAGATGGAGCTAGCCCAACAGAAATAGAAACCAATAAGTAAGCAACTGAAGTGAATGCGTGAATGTCTTGAATACTGTATGAAGGTCATGAATATTATTAGCAAAGATATTGCAAATATGTTATACTTAACTTTATGTGTACAGTAATGAAATACAATCCTGTAAACTATGTGAAAATAACATTAAATTAAGCTTTTTACTAGAGCATTAGTAATGTCTTTATCTGTTCTCCAGACACTGTCTGTAGATGGAAAAGGGACTACATCATCAAGCTGATTCAGTTCTACAAGTTCAAGTAAGAGTTCAATGTGTTAATGTAAGACTGTATGGTAATTACAGCCATCTTTAAGTGCCCTGCTGATGTGTGATTACAGTAACAGCATAGTTTTCAAAGGAAACTGTCACAATGGTTATAAATCAAGAGTTGCTATAATACTGCAGTAATTTAATATGGTGTGATTAGTAATCAATTACTACCAAGTCCTCCCTTATAACGTACTGGTATACACTGTTTGGTCAGGTGTACCACAGAAATGCTTTCTGCTTGGTACTGAATTTTTGTGCTGTGTGTTTTTTTGTGCGTAATGTATAGATCTGGGTCTCATGAGTTGTACATGGAGTGTAAAACAGAGTAAATAAGAAGTAATCTGTCTGTTACCGTTTTCTGAGCAAGTCTGTAAATAACAATTAATACGATTTATTTGCTGACCATTGTAGAATTGAAGACTCTCTGCTGAACATGGAGAAAAAACAGAAGATGGCAAGAATCTGATTCAGACTTCCAGTCTACACTTAAAGATGTTGACCGTTAACTCAGAGGCCAACTAATCTGCAAGACTAGAACTGAATAAAAGTAGAGAGCAGTCCTCCTCCATCTGAAAACTGTTAATACAGGAAATTTACATTTCTAGTGTTGTCTGATATCATTGTATTACGTGAAAAAATAACGATGTCTTAAAGTGTAACAAAACGGAAAATATATGTTGCTGCAGATCATAGAAACCTTTCATGGTGATGGAGGAATATGATTACCGCCTTACTTGTGCTGATGTGTTGTTTTACTAGGTCTGATCTATTTTAAAGCTTAGGTACTGTGTTTAAGCACATATAGCCAGTAGTCCGTGTGAGTACAAAATTGTGTGTTTACCATATTGTGATATTATTTACTGTAATGTACACATGTGGTCAATGTATTTTTTGTGAGCTCACCAAACCAAATCCCCTTTTCGACTGAGTTGAAATGACAATAAAGTATTGCATCTTGAATCCTCTAAAGCAACTATAAGTTTGTAAAAAATAAATAATTTCTTCATTTCTATAATCAACGCAAAAAACACGTTATTGTGTTACCTCAGTGCCAGACGTTATGTTCTCGAAGTAAAAACAGTTCTAGCAATCTAAAATGAGTCAAAGTGGACTGAAAAAGTCCTTCCAGAAAGATGGAAACTGCTGGAAAGGGTGGATGATTTGACCGTTTACTGTGTCAGTTAAATCGTTTCTGTCTCAGAATGTAAATGTAACACAACAGAAGGCTCCGTGAAGCTTGTGCACTGAAAGTCTGATGAAGACAAAAGACATCAAAGTTACTGAATTAAGTTCACGGTCAGTGTCGTACCAGTATTGGCGTGAATACAATTTGTTGGGAATATGTCAAAAGTAAACTTATATAACGTAACGTTAATTGGAAAAATCTGATGTGTGTCAGTATCTGTGCATTAGGTCTTAAAGTGACTTTTTGTCTAAAAACTTATTGCTCTCTATCAAATAATATTAATTGAACAACAAAAGACATACAATTAGTTTTTGATTGGATAACTTAAACTATAGTTAATACATGAATTTATTTAGGCCTATTTGCGTTTGATTATTCAATTTCATTTTATTTATTACTAGAATAGTACTGTTAGATAAACATAATTAAATGTCTATTTATAAAATGTTTGTATCTTTGTTTTATTTGACTTTTTTTGACATGTTGCTTGTAATATGGTTACTTGCATTCTAGTGAAACAGAGAGCAAGTGTAATGAGGACGCTGAGTCTGAAGTAGAATCCATTTGCAGAGTTTATTGAGCAGCAGCAGGAATCAACGTAAACCGTTAGACAGGCAATAGGTCAAATCCAGAAAATCAAACCAATCCGTGAACAAACACAAGGGAGAATCCAGAGGCAGAGTGAAAGGCAGACAGCAGGCCAAAAACAGATATCAGTCCAATCAGGCAACCCAGTCAGAAGGGATAATCCAGATAATCACAGAAGAACCAGGCAGAAACATACACGAGGAGGGCAATCAGGTACACAAAGAAAACGCTCCGTATGACTGTGGCTGGCAATACTTCGCAATGTGTGGCTACAGCTTCTCTGGCTAAATAGTCACCAAACAGGAAGTGGAAGTATAAGCAGCAGAGGGAGCAGATCCTAGTCAGTATTCGGGAGACGGCTCCCTCTGCCTGCGTGGCGTTACAGCAAGCTTGGCTGTCAAAGTAATTATTCACAAATATATTCTCTGTTGTTAATGCAAATTAATCTATGTTGAATATGTCTTTATTAATTGTCATTTGTTTTGTTTGTTAGCATGTTTGCCTACATCCGGTTAATCGATGACAACATCCGACAGATAGTGCCTTTGGACTATATAAAAAGCTTCTGTTCTGTCCACAGAATGTCAATGATTTTGAAATAAAGAAAAAATATCATTTTGTGGAAGAAATCACTAGAGGACCAGGGACAATACTACAATGCACAGATATTAAAATTGGCTGGTAGGCTTTTAAAGATACACTGTACCTCCTAAATGTATCAAAGCCATTTTATTTTACAATAAAATCTCACAATTCGGAGAACAAAAGTCAGAATTGTGAGATGTAAACTGGTAATTGTGAGAAAAAAAGATGGAAACAAGCTTCCATACCAATCCGGTATGAGGTGAATGATGGGTGTCCACTGGCGCAATTCCTATGAACTTTCATAGGAATGATTTGAAAACACTCTCACTCTGCCCCACGCCAGAGGACAGGCACTGTGAGAGGGTTGGCCGCCACTCTTCTGATGTGAACGCTCTCATTCATTGATATGGGCTGCACCTGCTCTGCTTACACTTGTGGTGTGAAACTGTTTAAAACGAGACTTTGGTTAACCTTTGTAATTACGATCATCACACTGCAACATTCAAACCTGCATATGCTCTGCCGCTGATCCAGAGAGAGCAGCTGCCATGTATGAACCACACATTATCGTTATTTATGTGTTACAAACTTTTAATTAATGGAATAAAACACGGTATTGATCAAAATAAGAGTACATCATCTTTTAAAAAAATATTTTGACACATGTTGTATTGCTCATCGTTAAGCCAGGAGGTGGCAACAAGTGTTTAAAAAAAGTGTTTCATTGAATCATTAATTTAAAAGATTTATTCACAAACGCTGATTCATCCAATAACTAAACAAGTCGTGATGAATGAGACATTGAACAGAATAAAAAATATTTTGAATAGAGTCAAATTAATCTTGTAAATAGACTACAGCAATGACCATTTTGTCAGAACCTCTTTTTTGCATGTTATTTTTTTTTAGTTGTCTAATGTTTTTTCTTAATAATTGTGGGAGAATCACGATCTCCATTTACACAAAAAAATGTGTGATTCTCAATTTATCCAGAATCGTGCAGCTCTAAATGCAAGAGATAAACCTGTGAGCTTTTAGTTAGGCGGAAAACTAATTTACAAACACGTCTTATTACAAATCTAGTGAAATGCTGTAATTGTCAACTATGCAAATGTAAAATTAATGCATAACTGCTTTCTCAAATGTACACTAAACTCAGCACAAGTACAGATGGTGTATGAAGAGACTATGAAGTTCGTATGAAGTGTGTGTATGAAGGTCATACAGAGAAAGACATTCAGTTGAGTTTGTGACAAAATCCTTTACAGTGCTTGAGTTTTGATATCTTTTATGTAGTATGATAATTCATACTCAGAAAGTTGAACTGAAATTACATTCATTACAAGATGATTAGTTAAAACATTTCAGATGCACCTGCAGACAATTTTTATCTATGTATTTCATTATTGAGGATTTCTTAAAAATACTGTGTAAAATCTCGTCTCTTGTGTCTTGTCTCATGAGCTACCTGACACATCACACCCCTCCTAAAGAGATATTTTGCTCGTTTTGCTTGTTACTAGGCTTGCTGTGATAGTCGGTGTTGCTGGTGTTCAGACTTTAAACCAAGATCTCTAAAAAACAAAACAATGTCAACATCCCAGTTTTGATGCCATCATTTAATTTCCTTTTCAGAATAATTTATCTCCAGGTAACATGCCTAGTTACTGTCGTAAACGTAGAAAAATTCAAAGAGGAGTTAAGCAAGATTTGCAAAAACTGCAGTCAGCATCTGTAAAAACAGATGGACGAACTGAGGAGAGACTTGACTTTCATAACATTAGCAATTTTGAGCAAGTGGCTCTTACAATACCAGAATCCAACAACAGAGTTGAGTCAGTGGATGATTGCACACTAAGCAGCAGTGAAGGAATAGCTGGTGAAAGCTTTGCTGTGAACACGGAGGAGAGCAATGATGAATGCATAGATGAGGATGATGATGATATCAGAGCATTACTTTCTGATTGGGCTGTCAGGAAACAAATTCCACATTCATCATTGACTGAACTTCTCAAGATTTTGTGAACCAAATTACCTGAATTAGGCCTTCCTAAAGATTCACAGACTTTGCTGAAAACAAAATCAGTGGTGGAAATTAAAGAAGTTTAGTTAATCCAATGTTGTCTGAGTCATTGTCCCTGCAAGTCAATGTAGATGGCCTTCCTCTATACAAGAGCTCAAACTCACAGTTCTGGCCTATTTTAGGTCTGCTAGAAAACCTTTTTTTGGGGAGAAGAAACCAGATTTGATTTCTGACAAGACATTGTTGATGAAATCTTTTTTGAAGACATAAATATTAAAGTTCAGATCTCTGCCGATTGTGACGCACCAGCAAGGGCCTTCATCAGAACTTCTGAAGGTCACAATGACTGTCCATTGGTTTGGTGACATCATTTCCTCTTGACTACATGCACCTTATATGCTTGGGGGTTACACATAAAATCATATCTCAGACTGATCTCATGAAATAGCGTATGTATGACACGCCAATTCGCTATGCCATTTTGGCATGCTATCAAGACGCATAATCGCTTTTTAGCGTTTATCAATGCCGTTTCATTCTATCCCCCTACACTGCCCCTCCCATACGGAAATGTAATATATGACATATATGTCCCTATATCACAAATGACGCCGTCATATATGCTAAATATAAGACAATATATTGCTATCACATATATACATATCTCTAGATATATGTTGATATAAGTTTATAACATATATACATTTTCCATATTAAATTAGTATATTGACATATATTAATACGATATATATGACTATTGTTTATATAATATTGTATGTTATGACCATATATGTCACCGATATGTTTAATTTATATATGCCCATTTATTTAAACAACATACATACATTTTATGCCTATGGTTTCCTTATTAATTCATTCCTTCTTTTCCTTATTTGAACAGCTTGAACTTTTAACAAGTCTACACAATCCACATTTCATTAAAAAAGTTTTTTTATATACATATATACAACCCCAAATTAAGTTGGGACAGTATAGAAAACGCAAAAAAAAAAAAAAAGAAGTGATTTCTAAATTTACTTTGACTTGTATTTCATTGCAGACAATATGAACACAAAATATTTCATGTTTTGTCTGGTCAACTTCATGTCATTCAGACCTGCAACACATTTCAAAACAAGTTGGGACAGGAGCAATTTAGTAGGGCTGTAATCAACCAAAGAAAATCTTGGTCGACTGAACTCCTGAAATTTTCGACTAAAAATCGACTAAAATGACGTTAGGAAAAAAAACGTTAAATGAATTAGCTGCGCACTGTGCGCAGTACTTGGTAGCCTTGTTGTCTGCCTAAATGAATTATAAATAAACATAAAAAACTAGTAGGCTATTTGCAGTATATTAAATAGTTTTTGAGCTGATTATTTTGCACTGAAATGAGTCTGACACGCGAGTCTGTCGGCTCTGACAGCGCTGCATCACATGCACCTGCACAAATATCATAGCCTATGATTTCCGAAAATATAGTACGTGTTGTCAACTAGATATCATCACAAGAACTTTTGAGGAATATGCAACATAATTTAGACAATTGTTTTTGTCATATGTATTATAATAACTGACAGACAGTATCATTTCAGCCGCTCTGTGCAGCTCGAACATATGGAGCTCAGCTTCGCGGCTGAGACACGAATAGAATATTAACTTAAAGCTTTTACTCTTAAACACAAAAGGCAGGTCCACTTTAATAAAAAAAAAAATTATTAAACAAGCCAAATCAAGAGCAGAAAAAACTCTCTCACAATTAAATAAATAATATACACGAAAACTAGCCTTCTTCAATCTGTCTCTCTTCTCCAGTTGGTTGGGCTAATCCAAAAGAAGTGAAAACAAGGGGGTGTTCTGAAGACAGACTGTTACCTGTGAAACAGGGCTGCTCTGAAAACACCCCCATTAGCAATTAGTGCTTTCCACCTGATGAAATGAACGCGGCAAAACTGATGAAATGAACGCGGCAAAACTGACAGTACAGATCCACTTAGCGCGGTGTTGTGACGCTTCCCCTCATGTTGATGGGCTTTCCTCAAGTTTACCGCTATGGGTGTGCGTTTGAGCCAGCGGGGAATGAAAAACAATGGACCAGCAAGAGATTTCTCTTCGCCAGTTGGTTGGGCTAATCCAAAAGAAGTGAAAACAATGGGGGTGTTCTGAAGGCAGACTGTTACCTGTGAAACAGGGGTGCTCTGAAAACACCCCCATTAGCAATTAGTGCTTTCCACCTGATGAAATGAACGCGGCGCAGCAAAACTGATGAAATGAACGCGGCAAAACTAATTAAATGAACGCGGCAAAAAATCGACCAATCAGAATTTTGGTCGAGCTAGAACGTATCGACTAATAATCGACTAATCGACTCGGAGATTACAGCCCTACAATTTAGGGCTAGTAATGAGGTAAAATGGTTAAATAATAATGTGATTTGAAACAGGTGATGTCAACAGGTGATTGTAATTATGATTTGGTACAAAAGCAGCATCCAAGAAAGGTCTAATCCTTTAGGAGCAAAGATGGGCCGAGGATCGCCAGTTTGCCAACAAATACGTAAGAAAATTATTGAAATGTTTAAAAACAAATGTTCCTCAAAGAAAGATAGGAAGAGATTTGGATATTTCACATTCAACAGTGCATAACATAATTAAAAGATTCAAGGAATCTGGAGGAATTTCAGTGCGTAAAGGACAAGGGCGCAAGCCTAAGCTGAACAACCGTGATCGGTGATCCAGAAATTTCCTGGAACCACCAGGGGCCAACTAGGGGTAGCTAGAAATCAAAAGATCACTGAGCTGAGGACATCCAACTTAAAAAAAATTACAGGCTGTATCATATACCTGTTGGTGGATTTTCATGTTCTGTGCTGTTTTATTTGTTACTTGTTTTGTTGTAATATTGTATTTATATATAATAAAGTTGTGTGTTCAGTAGTTTTCTAATTTTGCGCAGCTTAATTTTTCTTTTTATATTGAAACTGTTTTAATAAAGTTTAAAAGTTTTAAATGTTTTACTGTATTACTTATTTTTTGCTAACTGCACCGTTTAACATTTAAGGCTTAGGCATGTCATAAGTATTGCATTGCAAGTGTGTAAGCACACATCCATAACCTATATTTCAAAAATATGTACGAAATTAATGAAAGCATGTTTTTTTACATTTGTTTAGTTTACACCATTAATTCAAAATATTTAGCAATTGATATACATAATATAAGAACATAAAATATATTTAAAATATATGTGCACACTGTTTATATATATATATATATATATATATATATATATATATATATATATATATATATATATATATATATTATATATTCCATATACATTTATCAAAGATATATTTTATATATTTCATTTTAAATGTAAAATATATAATAAGACTATATAAAAACATATATTAGGGACATATATGCATATATGTGTAGTTTGTATATTGAACATTATATACAAAGAAATATGTCATGTATATTGATAATTATATATGTGACATATATATAAAATACTGTATTATACATATATAAAATATATGGGCTAGTTTTATATGTCAATATATGAAATTGTTCCATTTTCTAATAGGTTTTATATATGGGCAGATATATATGTACATATATGTTTTCACTTTCTATGTGGATATATTTAATATATGTATATTTCATATATGTACATATATTACATTTCCGTATGGGTATAAATACAAATAAATACAAAACAATTTACTTAACAAATTCACAGTAAAACCTAAGCCACCTAACACAACTACAACTAATTTAACTCTGAATAACACTTACAGTAATAACAGCATTGTCTGTATTCTTGCTCTGCTACAAACCAGCTTCAAGCTTCAGCTTTATTTTGCAGAAATATGACCATATTCTCTGGCTAAATATTTTAAAACGCATCGCCTTATTGTTTCCATGGCGACACGTCGTGCTTCTCACATGACACACAGCCACAATAGCGCTGACAGCTCAGCTGTATCGGGTTTATTTCGCTTTTTCTTTTTTATTCAAAATATTCATAAACTTGCTAACTATGTCATGAACTATCTGATATTCTGATTTTCAAATATGTGTGAGTGAATGTGTGTTAGTTGATCTATAATGCGCGATGGGCGATGCCATTTTAGTTTGCGCCTCAGAGAATCGGATCTGTCGGATTTACATCACGTAAATTTATCTTCGTCTCACGAAATACATGAAAGTAAGTGAGCGCTGAACTGGGAGAAGAATAGAGTCAACTATAGTTACTATATAATGTGTGTCTGATGTGAATTAAACACATAGTCAAGTTATAACTGTCTGAAGGGATTGTTTTTGCCGCTTCCATGGACATCAGTGAGTGTTTTTTGCTAGTACTTATGAGAATTTAAATGTCTGAAACCTAAAATAAACATGATGTGGTTGAAAACACTGAATAGTTGTAAATGTGACGAGCGCTGAGCGTGTCTGGCTCTGGCTCAGCACCAGCCAAAGTGTGAAAGTATGTTTGATTTAAGTGGCACCAAAATGAGGCGCCGAAATCTGCGTTCTGATTGGGTCCGGCACATACCAGTGATAATGGTGCCGCTGCCATATTGGCTCCAGGTTTCGGTGCCCAACCCTAGCTGTGATGTATAAATAAATGTTCTTTATATTTATTCACCAAATGTACCGCCTACTGCACCTGCATCTATCACAACCTGAGAAAAATCCCAGGAGAATCCCTGGGAATATTTACATCACCAGCTCATAATTCAAAACTGTTCTGAGAAGTGTGAGACTGCATTTGTGTTAATGGACATCCTTTGTATTTATCAATGTTGACATTGATTCACGTAAAAACAACGGCAAAGAAGCATCGCGTGTGGATGTTCTTTAATATGATAATGATAATCCTCTGGTCTAAAGTGAACACACACACACACACACACACACACACACACACCACTGCGTGTTTCAGAGCAGATGCAGAAGTGAAGTCCCGTCTCTTCACCGGTACAAAACACCAGTTTGTTGAGACAAGATGGCTAGATATAGATATTCAAGTATATTTTTATGTCACTGAATGACAGAGCATCAAGTCACAATGTACAAAAAATAATCACTTATACACGTTTACCTTGACTATTGTCCACAAATTAACATATATAATATAATATAATATACATTTATAACATTTTAATATACAACATGCATATCATAAACGTTTTCCCATGTTTTACACTTGAATGAGAATTGCATCTCCTTTTAAAGCACAGTAAACTGCAACTCATAACTGTTGCCTTATTTACCCAAAACACATCACATTTGTCATTTCACTCTATTATTACGCATTTTCTGAGACCGCATGGTCTCGATCATTAGCATGAAATGCATAACTAGCACACGCGAAACTCGCGAATACACAGACGAAACTCGAAGGAAACTTCTAAAAGTAACTCATTGACACTTTAAACGATGTCATTTACATACATATATATCTCTGACATGTCATGAACATACTCTTATTACATTTGAGTGTTTCATACCTGATGAGGGGAGATAAAGATATAAATCAAACACAGGACACGAAGCTGCTGCTTCAACATCAGAGTCTGTGTATATTCTGAGCAGCGCCGCGCCCCCTCCCCCTGCAGGTGAACACTCCCAAGGGAAAAACAATCAAATAATCGATCGATCAAGGCTGAGGAGGGAACTTCAATCGTCACAGAAAAATAAAAGCCCAATGTAAAAAAACATTTTATACATACATTATCGTCTTTTCACATATTTATGTACTTATTATTATTTTTTGTAACCACCACACACACTGCCGACACAGGTAACGCAACTGAACTAACATATTTCTTTATGTATTCAATTATGGAGGACATATTCATTATTAACGTATATCTGTGTTTAGCTGCAGAAATCGAATAGCTTATACAATATTAATACAAGCCTCTATATTGCACTATATTGTATTACAATTCAAAGTTTGCCATGCATCATCTCGGAAATATAGTAGTCGGCGTTATGATGTGTGCATTTTATTTCCTGATTGAGCAACGTCTATTTCAGACTCTTAAAGACAGCGCAAATTTGTGTCGTTACAGTTTCCATATGAGTTGCCATATATTCCAAGTGTTATATGAGTATAAGTATTTCATATAAGTGTTTTGTATGGCATGTTGTTGAATTACATGTTTATTTAATCCTCATTTAAATAATTAACTGCTTCAAAATGCATGCTGTTAACGAAATCATTGTTGAAACATTTGCAGTTAGCCTACTGTATGAATAAAAACAATACTACAGCACAACATAAATCCATAAATGCAAAAGTACAATGCTGCGATTTCAGGTTACAAGGCATAAATATTTATTCCGATTTCAAAATGTGTGCTTTGACAGTTGTAACACAAACGCTGAAGTGCCTCGTCCGCCCGCAGAGCTGATGTTCACTACTGTAATGAATATGAACGTAACTTTTTAATCAGCTGGGGAAAATCCTGACTATAAACAAATAACCATTTCCCTGCTCCCGTGTTGTAAGAATGTACAGGGAGACTTCAGATATAAAAACGGTGTCTCCTTTGGCAATGTTTTCTCAGTAAAATTATTTAATGTCCTATTCATTCAATAGAACGCGTGAGCTGACTAGGGAATACCTACATGGCGGCACGGCGGCTTCACTTTTTATGACGTCATGAGCAATCTAGTCGTTTATATAGATCAGTGGAAAAAACTCATTTTGAGAAATGGCCTATAAAGTTTTATATTGTATAATTGCATACATTTCTATGAAACCCCCAACCTACAAACAAAATATATATTCAGTTCATTAATATCAGTAGTGTATAATATTTAAAACACATGGAAATTGATAAATTATTAATAGCAATAGCCTTAAGCAATTTGCTTAAGCAATTTGCAATTTGCTACCTAAATCTGACTTTATGAAGAGGACCATTTTTTATAGGTCAATTGTGTTTTGGAACAATCTTCCAGTTGGGGTTCGTGAAATCAAGGGAAAAATTGGTTTTAAAAAAAAGGCTAAGACTGTATTTGTTTTCAATATCATAATATTGTCTGGCTTGGTTGAGTGAGGTTGTATTATGTGCTATGTTGTTTTTCATTATTTTATTTTATGATATATTTGGAGTAATTGTGATTGTAATTATTGGGTTTTGTATGTATTGTTTGGACCCCAGGAAGACTAGCTGTCGTCTTGGCGTCAGCTAATGGGGATCCTTTTAAATAAACAAATAAACAAATAAGCTGAAGAGAACTACTTTAACAAATACACATAACAACAGTCCCAAAAACTGCAAACAAGCTGTCCCTGTTTGTTGCATATGTCCATCTATGACTATTTGAATCTAATTCTGACGGGGTTTCATCGTCTAATCTGTTGTTGTTTACTTTCTTTTTACTACCTCTTGCAACTTCTTTCCTGTGAACGTTTATGAGCTGATTTCAGCGTTGTCTGCATTTTCTCTCAGGCGGAGATTACACAAGGAAGTGTCAGCGTGTATCACGTACACTGATAAAAATGTTCTGCTTGATTTACTTAAAAAATATGATTCATTTTTTTTTGCATAATTTTATTATGTAGATCAAACTAGACTAGTCTTTGTACAAACTACTTAAGTTTAGCATTTCTAGTAATTTTTTTGTGTGTGAGATCTACATAACTTTAAATGTGAGTTCTAAATGTGTATTTTTGATTGAATCCAACTTATTTTTTTTAATTCCATATTACAAATTTCAAGTGGGATCTACTTTGTTTTTCCCAAAAAAATTGTGTATTTTAAAGTTACATGAACTCAAATTTTCTAATTAGCAACTTATTATTTCTATTGCAAATAGTAATTTTTTTACTATACTATTTCACCAATGGTACTTAGCAGAATGCCAGTAGAATGTACTCATCAAATGTGGAAATCTAGTTACATGAATGCTGTCATTTTGCTTATTTGATAGTAAAACCTGACAGGGTCAGTATAAAAATAATATATCCACCTCACAGATTGAGACATTGTGTTTCGTGCTCATTAAGTGAAAAATTGACAGGCTTTATTGTCTCAACATATGCAATCTGTGGCCAAGGGTTAATTGTAATATTAAAATGTCACACAGTCGCGTGGTTCGGGGGTTCAAAAAGTCAATTTATGGGAAAAGTGTTGAAAGTGCCTCTGCAGTTCAAAATGCATACGCTACGTCTGATGAGCGTAACTGGTAGCGTTAGCAATTTGAACTGCAGAGGCACTTTCAACACTTTTTGTGTAAAAAGAAAGAAAAAGAAAAAAACCTGAGAAAGTCTAAATCCAGAAAACTGTGGCAACATCTCCAAAGATGCTTGAAGAAACCAATCTGAAAACCTACCTGAAAAACTATGTATGAGTGTACCTGGATTTTTTTTTTTAATGCAATTTAATTTTAAATGCAAAGGGTGGTCACACCAAAAACCTTTTATAAAAAAAACATAATTTAGTCATAGTAACAGTAGAGTATGTAAAACAGAAGTAAAACCAATTAAAATAAATAATTGTGAATAATGACCAAAGAATGAAAATAAACATAATAACATAAACAGTGAAAATAATCATTGTGTTGTAAATGTTAAATAGACGCATGTAAGGATTGTAGCTGTTTCACAACGACATAGACACAGACGAGCTCCTTAACACAGGCGTTTATTCCTTTGGCCAATCCGGTTCACGTCCTGAAAACTTTATGCACATGAAAACATAGACAGTAAAAGAAAAGACACAGCGACCCCATAGGCTTTGATGGAGAAAAGTGATGCTAACAGAAGGTGATGGCTTGGTTAGCAATGGCTGCCCCTATGGAAGGTACGCTTTCCGGGGGCTGGATTACCCCTTGCATGAAAACAGTACAAAATATAACAAACACAAAATGGCGCTTGTGGTGGTCGAGGCCAAGAACAGATAGGACAGTGTAACAACATTGAGTTTCGGGGAATAATTAATTCAAATAATATAAATATTCATGAGTCTATGAATACGATTTGCTTGTTGTTATAGACAATATTAACTGATATAATATTAAGCTGACGTGGACACGGCTCCCTCAAGGGTTCAGTGATTCTCCGGCTGTTTTCTCTGCTGTGGTGCACTCAACGCTAAAAGATGCTCAACTTCCTCCAGACACCTGTTTGCTTCAATATGCGGACGATATCCTCATTACTGGGGCATCAAAAGACATGTGTGCTGCTGCTTCCAAGATTGTCTGCAACATTTTAGCGGAAGCTGGTTTCAAGGCATCTAGAGAGAAACTGCAGTGGGTTCAGAGGAGGGTCAATTACCTCGGCCATGAACTGTCGCAGGGCCAGGTGCAACTGTCTGTGGACAGAGTGAAAGCTATCGCAACCTTCAAGCACCCAAAGACACGGAAGCAAATGCAAAGCTTCCTAGGGCTCGTTAATTACTGCCGCGCGTGGGTGCCTAACTGCTCCCTCCACGACAAGATCCTACGAACTGCTACTCTGGGAGACTCAGAGAACATTACATGGACATCTGAAATGGACCAAGCATTCAGACACTTGAAATCCTCCTTGATGAGACCTCCTGCACTCGGACTCCCAAACTACAAACAAGCGTTCCATCTCTATGTGTACCAGAGCGGCGAGACAGCCGCTGCAATCTTCGCCCTCGATCCAGTTGCCAGGGGACTCCCGGCTTGTTTGCGTGCGGTGGCTGCCACGGCGATCATGGTACAGGATGCTGAACGAATTGTACTGTCACACAAATTAATTGTGCATACTTCACATCAGGTAGGAGCTATTATGAGTAACATTTCTACACAACATATGACTGCCCAGCGACGCTCGGGCTATGAGGCTATATTATTAGCTACTGCTAATTTGATTTTGAAACCCACTTCTGTTATTCATGGTCCTACTGTACATTTGCACAGGTTACTGACGCAAGGTGAATTTGAGAGTGACGACCATGAGTGCCTGGCCAGAATTGAGACATCAACATCCTGCAGGCCAGATGTTTCTACATCTGTCCTGGAGGAGGGGCTACATTGGTATATTGACGGGTCCTGCTTCAAACCAAATGACAATACATACTTGCAAAACTGGCTATGCTATTGTTGAATTACCTGATCGTGTAATTGAAGCATACTCTTTGCCATACAAATCAGCACAAGTAGCAGAATTAATTGCGTTGACAAGAGCTTGTCAACTGGCAAAAGATCAGTGTGTTAATATATACACTGATTCTAAATATGCATATGGCATAGTCCATGATTTTGCTAAATTGTGGGAAGAAAGAGATTTTAAGACTTCAGCTGGAAAGCCAATAGCTCATCATAGCATTGTAGCTGAGCTCATTCGTGCAGCACAACAGCCATCAAAACTCGCTGTTATCAAAGTAGCAGGACATGCTGCAGGACAAACAGATGAAGCCAAAGGAAACAGATTTGCAGATGAAATTGCGAAATGGGCTGCTAAAGAAGTAACATTAAGTCCACATGTAAGCGAAGGAGGCACAGAGGTGCCTATGATGAATTCATCATTGACTAATGATTTGGACATCAAAATATTGCAAGCTAATCCTACACAAGCTGATTTAACTCATTGGACAGACAATGAAGTAAAACCAGATCAAGCTGGAATATTGAGAGACAAGCAGGGTAGACTTGCACTCCCTGCATCTGCAATCGTGATGCTATGTCGACATTATCATGGTGTATCACATGTATCAAAAAAGAAAGTGATACAAATGTTGAATCGATCTTACTGCATAGCAAATGCTCGAAGAAATACTCTGTTGATATTAGATGCTTGTTTGGTGTGTGCTCAAACCAACAGACACAAGCCAACTAAATATGACGCTTTACCACACCCTGAGTTACCATTCCAACATTTGCAAATTGATTTTACACATATGCCTCCTTGTGGGAATAATAAATATTTGCTTGTGATTGTTGACAGGTTCTCCAAGTGGCCAGAAGCCTTTCCGTGTGGAAGAGAAAATGCACGGACGGTAGTGAAAGCTTTGGCTAAAGAAATTATACCGCGTATTGATACAGGCAGAAATTGGGTTGACCTGCTGCCTGCCGTATTGACCGAAATTAGAATGTCACCATCAGCAACAACAAAGATGTCCCCCTTTGAAATTCTTATGGGCAGACCTTTCCCGACCCCATGGGTCAAAGGTCGCGCTGGCAATCTCTCCACAGGTGACACGGAGGTGATCGTCACGGATTACGTGGATTCCCTAGTCAAAACTTTGAATAGCATCAATGGTGATGTCTCTCTCTCTCTCCCTCTTCCTTCAGAAAACCCCACTCATCCTTTCGTCCCAGGACAACAGGTGTTGATAAGGAGCCTGAAGCCCACCAAACTGGGAGAGCCAAGGTATCTAGGGCCTGCCGTGGTGATAGCTGTGACGAGGACAGGTGTTCTGACTGACTTCCAGCCGCAGTGGATCCACGCAAGTCGACTGAAAGCAGCTCCAGCCCAAGGAAGCGTCCTGGTCGATGTCGAGGAGGTGGGAGCCACTGAGCCAAGGAAAGAGCCGACGGAAGGGGAACCAAGAACTTATAAGAGGAGACGACGAAAGAAATCGCAAAAGAGCTATAATCCTGAAAATTATGCCGATGGTCATTTAATCGCAGAAGGCTTAAGAAATATGACTAGAATTGCTCAAGAATTGGAAAGATGAGAGGTTGATGACAAGCAAGATGGTTTCTTAGCATGGCTTACAGGATGGCAACAAATGCTTGTATCTGCCTTAATTCCTATAGGTATAATCCTATTAATCCTTGCATTTATTATCTGTTGTATTATTCCATTTATCAGAGCCTTGATTAATCGTGCTATGAATAACTTTGTATCTTCTCAATATGCTTTGATGAATAGAACTGTTAAGTGTCCTTAATTTCAAAAGAAGGTAAAGGAAATGTTTGTATTTTGTGTATAAGACAGATAATGCTGAGATTTGGGTGTGGCAATTTTATTGCCAGAGGAGGGATTGATAGGTTTTTATATACATCTCAGCATTAATCTTTTAGTTAATCAACCACATTATCCTCATTATTTTAATCCACTTTGTATGAATATAAGTGTGGCCCTGTTTCCTTTGTCTTCTCTCTCTCTCTCTCTCTCTTTAAGTGAAACATACCCTAGACATATGTTTTTCATATACGAAGGCTCTGTTGGGCCTCGAGGAGAGAAGGGTTTCCAACCTTCTCTATTCTTTGCATTGAAAGGACCGGTTGGACCCTGGTGTTTCGACGGTGGAAATAATGATTACCAGATGTGTTGTATACATTATCACGTGGCTCACGTTCCTATAACATGAGATATATATGATGTAATTCTTTTCCATTGGATAAGTCTGTTCTCCACCTCTTTCTTTCTGCTATATCTATCCGGAATATTTATAATAAACTCTGAAGATTTACTTCCCTCAGATCTGAGAAGTCATTGTCTTTGAATCACCGATAAATGCTGAGAAGGGCATGAAAACGGGACACATTAATTGGAATCTTCCACTTAGTTTTTCAGAAATGTGCAAAATGTCCACTTGCATGAAAGGATTTGCAATGAATGACACGCATGGTTCCAGACTATCAAAGTCATTGAATCTGTCCTCAAATTCTTGTCCAAGCCTTTTCAGGAGTTCAAAGTAATTGTGTTTTGCTCTGTCAAAGACCTCAGATGCAGAATCATTGTTACTTAGCATCGACTGCATGGATGGAAAGTGATGCAATTTGTTCCTCTGCAAGTACGTGGAGAAAAGGCTAATCTTGGCTTTGAAAGCATTTACAGCACTGATCATCTCACTGATTGTCTTACTTTTGCCTTGTAGTTCACAGTTCAAATTATTCAGTTTCACAGTGATGTCAGTTAGGAAGGCAAGGTCCAGTAGCCACTCAGTGTCCTGAAGCATGGCGGTGTCCTCCCCTCTGGATTCCATGAACACTTTGATTTCAGACAAAAGTGATAAAAAAACTTTGCAAAATCCTTCCTCTGCTCAGCCATCGAATTTCAGTGTGAAGCAATAGGTCACCATACACAGCTGACAGCTCCTCCAGAAGTACCTTGAATGACCTGCTGTTTCGCTTTTGACCGGATGCTGTTAATGATTTTAACGACTGGAGTCATGACGTGATCAAATCCCATCACTTTGGCGCACAGTGCCTGTTGGTGTATAATGCAGTGGTAATGTAGAAACTTTGGGAAATCTGGGTCTCCTCTGCATAGCGCGACGAAGCCTGCATGCTGGCCAGTCATTGCAGGGGCTCCATCAGTTGTTACCGATACCAACTTTTCAAATGGCACGTTCTTTTCCGTGAAGTACTTCTTCACTGCATCATAAATATCAACACCCCTCGTTGTTGTCTTGAGGGGCAGTAATGTTAAAAATTCCTCTTTCACTGACAAATCACTGAATACCATTCTGATGAAAACCATGAGCTGCGCTGTACTACTAGAATCCACAGATTCATCACACTGGATGGAGAACCATTTGCACGAACCCAAGTCTTTCTCCAGCTGCTCCGTTACGTTTGCTGACATAGCCGAAACTCGTCTCGCAATAGTGTTAGCCCCGAGTTGAACATCGGACACTGAGGACATTATTTCATTTCCATTCTTGACACAGCTACCACACGTCTAGCCCGCACCATAGTAAGCAGCCCTGACCATCCACTGAACCAGTACTTTACTCTACTCCCATCTGGCCGCAGATACAGAGCACTAGACTGGAAAAAGGCCCACTTTAAGAAAAGTTTTGTACCATCAGCCATCACTGCTCTAAACAAACTTCGGTGACAATCATACATCCCTCTTTTGTGAAAAAGTTATATGTTATATGTAAATGTTATATGTTGCTGCTGTATTTTTGGAAATAAGATGATGTGTGAAAAAGAATATCCCTATGGGACAATAAAGATCTATCTATCTATCTATCTATCTATCTATCTATCTATCTATCTATCTATCTATCTATCTATCTATCTATCTATCTATCTATCTATCATCTCTTGTGATCTTTAAACAGAGTGTTGGTTATCACAGTCATTGCTCCCTTGACAATTTCACCATCAGAGAAAGGTTTTTTGTGTTTCGTTAAAAAATGAGCAACTATAAACGAAGCTTCGGTTGCAGCCTGTGACTTTTTAGCGGGTTTTGTAAAAAATGATTGCTGCCTGCCTAATGTTGTTTTTATCTCACTAACTTTTTCTTTTCTAAGTGATGTACCTGGTGGATAACGAACATTGAAGGTCTTGTGGGTTGTGGTGAAATGTCTCTCCGCATTGTGTCTCTTGGCAACCGCAATGCTAGCTCCACAGATGAGGCATACAGCTTTATCTTTAACATTGGTGAAGAGGAATTCTGTCTCCCACTCCTCATTGAAATAATAAGTCTTTTTCTTTTTTGCATGACTTGCATCATCAGCCATAATTAATCTTTTTTTCTTTTTTATAGTTCAATGTATCTCATGTAGAGTATGTATACCGTCTGCCCGCGACCAACTCAACTCACAGAAGTGACGTTTTTTTTGTTTTTTGTTTTTGCACAAAGTAATGTTGCCTATGGCAACGTACGTTGACTCGACGTGCAGATTCAAAATATTTTAAATTATTGAATTATTTTATTATGTTTTAATGGTATTTGAAATGTCACCAATAGTTATTTTCTCATTTTATGCCATTATCATTAAAAAAAATAAAAAAAAAATAAAAAAAAGAAAGATTACAATTCAGGCTATTTATAGAACGTGCTCGCAGGCGCGGGCACCATGTTGGAGACCACTGCTGTACATGATCTGCAACAATGCTTAGGTAGGTGGTACGTGTCAAAGGTTTCCCAGCAGAACATTGCCTGAAGCATCACTGCCTCCGCCGCCACGCCTTCTTCCCATAGTGCACCTGGGGCCATGTGTTCCCCAGGTAAGCCACGCACCCTGCCATCCACGTGATGTAAAATAAAACGTGATTTATCAGATCAGGCCACCTTCTTCCATTGCTCCGTGGTCCAGTTCTGATGCTCACGTGCCACTGTTGGTGCTTTCGGTGATGGACAGGGGTCAGCATGGGCATCCTGACTGGTCTGTGGCAACTGGTCCCAGGAGACTCTGGTGTATCTTCAGCTGATTCTTTATTGAGAAGATGCTGTGTGGCGCTGCAGTCATCACAGTCTGATGTACTCCAATCAGAGCTAATTTATTTTTCAGTCTTTATTTAGGGGTAAAAAGAAGGTGCTCCTCAGGTATTTCTAAGGACAATATCATGGATAGGATATTAGTGTCCCAACATAAACTTCTTGGTCCCCTTTCCCCCTGGTGTGATGCCCATGGGAATAGGATATAGTTGTATGTTGGTTTTGATGCTTTACATGTCTAAATGTTTTGTTGTCTGTTGCTTTGTACCATTAAACTGGTGCCGTCGGTGTGTGAATGAGTGTGTGAATGGGTGAATGTGAGGCAAAATGTAAAGCGCTTTGGATGGCCTTAGGTCTGTTAAAAGCGCTATATAAATGCAGTCCATTTACCATTTACCATTAAACTGGTGTTAATTTGCATTTGTCTCTTTTCGCCTTAGACCCAATGGTGCTGAAAAAGGAGCGTGAAGTATTGAATGAAATGGAAGAGAAAGATCAATTTAAGAATAATTATTTCATAAAAGTTGAAAAAACTTTGAGTTGCTCACAGCCTGAAAAGGCACGGAAAAGGGGTGAAAAGAAGGGAACTAGCAGTAATTTCACCTGCCAACAGTGTGGAAACTGTTTCACTGTAAAAAGAAGCCTTAACAGACACATGAGAATATACAATCAAGAGAAGTGTTGTACCTGTCAACACTGTGGAAAGAGTTTTGATCAACATAAAAACTTTAAAGTCCACATGAGACTTCACACTGGAGAGAAACCCTACACATGCCCTCAGTGTGGAAAGAGTTTCACACTAAAACATCACTTTGAAGAACACATAAGGACTCACACTGGAGAGAAACCTTTCACCTGCAAACAATGTGGAAAAAATTTCAACCGAAAAGGAAGCCTTAACCGGCACATGAGAGTTCACACTGGAGAGAGCCTTTACATCTGCCAACAGTGTGGAAAGAGTTTCAACCGAAAAGGAAGCCTTAACAGGCACATGAGAGTTCATACTTTAGAGAAACCCTACACATGCCCTCAGTGTGGAAAGAGTTTTGCTCAAAAAGTAAAATTTAACAGACACATGAGACTTCACTCTGGGGAGAAACTCTACACGTGTCCTCAGTGTGGAAAGCGTTTCACTCAAAAACAACACTTGATATACCACATAAGGATTCACACTGGAGAGAAGCCGTTCACCTGCCAACAGTGTGGAAAACATTTCAGCCGAAAAGAAAGCCTTAACAGGCACATGAGAGTTCACACTGGAGAGAAGCCGTTCACATGTGATCAAGTGCTGGAGTACCACACGAGTATTCACGCATGAGAGAACTGGTTATATGTCATCAGTGTGGAATGAATTTCACAGGCAGGAAAAGCCTCATGTTTGAGAGACTGTATAATGTGCTGATGTGCTAATTCACCTTAGAGGCCTGAATTCCAAAATAATATCCAGTGACTGTGAGAGCAATAAAAAAGCCAGAGTCAAAAAATAAATTCAATGTATTGATTAGTCAAATGAAGTCCGAAAGAAGCTTCACCAACAAAGGGAATTTTCATCAGACTGTGAGATCGCAAAATTAAAAGATTTGATAAATGTTTGCGAACGATTTAATACACAAGCATTGATGTTTTACCACAGGTTTACAATAAAAAGTGATACAGTGGTAGTTTGTGTCAGGATTGCACAGTAATCATACAGAAATAAAGTGGATTTTACTGCTATTTCACAAAAGAGGGAGGACACACTTACTTATTCAGTCACGTCTGCTTCTGTTTATTAGTAGTCAGAGAACAGCACAAAACTGTTGGGCTTTAGTCTGAAAGCATGCACATATAAAAAAAAAAAAAAAAAAAAATAATATATATATATATATATATATATATATATATATATATATATACATCACATTTCCTCAGGAAGAATGATCATTTCCAGGTTTGCAGGTGAAGTGTTTGAACTAATCATCTTGTAATGAATGTTATTTCAGTTCTGCTTTCTGAGTATGAATTATCAAATGCATTGAAAGACAACAATATACAAGACCTGTAAATGCTTTTGCCACAATCTCAATGACTGACTTCTCTCCTGTATGATTTCTGAGTCTCTTCAGACCTTACTGTACACAGTGGTGTAAAGTGTTTGAGTAAATGTAATTAGTTACTGTACTGAAGTATCTTTTGGGCTACTTTGTAGTTGTACTGAGTATCAAAGATATTAGCAACTTTTCCTCCCTACTTGACTACATTTTTGAACAAGTAAGTGTACTTTTTACTCCAATACATTTGTGTTAAGTAATGCAATTACACATTTCTGCTGCAGTTTGTTTCTGCTATAAAGAAGCGATATTGCCATCTAAGGGCACTGAAGGTACTATATCTTGTGCGTTTTGCCTTTACTCACCCAAACATGTCAACGATGCTACTTTACATGAATGCGAGTGCATTAGCTGGTAGTTGATGAATCGCAGCTGTTTGATTTATGAGATGAGGTCATGACAGCAGCCGGTGATGAAACCAGCACATCCAGTGCAAGAAGGCTTTGACTATTTTACTCAACATTATTTTATCTATCCGCTATATTGACGAGACCTTATTGAACGATATTGGTTTACTTATGGCCTTTTTGTGCACTTCAGCTTCACTGAGACTTGAGAGTTGACTTGAGACTTTGTTCACTTGAGAGTTTGCAGACATTTAAGAGGCGTCTGTGTCGACCTTGATTTATTGCAATATTGAGGTTCAGTTTTATTTTGATTTTAGAAAATAAGCATGATTTCTCATCTTACAAATCAGTTGTTTCTTATTTTAACTGGTATGTCTCTCAGGTGTCGAGGAGTAGTGCATCGTTGAGCCTATCCCGGCAAACACGTTTACGTTGTGGCACGTTGCATTTCTACAATGGCAACGCTGCTGTCTACGTGCTCGCAACATTGTAACAACGTAGAATTGTAAGACGCGGCTGTAGCAACTTTGTTGCGCGACATTCAGCACCTGCGAGACGACATTCTGACAACTTTTTTATGCTAGATATAGATACTTTTGAGAAGTAAAAATGATACAAGGTTAACTAATTTAACTTTATTAAAACTGCATGTGGTAATCAAACCAAAATATTTAATTTAAGTATAATACATAAAACATAAAAAGCAAAGATCAGAACATTTAATGAACAAAACCGGGTTCTGTAGATGGCAGAAAGCCGGGGCGATAAGATCGGTAACTGGAATCAGTCCAGGAAACATGAACGAATCCAGAGGAGAAATGCAAGTAATAGCAAATAAACCAATGAAACTAAATAGCAGACAAATCAAAGGAAAGAATAAACAGGTGCGCAGCGAATGAGCGGCAATCAGCTGAACACAATTGATAAAGAGACACAAAAACAAACATTTGAGGTCAGATCAAACCCTGTTCCTGACAGATACATCATATCGGTGGACTCCTAGTATCACTTCGCAGTGCAGTTTGTTTAAGCTTGAGACATTTATAGCTCTTTTAAGCATCTATCAAATCTTAGGTAAATTATTTGTACACTTTATTTTTTACGGAGTGTCTATTTACACCTAGTGTACACTCCACCTAAAAATTCCTGGTTGGGCCAAACAAGATAAAAAATAAAAAAAGCAAATATTTTAATGTCTTCAGTGGTGCAGTCAGTAAAGCGTGAAGCTTCAGGATCATGGTTTTGACTCGATTGACTTGGGTTCGAATCCGCCTTTTGCAGAGCTCGTTCTTCTCCCTTTTCTCATCACATATCACCTCATTTTTATTATCCCATTAAGGCGGCATCCATTTAATAACTTTAATAAATATAAATAATCATTTACACTGTTATTATTGCATCCTGTTAATTTACAATAATACTGAGGTACAAATAGTATGTATATGTCAAAAAAATGCATAAATAGCCTTTAATTACTATTTACACATATTGCAAAAAACTACTTTTGCATTGTGTAAATAGAATATATCACTATTTTCACTTAGTATGCTATTTCACTAAGTAAATAGCATATCTCGTTATTTGCACTTAGTGTAAATAGCATCTATTAGCATAATAGCATCGCTGCCTTATTTTTATTGTAGGTCTTTAATAGAACATTATTAGGCTACAGAATAGATCAAAAATGATGGGGAGAAAATTGGAGAGTGACAGCATGTGCACTGGCCATCCCTGAATACTTGCTTCAAATTATAATGAGAAGAGATCCAATGAACCATCCTGTAAATGTGGGGTAACTGGTCGCTGTTAAATAAAATGTCGAACTTAGTGTCATATTGATAACAGCTGTACAGGACAATAAAGCAATATAACATGTATTGCTTATAAATATATAACATATTCATTCATTAATTAATTTATAGCTGGTCCTTGTAAAATGTAAGTGTCTTCCGTCCATTCCAAATCCGTTTTCAATTAAAAAACAGAAAACGAAAAAACTAATAATTTTTCATAGTTTTTTTTTTTTTTTTTCAGAAAAACGAGATTTCGGCTTGATTTTTCGTTTTTTGTTCAGAGGTAGAAAAATGAATAAACAGTATGAATATTCTATTTCTACTCGTGGGCGGGAATTATATGCCCCTTTCTGCTGATCGGTCAGCTGAAGATCAAACTATTCCGTCATCAGTTCTTCTTCAGTTCCGCTCAGCAGAATAAAAGTCCTGCACTGCTACAGCTGTACGGATTCTTAACGTGTTTATTCTACATTTCATATTTTTCTCATCAAACAACCAGATTAACCTAGACATTAGCCTAGACAGGACTTTCTTCTGTGTAGACCAGCGGTTTTAGTCCACGAAAGTGCCAGGGGGTCAGCCAAATAATTTGCTATATCCTACCGTATTTTCCAGACTGTAACATCTCGTTTTTTATCATGAAACATGCTGTGATTTATATAATGAAGTTATATATTCATGAAGTGTCTTATATAATGCATTTAACATCAAATAATCAAAATGTTGACTTTTTAAAAGTAGGGGCTTCCAGTATTCGCTGTATTTTTGTTCATGTTTCTGTTGTGCGTCAGAAAGATGTTCATATGAGACCGAGACGCGCTAAAGCAGCGCATCCTGTTGTTTTCTTAATTTTTCAAAGGCATGACATTTTGTAGTAATTTCAAATGTACACAAATAAAATAAATATTTTACTGCTTCGACTGAGGTCAAGTGATAGCGCCGGCGACTCGCGCACTCACATAACGTATCAGTTCTGGCATTGGAAACGTGACATCACAGCCTGTTCTTTATCAAAATAAAACCAAACATATAAAAAGTTATTCTGCTTAATTTAATTTGTCTATTGTACAATTTTAAAGCTGTGCCAGTCAGTACTTGCTGTTATTCCAAACTCATATCTCTGCATGTGAAGATGCTGATTTAGCTTACATGCGTATGGGACTGGACGAAGCCTTCATTACATAAAGAGTATAGCATCCAAATGTTACATAATTGCAAATATGGAAACTTTGGACCACAACGTTGATACAGTTTCTATTCAAATAAATTAATTTAGGCTTTGTATTTAAACTATTTAAACATAAAACATGTTGTTTGTAATAAATGGCACAATATAGACTATTTTTATATGGCTTCTATGTATATTTTGTTGTTTTCTATGAATACCATTCATTTAAGGATTTGTCATACAGTGAGGGGAAGTTGAAAGATTCTGGAATCTACCACCGCTTCAATATAATTACGTATATATACATATATACCCTACTTAAATTCATAATCAAAGCCTCAATCAATATTCATCCTCCTATATACGTAATTATGATTTTAATGATTCTTTTCAGTTATCATTTTGATTAATCAATAGGACCCGTAATTGTTTCTTCCTTTATATTTTCTAAAGTTTGTATTTGGTCTCTGAGTGGGACTGAGGGTCTGTCCTGGGCGTGTTATCCAACTCAACAGGAATGCAGTAACAGAGATTGCTCATTTAGCCCAGCTTCCAGAGATGAAATATTGATTTTAATTTTATATATATATATATATATATTTTTTTTTTTTTTTTTTTTTATATTTCCTCTCACTGAAACCCTAAAGAACCAAGATGAATATGGTCTGTACTGTTGTCTGTCTCTCTCACTGAGAGAAAAGCACATGTTATCAGTATGTTTTGGAAAACAACCAACTTCAACCTTGGAGAGACTGTGTATCTGTGTATGTGCGCAGTATTCGGTGTTACAGATCAGGATTGGATGTGGACTACGGGCATCCTAAGAGACGGGTGGACTTGTTATTCTAGGCAAGCTGGCGCCTGTCAGCATCAACAAGTGAAATATGGACGCATGAATCTGATTAACTGACAATGTGTGGAAATTTACCAAGACTGTCCATTTTCTCTGAGCCAATCAGAATAATCCACATGACAATAATGACGTGGTTAGACCTTGAAAACAGTATAACTGTTCAGAAATTGTATGTACGATGGGCGGAGGCAGGGAGGCTGGTAGAGGGAGCGCAGCCTACAAACTCCTTGTGAGACTTGAAGCTGCTTCTGCTGATGAAACCGCAAACTATTCTTCTATTAAATTTCTCTTTAATTAATCTAACCCCTGACTCTTGGTCTTCATTTTTCACTACTGGTCCGGGGTCCTAAGCTGTTACCCCAACAACAGTTATTGAAATGTTTAAATCAAAACAATAATGGAATGCATTCTATTGATGACTTCACAGCACTGGAGCTCCACACACACACACACACACACACACCAGAAAAGCTGATGATCAAAGCAGAGTCCTGACATTGTCGTTCCAAACCCATCAGACCTTCTTCACCTTCAAAACACAAATTATGATATTTTTGATGAAATCCGAGAGCTCATTGACCTCTCCATATGTGGCAACCCGGGGATGTATTTAGAGGATAATTTACCAACTACGCCACTCAGGGAGTTACACCCAGAGAATGTAGTGTCTCTAAAAGGACACGCAAGTTCGTTCATCAATAATCGCTCAGAGACATGGGTAACAATACAAAAGAGTTGACTTTATTAAGTTACACAACGTTAAAACAATCCTTAAAATATGTCAGGCCTCAGCCAAGCGCAGCTCATCATAAGGGTTTAACTCTAACAAGGTCACAGGAAAACCAGCTAACTGGGGCTTACCAGCAGGGTCAGGCTATCAAAGATTAGGCTGCTTCTAAGCAGAAAAATCATTCCTTTCACCAGTGCACGCAAACACACGCTCTCACACCATACTCCACGGATGGACACGGCACACTGTGAACACCACACCACCACCACCTAGAAGGGAATAGAGCCGGCCTCCCTGCCTTTGGCACCCAGATCCTTCGACACAAGAACAGAGAAAGCTTAAAGGGGTGGTAAACCACGATTTCACTATTCTAACTTTAGCTAGCGTGTAATGTTGCTGCTTGAGCATAAACAACATCTGCAAAGTTACAACGTTCAAAGTTTAAAGCAAAGGGAGATATTTGCTTTTAAAGAAATCAGTTTCTAAGAACTACAGCAAACGGCCAGTAGGCGACTACACACATTCCTCCAGGGTTGGTGACATCAACAGGCTCAATATTTACATAAACCCCTCCTCCGAGAATATTAAATAAGGGGAGGGTGAGGCCATTTTGTATCGCGGCGCTGTTGTGGTATAGTAGGCTGGAGTGTTGTTGCCGCGATGCCGAGGAAACGCTGTTATTTTCATCCGGATTGCAGGTCTGGGGTACTTGCTCTGTTCAGCCTTCATAGGGACGGGGGTGCGTTGCAGAGCGTTTAACATACAGCATGTTATATGCACGTGTGTTTGAGTCAGAGGGGAATCAGGCGCGCGCAGGGCTCCCTGCAGCACATCTAACAGAGGAAACATCCACCGTCTTCGCGATTTCAATGCCAGATTTGCACAACGTCAGCTGCGTGAAAAAAACACTGCCGGTGCGTGGATGCACGACGCGCGCGATGCACATTTCACGGAGGACAACACAAACTTCCACAAACTTCGCGAGTTCAATACAGGATATGCACAACGGCTTGTCCTGAAAGCTGGATTTACAAACAGAAGCTGTTCACGGGCCACAACCTGTAAGTCTGATTTATTTTTCATCGATGTGTTTTCCTGTAATAGGTTGTAGCAAGGAAGTAAACAGATGACAACGCTATTCTGCAAACCAGTCTGTTAAATGCTCATTCATACTTAACGTTATCCGACGAACACCTAACGTTACAAACACTAACCTTAAAATCTCAACAGCGAACCTGACATTAGTGTAAATGATTCTTTGATTAGAGCTTTTATGTATTGTTTATCTACAGGCTTGCTAAACATGGTTCTGTGTGTGATTTGGCTAACTTACTAGTTAAAGCCAGTGCTTAGTGTTTGTTTTGGGTTAGTTCTTGCGACAGATATTTGGCTATTATCGTTCTAAAAATACAAAAGTAACAGTGCCATTCAGTAGTGATCATTATAGATCCGCAGTATTTACTCTTGAGGACTGAACAGGTTCTGCTCGATCATCTTCACTAAAATGTTCTGGGTCTGATTCGGGCTCATATGGTTTTATTGACGCCGTTGTTTCTAACACTGACCAAAGCACAGCCTCCGGTAAGGGGCGTGACGTTTCCGACATACGTGCACTAGGCGTTTAGCAAATCACAACACACTGGGCCAGCTAACCAATCAGAGCCCACTGCGTATTTTTGAGGGACTGGCTTCATACAACCCGGAAAGCATCAGACCGTTTTACAAGGAGGGACAGAGCAGTGTAGAATAAAGGTCAAATATATGAAAAATAAGGCAATTTTTTTTTAAACGAAGCATGAACACATGTTACAGTGCACCCCACAAACACAGTCAAGCCTTCAAAACAATGTGTTTTACCACCCCTTTAAACTCATGCCATACGTCTAATCCTTCATCCGGCATTCCCAATATAATGTGTCATGCTGATGAATCCATTATTTTCCTGATTCCCTGTCTAAAGTAATATGATTGTAAAGAAACTGATTATCCTGCATATTTAGACTCCGGGTCTATGAATCTCATATATTAACATGTTTGCATTTTTGCAGTTCCATTTTCCGAACTTTATGAAGTGGAAGAGGATATTGGACACGGATACTTTGGCACTGTGCGCAAAGGCATCTGCAAATCTGATGGCCAGCAGGTACAATCACTCTTGCTGTGTTCATCAACTGTACCGTATAGATCAGTGCTTTCATCAAGTGCACTTAATAACTTCTTTTTCTTTTACAGGTCGCCATCAAATTCATCACTAAGCGTGAAACAGGACGGTATTCAGACCGCTATATCGATGTGGTAAGTTGCACATAATGCATATATTTAAAATATCTTAAATTATAAGCCAGCTAATGGTTTGTTGACCTCTTTTCTCCAGCCTGCGGTTTCCAAGCCACTGTTTGCAGAAGTGGCTCTGAACCTGCTGCTGAATCGGCCTCCGCTAAGCCCCTACATCCTGCACATGCTGGACTGGTTTGAAGAGGAAGATCAGAAAAGATCTTTTCGTTTTTCAGCAGGTTTGCACTGCAGGAGGGATTTTGGCCCACTCCTCCACACAGATCTTCTCTAGATCAGTCAGGTTTCTGACCTGACGCTGAGAAACACAGAGTTTGAGCTCCTCCAAAGATTCTCTATTGGGTTTAGGTCTGAAGACTGGCTAGCCCTGGTGAAAAAAAAGTATACTTTATTGTATTTCAAGTATATTCTCTTTTTCAATAGTATATTGTAAATATACTAACAAAAATTGTACCATCTTTAAACATATAAAAAGTATATTAGAATCATATTTTCACAATGTAACTTTTAATGCACTTTAAAATAATTGTATTTTAGCATATTTTAGAAAAATATATTTTAGAAAAATATACTTAAAATGAAAGTTCAGTGTACTTTTTAAAAGTGTACTTATTTGAACATTACTTTAATTATATTTTTAGTATATTTTAAACTGTGCTCAAATTTATTTACCACAATTACAGAATTCCATATGAAGGTAAATTGATGCCTTAAAGAATCGCAAGTGCAGGGTAAGATTTGTGAAAGTGTACATAAGATTGCAAGCGTAAATTAAATTTGCATGCGCAAGATAAGTTTTGTAAAGGTGTAAATTGCCTTTCAAGTGTAAGAAAAAAATATTTGCAGCATTTCACTGTTATTCGTAAGTGTAATTCATGTATTGTGAAACTGCAGCTTCATGTTAACGCAAAATAAATATGATCTGTATTCTTATGACTTCCTTTTTTCTGCACTTACACTTTTGACATGTTTCTTTCGCCAAAACACGGCCAAAATCCTGTGAACATCGATTTGCAAGCGAAAACATCAGAGTCAGGAACTGCAAAACAGATTCACCGTGTAAAACCAACCTTTGTGTAAAAAAATTAACTGTTGCAAATGTCTAAATGACTCTTTGTGTACGTAGGGCAAAAAAGTCCCCGAAATAAACCGACTTGTACAGTTCCCCCTTTACTTTAGCTGCGCTTACACATTTGGCACGAATCTCTCACTCCACTAGTTTTGCAAGCGTGAGGAGGAAGGCGGGTCCACCTTCTTCTGTAGCCAATCAAATGAGGATCCCGATGACTCCCGATTTAGTCTTATCTGATTGGTTCAACAAACGCGCCATGACAGGAGACATCCTTCCTGACATCCTGACTGATTTGTCTCAGCAGAAGCATCGTCCTCGCCGACGGAATGGTACTTTTAATGCACACACAAACATATAATAATAAATATATAATATATATTTAAATCCTTTTATAAGTTGTGTACCATTAAGTTGCCTCCCGTGTGTTCATTCTGAATTTCAAGCTGGTGTTAAGAAAGAAAAACAATTATTGGATTGGTTTGGCATTTGCATTGAAATTATGTATATCATATAATCTGCTTAGACCATTGAGCTGATGCTATACTATATAAATTATACCAAATCTTTGACAATTAAAACTATTTTCATTGCTCTTTTATTCTACTACTCTGCATCAGATTCAGTTGCTAGTTCTCAGTATCATCAGTGCTCATCCCAACAATCCCAAAATAATATTCCATATCGAAGTCTGCCATTTTAGTTGTCCAGATGATAATGCATGACGTCATCAGTAGGCAGTTGAAATACAGTAGAAGTGGTTACTACTCTGATTACTTTTCAGGAGCAGACCCATCAAGATAGGCTACAAAATGCATTAAAACATTTGTTGGATTGTGTGGAAGAAGCACGCCACAACCCCACCCCCACTCCGACCCCAACCCGACCAGGATCCATTAGAGCAGGTTCTAGACCTGGTCATATAAACACAGGGGTCGTGACCTCTGCAAGTGGATCTCTGGGCAGTAATACAGGGACAAATAGGCCTCCCCCAGCACCCACTGTCAACAATGAAATGACAAGGTTAGTTATTACTTTTAAAATATTTTAACAGTAATGTAAATTCTGTGATTTACTCACTGTTACGTGGAACACAAAATACATTTTTGTTTTAGTCGTGTTGTGGAAACATACTTATGTCTTTGTAAAAAATCTCTAAAGTCAGGAAGTTCCAGATGCCAAAGATCAGACATAATTGGTGCAGTCAATAACGCCAAGATGCCAGCTGTACAACTGTTCATTTCAGTCACAGCTCTTTCTTTTTTACAATCTTTTGACCAATCAGCTCACGTTCCACTAACTGATAACTCTAACAGGAAAAAGCAGAAAACATTAAAACCATTTAATATAACCACTTAGTGCATGTGCAGTCTTTAGATCATAATGTTGTTGAAACAAAACATACAGTGTAGTCATAGAGACTTGAGGCCTGATTCGTGGATTTATTCACACAGTACATATATTTCTACAAATATATATTTTATGTCTAAAATTATACTAGTCACCCATCACCACTAATGCTCAGACAACAAAAGCTGACAACAATCTATTTTTGTGTTCCACAGAAGGTAGAAAGCCATAGGTTTATATTGATGTAAAAATGAGTAAATTACAGCTGAACTACTTCTTTAATATTATAAACTTATATTGTTTTTGTACAAAGATATATTAGTTATGTGTTTGCTATATCTCAGTGTAAATTACAGTTGACATTGTATGTGCTGATTTAAACTTTTTTTTTATAGATCCTTTCCTGGACTGTTTTTAAAAAAACAAGGAAAACGGCGTTTTCCAGAAACCAAATCCATACGGACAGTTTCCATACAATTCTTTCTGCTCCCAGAGCATACTGACAGAACCCCTAAGGGGGCAGAGGAGCTTAGGTTGCTTCAGGCAGGTCTTGGAAGAAGGGTCGTGTCAATGCCAGAAAATGCTACTCACAAAGAGGTAGTGTACTTCCGCATAATGTGCTCAGTTTTCTCTTTACAGAGTAAGGTATTTCTGTGACTGTTCTTCATTCGTCCTCTTGATTCTTTATTTAGATTGTCAGTATCCTCGAAGAGGAGTACCATAAAATGAAGCAACTAGCTGGTGGTTGGCTTTGCTATAAAGCTTCAGGTATGGGGCTTGTTGTTTGATTTTATAGGAAACTACAAAAGCTAAATTCCACAGCACTATCAATAGTAATTACAATAGAATGTTTATCTGTTCTTCAGCAAATGCAGGAACATTTTAATACATGCAGAAAGTTGTCAGCCTTTTTACAGTGCATTCATTTTATGTTTATTTCAATATTATGATTCAGGTCTATGTCTTCTACTTAATAAAAGATAATTTTCTTTAAAAACAAGGTGGATGTGGGCAAAGAAAACTGACTGTGGTGCCACCCGACTCTGAGGGCTATTCAACCAAGTGTTTAAAAGCGGCATCTAGCAACGGAAAGATCACACTATACATTGTTCCACTGCAAGACACAATAGACAGTACACCATTATCGCCACATGCAGCAGAATTTGAGAAGATGCCCAAATCTGTTTGCAAAAAGTGTGGAGTCACCATGCCACTTCAAGTTTTAGCTCTGCACATTGACAATTGTGCACTAGAGTCAGAGAATGCATCAGTAAGTTTGTGTAAAGGATTGCAAAAATATGTCATAGTTCACCATCCTACTTTACTATCTTACTATCTTTATGCACATTTTCCCATTAAGAATTTTTATTTTTTCTCTAATAGGAAGAAAGTCCTGATGAAGACATCATTTATGTCAGTGAGGGGAAAAAAATCAAGTCCAGCATGGTTTGTAAAATCAAAACATTTAAAAGTATAATTATTAATGTTATTACTTTGAACACATTTGAAGCACATTTGATCTGCTGATTATAGGAACTATGTCCTGTTTGTGGAAGTTCTTTTCCAGAAGACATGATTGAATTCCACGCTAGTATCTGTGTGGATAAGTATGTTAAAGTGCAGTTTACACATGCATGGGCTACTTTTCTTGTTATCTGTACAGCATAGAGGAAATGTAGAATTTTTTTTTTGTCAAGTTACTCTAGAGCAGGGGTTTTCAAATTGGGTGAATGTGAGCCTCCCCTTAGAGTAGGTAAGGACAGCCGAGCCCCCCCTTCCCCAAAATCCTGTCCGCCTGCTCTAACCCACACACGCCTCGGCAGTAAATGCCATCTTCTGTGTGTTCCTGGCAATGATGAGTTTCAATAACAACTAATAAAATGTAAATATTTTTTCATATTGTATTTTATTTCCTTTTTTTTTAAGAAGTGCATTCATAAATCTTTGCAACAGCAAATAACTTCCAACTTTATGCAGGCCTATTTGAGGCTGCTTTTAAAAATCACAGAACATCAGTAGGCCTAACCATAAGTCAACAAAACATGCTTAACATGTGAATGTTACAAGTGTGAAACTTGTGTCTGGGTCTTAAAGGGATAGTTCACTCTAAAATGAAAATTCTGTCATCATATACTCACCCTCAATTTGTTTCAAGCCTGTATGAATTTCTTCTGCTGCAAACCAAGCAAGATATTTTGAAGAATGTCAGTAACCAAACAGTTAACTGGTCCCATTGACTTCCATAGTAAGAAAAAATATATATACTATGGAGGTCAATGGGACCAGTTAACTGTTTGGTTACTGACATTCTTCAAAATATCTTGCTTTGTGTTTAGCAGAAGAAAGAAATTCATACAGGCTTGAAACAAATTGAGGGTGAGTATATGATGACAGAATTTTCATTTTAAAGTGAACTATCTCTTTAAGCGCACATTTTAATGCACATCTTCTCGAACAAAATCAGCACAATGGACAGCTCTCTGATCAATGAACGACAACGCTTTTTGTTCACGGAGCGCATAACACATAACAGTCAACTGCATTGAAGGCATGTTATCAGATCAAAGAGATTTGCATTACAATGTTTTTTGGCTAAAATTATTTATAATCATACATTCAGATTTAAACAATAAACAAAATGCACCATTCACGTCATTTGCACGTGTCATTCACGTCATTTGCATTTTAATTTTGAACTTTGAATAATCGGCCATGTCAGTGGGAACAATGAGGACGCGCTTTTGACGCGCAGAGGTGTTCGATGCGGGGCTGCACTGCAGAGAGAAATAAACGCAAGTCGTCCTCCACCTGCAGCCTTGATCTGTATTTATTTTTAATCATGGTCAGTGCGGAAAACCCACACTCACACAAGTAAGTGGAGGTGAAGGGGATTAGGACTTGCATAGTCTTAGTGGAGATCTGAGGGAACTCGCTCTCCACAGACAACCAGAAACACGTGATCGGCATTTAGTCTCTGCTACAAGTCCCCATTCGAGCTGAATAAAATAAAAATTTAAAATAAAAAAGTTCGATTTCGTGCATTGATTTGTATTAGGCCTACACTAGTCTTTTCTGTCTGTGTCAGCTGCAAAAATTAAGTTGAAGATCGCCATCTCCGTATTGAAGACGCCATACAGAGAGAAATGCACATCATGGAATACATTGAGTAACGTTAGCTAGCCTATTTCTTTTCGTTTTGAATAGTTTCGTTTAAAGAAATGTAAAGCTTTCTTAAATATTTTTCATGTCTATGAGGCATAAACTGAGTTTCGATTAATTTATAATAAAAAATTAACGAGATATGAGATATGAATTTATGATGCTCTCCAGTTCACGCGTGCAATGCAATTGATCGCGGCTATATTTGCTTCTTATTTATTAAATCCAGGCAATTTGTTGAATAAACATTTATTAAAATTAAGATACAATTTATACAAAACGAAATTCACTTTAAACTAAAGAAAGTCTTTCTACAAAATGAAACTTAATGAAGTGGTCATGTCTGACCCACTCCATGTCCCCGATGCATCCTATCTTACTCATGGTGTTCACTTTTCATAATCAACATATTGATGGAAAAAAATAACAGATAATATTTTAACATATGAAACTAAATACGCTTATTTAATGGCTACAACACATAGGCTATTAGGCACATTCAAGTTAATTCTCCAATTAATTTTAAAATGATTGAAAAAAATAAACATAGCCTACCCCTTATAGTAATTGTATTGCAGTTTTTTCTAAGTTCAAGAAACACTCTTTCTGCGTAGAGTGTGTTGAAAACAGGTGCCATTCATAAAATCCTTCTGCTTTCGAGTAGGCCTATTGTTTGAGCACCTGTGCACACGTTGAGCCAGAAGGAGCCATTGCTTAATCTGTCAGCATTACTACTTGTCAGTAATCAGTCAACTCGTTTGTACCACGACGCGAGTATCCCGCGTAGCTTTTACCCAGTATACCGCGACGCGAGTATATGGTTTATTTTTATTTTTTCTTCACGTCGCGCCTCCCCTGTGGCTCTTTGGCGCCCCCCAGGGGAGGCGCGCCTCACCTATTGAAAACCGCTGCTCTAGAGAAATGGAGAACTTTTCAGAGTGGACTGAGGATGCTGTGGCTGGACCATCCCACTGCAGAGAAGGTGGAGAGAATGCTACATCTGAGCAGCCAGAGGTAGTCCAACCATCCAACAGGAGAGAAGGTGGTGGGGATGCTGTAGTCGGATCATCCAACAGGAGAGGTGATGAGGATGCTGTAGCTGGACCATCTAACAGGAGAGGTGATGAAGATGCTGTAGCTGGACCATCTAACAGGAGAGGTGATGAGGATGCTGTAGTCGGATCATCCAACAGGAGAGGTGATGAGGATGCTGTAGCTGGACCATCTAACAGGAGAGGTGATGAGGATGCTGTAGCTGGACCATCTAACAGGAGAGGTGATGAGGATGCTGTAGCTGGACCATCTAACAGGAGAGGTGATGAGGATGCTGTAGTCGGATCATCCAACAGGAGAGGTGATGAGGATGCTGTAGCTGGACCATCTAACAGGAGAGGTGATGAGGATGCTGTAGCTGGACCATCTAACAGGAGAGGTGATGAGGATGCTGTAGCTGGACCATCTAACAGGAGAGGTGATGAAGATGCTGTAGCTGGACCATCTAACAGGAGAGGTGATGAGGATGCTGTAGCTGGACCATCTAACAGGAGAGGTGATGAGGATGCTGTAGCTGGACCATCTAACAGGAGAGGTGATGAGGATGCTGTAGCTGGACCATCTAACAGGAGAGGTGATGAAGATGCTGTAGCTGGACCATCTAACAGGAGAGGTGATGAGGATGCTGTAGCTGGACCATCTAACAGGAGAGGTGATGAGGATGCTGTAGCTGGACCATCTAACAGGAGAGGTGATGAGGATGCTGTAGCTGGACCATCTAACAGGAGAGGTGATGAGGATGCTGTAGCTGGACCATCTAACAGGAGAGGTGATGAAGATGCTGTAGCTGGACCATCTAACAGGAGAGGTGATGAAGATGCTGTAGCTGGACCATCTAACAGGAGAGGTGATGAGGATGCTGTAGCTGGACCATCTAACAGGAGAGGTGATGAAGATGCTGTAGCTGGACCATCTAACAGGAGAGGTGATGAGGATGCTGTAGCTGGACCATCTAACAGGAGAGGTGATGAAGATGCTGTAGCTGGACCATCTAACAGGAGAGGTGATGAGGATGCTGTAGCTGGACCATCTAACAGGAGAGGTGATGAGGATGCTGTAGCTGGACTATCTCTTGAAAGAGAAGGTGGAGTGGATGAAATAAGAATAACGGTTGACAATGACAGTTTTAAATAGGTTAAAAGATTAAAAACAAAACAGTAAACAGAATGTTTTGCTTACAACTTCAGATTGGAGGAATATAACCGATCCAAAAATGGCTGCAGAGGTGTTCAAAACACAGTTACTGAATACTGAAGTGCAGGGACAACCCCTGCGTTTCATGTTAGATATCAGGGAAGACCTAGAGGACCAGGACAGAGAGATCATTTCTTTCTACAAGCGCCCAAACATCAACTGGTCTAGGCCATTTTCGTGTATCCTCAGAGGTAATATTTTCTCAATATCAGGATTTATTAAAGTACACTGATAATGTATCACTAAAAATAGTAAACACATGTCTAGTATGTTTTCTGAAAAGTTGTTACCTTGTAAAGGGTTAGTTCACCTAAAATGTAAAATTAAGAATTTACATTTTTGGGTGAACTAATCCTTTAATGTCATCTTTTACAGGTGATGCCGCCACTGGCGAGGGGGTGAACCGCCATGTACTAAGTACTGTAGTTTTAAAACCCACAAAAGGCTTCACAATCAATTTAGGTGAGACATTTGATTGATGTTGATTCCAAATTCCAATTATTTTACACACAAAAAGATAATAGGCCAATATGAATGCTTTGCTGTAGCAATTTTATATACTGTATCTTAACTCAGTTAACATTTACATTTTTTTTATTTAACTGTGGTAATTTAGTGGCCAAAAATTATTTCACAAACCTCTTCTTTAGGTAACACAGGAACAACTTTATTATTTGAGGGTGAGCCAGACCATCTCGTGCCTTCCACATCGCAAATTCTAGTGGAGAGTGACCTCTTCTTAATGGCCGGGAGAATGGTTGGCCACTCCTTCATTCATAGTGGTCCTTGTTTGCCTGGGGTCAGTTCTGCAGTTATACATGTCTTACTAGGAAGACCAACAGAAACCGCCACCATTCAGCTAGAAGACTGCCCAGACCTCGATCATCGAGAGACTATACAGTTGGTGTGCAAATGTTTGGTTCTAAACCACTTATCAATAAATTGTACATTCACATTTTATTTGAAATTTTCACAAGGAAAATGTTTCCTACAGCTTGAGGGAGAGGCTGAGCTTTCAGATAACGACAAGAAAGCCATCCTAGACTTGGCTCTGTCTTGGGACCTCCCTGGTGTCACAAATGACAATAGGCATTGTCTGTTCAACCGACTCCTGCATCATGCTGTAATTTACAGATTTAATTTCTTCTTACCTACATCTGTATTGCACCACAATTAAAATAATTAAAATTAATTCATGGTTTACTGTAGATTATTTATCATACTGCATCTTTTATAGTATTGTAGTATAGTTTAAAAAGCAGTTTAATTACAATTAATCTAAGGGTTATTTTGTTTTACAGGTCCTTGGAAGGACCATTCGTCAGATCAAACAATTCAGACTTGGTTTAAAAGACACAAATGTTTGGTCACTGCTGCAAGAACGTCCAGATGTTGTCCCTTTGATGTTCCCCAGGCACTCAGAATCTGCATGCTCTGCTCAGGTATTATTACTTGAATATTTTATTTGAATATTTTATTATTGGATTAACATATTTTGGTTTAAATCTATAATTTGCCATTCATCTGTTTAATCTTATTTAAATAAAGACTATCCTGGATCATATCATATGGCCTGCTGAGGAGGAGGAGGATGAAGATGAGGATACATACTCCCTTCACATTAAATGTCGCATTGCAGAGTACTTCCGCCGTTTCATTGAAAGTGGTATGATAGTTATTCTTTCTTGAATCCAGACTTATTTCAAAATGTAACAAATTAATTTACTAATATTATATATATATATATATATATATATATATATATATATATATATATATATATATATATATACACGCACATAATTTATTTATTTATTTTGCTTCTAAGCAAGTGCTGGTACACTTCAACAACTTGTGAAGTTCTGGGTTGGATGGGAGCTTCCCTCACATGGCATGAAGGTTGAAGTGGTCCGTGCTAATCATCCAAGATCATCAACATGCTTTCAAATCCTACGTTTACCTGGTCACTACAGTACATTTAATGAGTTTTCTATGGATCTGGAGGCCTGTATTGCAACGTGTGACACTGGATTTGGGTTGGTGTAAAGGGGTGATCTGCATCACTTATGAATTGGCATAAATGTTCTTCTTAGCCAAATGTTCACAATATAGCAGATTCAGTTAAAATATTGTTCTGCAGATAACACACCACCTGATAAGAGACAGTTCAGAAACTTTTACTAATGTTGAATGGCATATGTTGTAAAATACAGATATGTTGAACCCTACCGTTTAAAGTAATGATGTCATTAAAGTGATTTGCATGGCTTATGTTTAATTTGCCAAACACAATGTACCAAAATGTTTTTCAAGAACAAATTGTTCAGTTCAAAGACTGATCTACAGAGATCCTCAACTACTAATAGATCATAACAACAACAACAAAATCAATTGTGAAAGGCTTAAAATAAATTTCTGTGATCCTGTTAATGTAAATGTTATGATCTATGATAAGGTACAATTGATAATAATAATAAAAAAAAACAGTCAAAGACTTTTCAGAGATTTGTTTTAATTAACAGTGTATTCAGACATGAGATGTAAAACAGATGTAAAATGCTTCCAACTTTACAAACTACCATATTTTGTCTTGAACTGTAATTCTTTACATATGCACATTGAAATGTTGTTGCACATACTGTACAACTGAAATATAAATATCACGGCCAAAACACTCTGATGGCCCCATTGGGTCTATTGCAACCCTAAGTTCCCCAAATGCCTCTGCAGTTAGTGGGCACTCTATTTCTGGTACCTGGATCCCCGAGTCAGGTTCTTCAGGCAGGCCACTGCTTTCCCAGTCAATCAAGGGAATGTTGATGTCCTATATAAAGGAGAAAAAATATATGAAACAATTGACACATGCTTCCTGGATGCAAAACTCCTTAAAGTTTTCAAAAATGCCTTCACACTTTAACTGAATAGTCATATACACTGCCATTCAAAAGTTTGGGATCAGTAAGATTTTTTATGTTTTAAAAAAAAGTCTCTTATGCTCACCAAGACTGCATTTAATTGATTAAAAATACAAGAACAAAAAAGAACTACTGTGAAATAGTATTACAATTTATATTAACTGTTTACTATTTGAATATATTTTTAAATGTTTATTCATGTGATCAAAGCTGAATTTATCATCATTACTCCAGTCTGCAGTCACATGATCATTCACTAATCACTCTCATATGAGGACCTGATGATCAACACACATTTCTGATTATTATCAATGTTGAAAAGAGTTGTGTAATTTTTTCAGGATTATTTGATTAATAGAAAGTTCAAAAGAACAGTATTTATCTGAAATAGAAAGCTTTGGTAACATGCACTACCGTTCAAAAGATCAGTAAGATTTTTGTTTTATTAAAGAAATTATTACTTTTATTAAAGGGATAACTCACCCAAAAATGAAAATTCTGTCAACATTTACTCATCCTCAAGTCTTTATTACCAACATTCTTCAAAATATCTTCTTCTGTGTTCAGCAGAACAAAGAAACTCATACAGGTTTGGAACAAATTGAGGGTGAGTAAATGATGACAGAATTTACATTTTTGGGTGAACTATCCCTTTAAGCAAGGACGTGTTAAATTGGTCAAAAGTGACAGTGAAGACATTTCAAATACATTTTAAACTTTCTATGTTCAATCGAAAAAATGCAGCCTTGGTAAGCATAAGAGACTTATTTTAAAAACATTAAAAATCAAACTCTTGAATGGCAGCATATAAGATTGTCCATTTTCAATTGAATTACATTTTATAGATAAACAATCATAAAACATTATACGACACCTCATCATTTTCTGGAAGACTTGAATGACGTCCTCCCATCTCCCACAACTGATTTGGAGTCAGATTTCCTTCTGTACTCAGAGGATGATTGTCCCATCCATCATGGAACGTGTCCAGATGACTTTGAAGTCGTGGAACAAACACGTAGTGGCAACAGAAGAGATGCATACGGTTAGACAGATCCAGCTGTCCTTCTTCCTCTAGTTGATGAAGTACATTGTAGAAGATGTTTGTGACTGCAACCCAGACATCTCTCCAAAGCCTCTCTATTCTGTTAATGTATTAATTATATGTTACAATATTGAAAATTGTGTTTTGAATTATCATATAAAATGGATATAACAACAGAGCATGTCCCACCTTTGGTTGTGTACACTCTTCCCTGCAATGAAGCTGCTTCTTCCCGTACCTCGAACAGAGAACATCAAACGGGCCACTTCTACATTTTCAACCCCTTGGTCTGCCCTGACCCTAAAAAAATATTTAGATAACACATTTGAAAAATAACTGTATTTCCCAAAACACATTTGTTTAGACTAGTACAAAACAAATACGAAATTTTACTTTCAATAAAATGTTAAGTACTGTATGTATCGTATTCTTTACAACCCATGTTGGCATAAACTCTCATATTGGGATGTCAAAGCCTGTTCCTGGACAACTGCTGTTCTACAAGTTAGTTTAACTTCCAATTTTAAACAAAACGCTAATTGAATCGAAGCCAATATTCACCTGAGTGGAAGACCAAATCTCTCAACTGAGCACTGGAAGAAGTAAAGGGTTGTTGAAGCCAGATTGTTGGTTGCAACACCAAGGTACATGATCTGTGTTATAATAAAAATTTCAGTTTTTACAATGTGATTCTGACTTCAACATGTAATATCAATTTTGTAGATCTTGAGCAATGATTATAAGTTGGGTAATAATGATTGGTACACTTTAATACCTTTCTAGAAAATCCATCGATGCCCCCGAAGATCACAATGTTGTAGCTGTTTTGGAGAAAAGTCAAATACAGTGAAAAGTAAAGGCTCAGCTAATAAAATTTAGTTGACTAATTTAGGATGTGTATATACATACCGAATGAGCTTATGATTTGTGTCTATGTGCATCAGTGCTCTTGGACTGGGCACAGAGTATGTTCGGCGAACTACACATCCCAACTGTGTCAGCCGGGAGATGATGCCCGTACTGTCAACTCTGTGCATTGAGGCCCGGATCCTTTCCCACTGTACTCTATGTCCCTCAGCCTGCAGCAAACCCTTCACCATTCTATATCCAAGCTTGCCAGATTCAAAGTCTAGAGTGTTGTGAGTACACCTGCGATAGTGGTTGATCTCACCAATCACATGTACAACCTCTCTGAGTCCATCCATTACAGCACGTGGAAAAGAGTCTTCCTGGCTTGACAGCACACTTAAAAAAACTAGCTCCTGGGAACAGGTAAACTCCAAAAAATCTAAATCAATTGGTGGTCGACTAAGTAGATGGGACAGTCGTGCCTGGAGCCTATCCAATATAGCATTCATCAACAGTTCCTTAAAAGACAGCATTATAAAAATTAGCAACATACACATTACATTATTAATTACATTATACACATTATTAATTGTCAAAGATTTGGTATAATTTATATAGTATAGCATCAGCTCAATGGTCTAAGCAGATTATATGATATACATAATTTCAATGCAAATGCCAAACCAATCCAATAATTGTTTTTCTTTCTTAACACCAGCTTGAAATTCAGAATGAACACACGGGAGGCAACTTAATGGTACACAACTTATAAAGGATTTAAATATATTATATATTTATTATTATATGTTTGTGTGTGCATTAAAAGTACCATTCCGTCGCGAGGACGATGCTTCTGCTGAGACAAATCAGTCAGGATGTCAGGAAGGATGTCTCCTGTCATGGCGCGTTTGTTGAACCAATCAGATAAGAGTAAATCGGGAGTCATCGGGATCCTCATTTGATTGGCTACAGAAGAAGGTGGACCCGCCTTCCTCCTCACGCTTGCAAAACTAGTGGAGTGAGAGATTCGTGCCAAATGTGTAAGCGCAGCTAAAGTAAAGGGGGAACTGTACAAGTCGGTTTATTTCGGGGACTTTTTTGCCCTACGTACACAAAGAGTCATTTAGACATTTGCAACAGTTAATTTTTTTACACAAAGGTTGGTTTTACACGGTGAATCTGTTTTGCAGTTCCTGACTCTGATGTTTTCGCTTGCAAATCGATGTTCACAGGATTTTGGCCGTGTTTTGGCGAAAGAAACATGTCAAAAGTGTAAGTGCAGAAAAAAGGAAGTCATAAGAATACAGATCATATTTATTTTGCGTTAACATGAAGCTGCAGTTTCACAATACATGAATTACACTTACGAATAACAGTGAAATGCTGCAAATATTTTTTTCTTACACTTGAAAGGCAATTTACACCTTTACAAAACTTATCTTGCGCATGCAAATTTAATTTACGCTTGCAATCTTATGTACACTTTCACAAATCTTACCCTGCACTTGCGATTCTTTAAGGCATCAATTTACCTTCATACAAGACCACGCCCCCTTTTTCGAGTATTCTTGTAGGCGGAGGTTAGTCTGTTCTACTGTTCTACTGACATCATTTATGTAGGAAGTACCAGGATGTAGTCCAAGCCAGCCGTTCGCTGTAGGCTTTGAAAGGGAACTTCTGTTAAATAAAATATCTCGCTTGGCATTGAACTTTGAGCTTTATAATTTTACAGGTATTATATATGCTCTAACAGCAACATCACACACTAACTAAAGTTTGAACAATGGGATCACGAAGAAAGGGACATTTAAACTGGACAGGCGTTCGCTCGCGTCCAGAGAGAACACGTATAACTTAACGTTAGATTAGTACGAAAATTCTGGGAAACTGAATTTATAAATCTATGGTTCCATATTGACCCAGCTTTAGTGAATAGAAAGCAAAACACACAAAACGCGATGTTTACATCTGGTTCTATAGCCGTTTCATTGCTTTTTTTGAACAATGTCTCGCGGTAGAGTATAAGTTATGAGAAAAGTTATATCTTATGGATAAAAACAATTGCAATAATAACAATAAGCTTAAAACGTAATAGTTGTTGGTGTGTTGGTTTTGTCAGGTCAGTGTTTTCGAAGGTTTTTTCCCCCTCACGCGTCAGGCAGGCCTAGCTACAGACGCAATGTCAAGGTGAACATGACTCGAAAGGGAACCAACGAATTTTCACAGTAAAGTTACTTAAAACTAAACTTACCTCTGAATTTCTGTGCTTCGTCTTCAGTAACATGTATTCCAGCTTCTTTTAAATTTTGAAGAAGATCCTCCGTCGAAAGCGTCAGAAGTGAGACAGCCCTGATGTAGAATAACCGCCATGCAATCTTCAACTTCTTTGCGCGCCGCGCATGCACTGCGCGGGCTACAATCCCATTGGACGACACAAATTCAAAGAAGGCTTGAACTTCGAGGCAATGTAAAAGCTACACATATAGGCCTAATGTTAAATAAACGTTAAATAATTCTACATTGTGCGTTTGCTAAGAAAGATAAGTAAATGTATTTGTTTAACTCTAAATTAATAGAAAAAAATTGATTTTATTTTAGATTTTATCAGATTTTATATTAGTTTAAAATTACAATAAAAATACGGGCCTACTTTAACACAGTTGCTTTATGTTTAAAAGTTATATCTTGATACTTTGATCAATAAAATGTCATGTGCAAAACTAGTCAGTAAAGATGTGGGCTTTTAAAGATCTGTAAAGATCTGGTTATTTTGTTACATCTCTTCAAAAACTTATGAAAATTAATATCTTGCTATGTTTAATATAGTTTGGGTTGAATAAATTTTTGTTCACTGAATCGTTCAGATCAGATCACTGTGTATGTTTAGCCTAAGTAATAAGCTTTTACTGTTTCATACACTTTGGCTTATTCCTTTTGTCACACAAGTAATTGTACCTTTATTTGTGGATTAAATGGTCCAAACATGGACCCTTTGACAGTTGGAAACATATGTGTACCTTTTTACCACAAAAATGGTACATATGAGTACCATAATGTGTAATTATGACCCATTGAGGGTACAACTTCACCATTTGTACCCTAAGTGTTCACAAACGGACCCCAACCGTACCCTTTTTTTCTGACAGTGTACCTCAAGATGTTTTTCAACACAAATGATAGATATAAGGCATTTAAAATACAATTTAGAACTTATTAATTAATATATATTACATATGTAACATTTATAATGGCTATTATTGGTCAATAAATCATATTTTATAACATTGGCAGACCTGACTTTGAGAAACGGAGTGTTTTAGCAGTTTTTCAGTGCTTTCATAGCCGGTTACATGTGTTGTGTTGTGTCAGTAGGTGGCAGCGAGGGGCTCTTAATGGGTTAGTAAACCATTCATTCAACGCTGATTCATTCTGTAGCTGTGCCGAATTCTGTGACCCTAGTAATGAGGGTAGGGTCACATGATCTGTAGGTCACAGAATTCGGCACAACACTGGAATGAAACAAGGTTGTAAACAAGGACCTTTTCTGAACACTGAACAAAACCGACATGTGTTTTTAAAACACCGCCACAGCGGTGCGTTGCTGAAACAGCTGCTGTGTTTATTCAGTGGCCATAGAGAGAGCTGTGTAGAGTGTATTGAGTGCAGTCCTTTATTAGCTGCACACCCTACGTACACTAATGATAATAACTTCATAACACAACAATAAATAACTCACATAGGGCTGTACAATGAATCAGATATTGATACGGACTAGTGTCTGTGAATATTAAAGCTCATGTTAATGAAATCTGAAGTCTGAAGTGTTGTGCTGTGTCTGTGTGAGTGAGCGCTGCAGTTTCATCTTCTACTACACAAACGGAAGCTCGTGATGATTTCAGCGTCTGCTGTCTCGCTATACATGAGCACATGAACTTTATCTGCAGAGCTGCTGGCAGAGTCACTTCATCAACATTTCACCGTTTCATTTGATACACACACACACACATATATATATATATATATATATATATATATATATATATATATATATATTATATATGTATAATTTTTATATTTTATACCTTTGTTTATCTATGGCATTTGAGAACACAGCATATTGGATTTGATGGGTTGGTGTAGTTACACATATACAGTTCTGAAAATATGACAGAAATTGGCAGTTCAATCTGTAATATGTGTAGTATGTTTAAGTGCAAAAGACGTTTCAACAGTTACTTTTACTCAAAGGAGAATTTGTGTTTTTCAGTATAAGCCATAACTGCCTGTTCTGCAAAAACATTTTCATGGGTGGTAAATACAATTTTATGGCAGGTAAATTTGCTTAAAGGGATTGTTTACCCAAAATTAAAAATTAGTCCATGATTTAATCACCCTCAAGTCACCCTAGTATAAATTACATTCTAGTTTCAGACATTTGGAGTTTTAATAATAAATGTCCTAGGTCTTCCCAGCTTTATAATGGCAGTGAATGGGTGTTTCTGTCTTGAAGCCCATAAAAGTGCATCCATCCATTCTAAAGGTGCTCTGTGGGATTAATAAAGGCCTTCTGAAGCAAATCAATGCATTTGTATAAGACAAATATAACGTTATAAAGTAAAATATCTATCCTCCGCCAGTCCACCTTCTGTATTGAACTTATGAAGAAAATGTAGCACCTCTCCACTTAAAATGCTTACACTACGTCCATTGTCATTGTAACAATTCAAGTGGAAAACAATATTCTCCGATTATGTAATCAGTATGAAATGTGCATATGTGTGTCCACTGTAGAGATGATCAATCAGCATCGTCAAATTAATCTCTGCAACCAAAAACACATAAAACATAATTTTTTTGTTTAATGTTTAGACAGTGTTTTTACACAACAGTCAATCATTGTTTGCTAGTGCGCTCTTTATGTGTGCACTTGAGTGCTGATTAGGCTGTATTTAGGCCATTAAATGCTCAGTATTTGAGGGCTTATTAGTACAGGTGAAACTCGAAAAATGAGTAGTAAATTAATTTCAGTGATTCAACTTAAATGGTGAAACTAATATATTATATAGACTCATTACATGTAAAGTGAGATATTTCATGCCTTTATTTGTTATAATTTTGATGATTATGGCTTACAATTTATGAAAACCCCAAATTAAAAATCTCAGAAAATTAGAATATTACATGAAATCAATAAAAAATGATTTTAAATACAGAAATGTCAGCCCTCTGAAAAGTATAATCATGCACATGTACTCAGTGCTTGGTTTGGGCCACTTTTGCATGAATCACTGCCTCAATGCGGCAGCGTGGCATGGATGCTCTCAGCCTGTGGCACTGCTCAGCTCTTCTGCATTGATCGGTCTCATGTCTCTCATGGCGATGCCCCATAGATTCTCTGGGGTTCAGGTCTTCTGGTTCAAGTTTTCTGGAGCACAGTAATCCCATGGTCATTGAACCAGGTTTTGGTACTTTTGGTAAAATCAACCTTTAAAGGCTCAGGAACCCTTTGCAGGTGTTTTGGATTAATTAGCTGATGAGAGTGTGACACTATGAGCCGACAATACTGAACCTTTTCACAATATTCTCATTTTCTGAGTAACTATACATATATATTAGTTTCACCTTTTAAGTTGAATTACTGCGGGGTGACAAAAAGCCTTTGACAATTTCTTCAATGTGAGAATATTTGTTGTTGATGGCCTTGTAAACAAAAATCAGCTAGAATATTTATTTGGGATGAATTCATTTGAAATGAGGAAAGAAAATCTACAGATAAACAATCCAGTTGTCTGTCACAATGTTCTGATCACATCACAATTGTTGTCAATCATCCTTCCATCTAATAATATAATAATACCACTAATGCCTAGCAAATGAAGCATGTTTCCAAACCTCTAACTTCAGCTTTTTAAGGTGCATTTTGATTCGGGCATCCCTCATCTCAGGGCTAAGGTCCTGCCCATGTGCCCTCAGTGCTGCTGCCTCTTGAGAGTATTTCATTTTTTCTTCTTCCGCCAACGTGGCCCACCTGCCCTTAATATCATTCATTGAGCCTAACTGTGCGTTCACACCGCCGCCGGCGAGAGCGTCAAAGTGGCCGGAAGTCATTCATTTTCAATGGGAGCCCGGTGGCGAGCTCCGGCGAGAGCGGCGCAGCGCGTCTTGGACGATTTGGGCGTCGAGGAGAGTTGGAATCAGGTCAACTTTATGGTAATGAGCTATGACGCGCTTCGGCGGCAACCGGCGGCAACCAATGGGAATGTAGAAGTGCTCCGCTTGAGAGGATTCCAGAGAACGCAGTGCTGTAAACTTTGGTTCCGACCACATTAGTTCCCCAGCAAAGTAGAGGAGGTTGATCACTGCTGGTGCGGTGGGTTTGATAAGAAAACGCGCAACATTATTTATACACCACACAAATGGCTTTTAATTGGTTTATTTCGTTAGCAAACATGTAACTATAATTGTTAAGTTCTTTCCATCGATCTGCTTTTTTTAAACTTTCACATTTAAATGATCTCATGAGGTTATATTATACAGTTATACCCTACCTGTGGTCAGTCTGCACAAACATCGATCAACATGATTGTTTGCTTTGCAGCCCCTTTAAATGACGTTTTAAAAAAGACCAAGCATTCGATCTACGTCAGAGCGGCAGCGCGTCCACAAATCTTTCTACAGCGTCGATGGCAGAGCGGCCAGAGCGAAGTTTGATGCTCTCGCTGGCGGCGGTGTGAACGCACAGTAAGGAAAAAGTAGATGCAAAGAAAAATTAACACTTTAGAGTCAGCATCTCTTTTTTAAAGTAAATTTATACAACGACAGTCTGTCCAACACACTGGTTTACTTGAGTTGTGAAACCCATTTCTCTGTAACAACTCAGCAGTCTTACACTGATGAATGCAATTTGTGTGAGTTAAGTATTTGCCAGATCCTATCTTGAAAATTTGTTTCAAAACCCCTGATGTAAACAGGGCCACTATGTACAACAACAAACCATTTAGTATAACAATTAAAAGCAGCCGTTAAATTTTGTCTCACCTTTGTTTCGAAGTGTCCCTACAAAAAAGATTGTAAGGCGACAGCTCTCTAACATGAGCTTTGGCCTTTGATGGCCGGGGCTCAGACGAAGCTTTTGTCATTAAACTTGATCTTTTGTAATTACCAATCCAGTTCTGAAAAAGAAAGAATAACAAAAGAGTATTACACCAATTAAACTGAATGTCAACAATGTTTATTTGACGTTGTTTGTTAGTGTAGCACTAAAGTAAACCTTACTTCAATGACACTAGTGTCCAAACCAGTGGCCGATGCAGCTCTCGGTATCAATTCGCCACCTACTCTTGTCATTCCTTCCTTAAAGAAGGATTTCAGGGTTTCCCTTTGATTAGGACTGATTGCAGTTCTCTCTTGTTGAATAACAACAAAGAAAGAAAAAGCTAGTCAGTAATACATCAGTAATAAAAAAAGACAGTGTTGCAGATCATACCATCGTTCTCAGGCACACTTGCCTATGCTTCCAGATTAGCAACTGTAAGGCTTACCTCTCTGGGCCATCTTCAAACTGGAAATTGTTGCTGTAAAGGGAAACAAAAAAGTTAGGTAAAGAGATATTAATGTTACACAGGCAGGCAGACAGCTAGATAAACAGACTAACAGGCAGACCTGTGGCTTTTGGGTTGGAGTTCAATGTCGAGGACAGTAATAAATGTGACACACACCGACACCACATTTACGTCTCTATTTACTTCTAATATATTGCCATTTATCTTTTGCATAAATGTAATTGTAAACTTCCTTGTGTGGGATCAAATCCAGCCAAGCTTTGTTCAAATCCACAGAACTTTATTTTACATTCTAGTCAAGATCCCAAGGTTTCCAAACAGCCATAAAATACGTATTGGGTTTTAATATTTCACTTAAATTAATCAATATCTTACAGTGTGGAAAAAGGCTAACTTTGCATTTAACTAGTAAACTAAATTTCCCCATTAGCTTCAGATGTAAAAACATGCTTATTAGCAACGGTTATGCTCACATAAAGCCAGGGGCTGATTTGGTGATTTGGGGGCCCCAGGCAAAATAACCTTGAGGTTCCTTTCACTGTTGTGATGATTGCTGCTGCATGACCTTGTCCCATAGTTGTCCAATTATTAAATATTTAATGTACAGGTTATAAATAATTGCTTTCGTCAAGTTGTAGATCCCTTGTTCACGTGTAAACGGGTACAGTATTATGACGCTTTTCCATTACCAGTACCAGCTCGTCTCGGCTCGCTTTTCGCTCCGTTTTCCATTGCAGATAGTACCTCCACAATAGTACCTGGTCGTCATAGCGACGCCACAGGAAACTGCCGTGACGTAATCTTCTACGCGACACACACAGCTACCCACACACACAGGACAATGTAGGAAATCGAGTGTATGCTTTTTTTGATCCTCGGGATGTGGCTGTTTCTCACAGCAAGAAGACAAACGTTATTTCAGGAGAGGCTGAGGGCAGCAAAACGAAACACTGCTGACAAAAACAGGAGAGTTTGGGAATTACTACAGAGTTCAGACTACGAGACGAATCTGGTTGTTCAAAGCCGACGCAAGAGGGTAAGTTATGCTAACGTTTGCATATGTGTAAATACTATCAACTTTATAGCTACCAGTATTAAGTACTAAAATGTGTATGCTTTATGTGTTTAAGATCTTTCGCTTTGCAAAGTCGCCGCGGCAGACCGTCTGTTTGGGCTTTCAACCGAGCTACCGAGTGGTGGGATTATATTGTTCCCGGTTTCACAAACGCGCAGTTAAATGCGTTACTTTAATTGTTAAAAAATAAATACAATATCATTAATAATGTTGTCTCTGCTGTTTTTTTAAGATTATCACAGTATAAAATCTGACAAAAACATGGTCAAACCCTTGTTAAAAAGCAAACCATCAAAAGACACTATTTGTAATAATTTTTAAAAGGTTTTATTTAAACACACACATACAAATAGAAAAAAAACCTATCATATAAATATAAATTCACACAACCAACTATAGACATGTTATATGTAGTGCAAACATAAAGTTCACATGAGCAAACTATGGAGTTTCAGTCAAGGGGCGGTGGAACAGCGTCCCGCCGGTTCAGTGCCTGTACAAGCTGGCTCAGGGTTCCCAGAAAGGCCTGGTTGTAGGATGACATTGCAGCAATCTCCTCCCTCCTCAAGCCGCTTCTAGTTCTCTTGTACGTGCTGCATCATCGCAATGGCGCTCGCGTTGTGCCCGGTTCAACTCCTGCTGCTCAACATCAGATGTCTGCATCTCCCTCAGGGACAGTCAGATGCTCCTGTTCCCTCTGTCGTTTCCTCCGTCCTGGACAAAAAATAATTACAATGAATGAGTTACAATAAAGACAAACGGACAACTCACGTTGCATCCAAAGGTTGTGTGTTTTAAATTGTTCACATGTATTATCACTACATCTGCTACATAAAAAAAGACAAGCCCACAACTTACTATTACATATATAGTATACATCTGAGCCCACTATTTTAGTAAATGTCAACTTTAAATTACCATGTGTGGGTGTACATTGTGTCTGGAAAGTTAAAAAAAATACTGAACAGGTTTATTAATGAATCCTTGATTCCCATAACTAAGAATGCTTCCTATTGTTATGCAAGTAAGTTTACGTTATATTAATAATAATATATGATATATTAATTAGTTGTTGATACGATTAATGATTAATATGCATGATATATTAATACGTGTGTATAGATTCACAGACAACAGGCTAGAAGGGTTTACTTTTTTTCTCATATTATACTAACCGGTTGCCGGTGCTGATGTGGGTCTCGTGTCGATGCTGCTGATCGCATGGGTGTCGATGGTGCCACATCGAGGATACATACATAATGTTTCCAGTCTGAAACGGGGTGCAAAGCGCCCTTATTTTGAGGCAGAACTCCAGGAAAAGCATAAAATAAGACGACTAATTGTGTTTAAAAGGGAGCTGCACTCTGAGTTCCATTCAGTAAATGCACAAAGGTAAGAGGGTTTTTTTTTTTTTTTAACTCCAATTTATTAAAGTGCACTTAATGTTCATGTCATATTTCTCCCCCTTACCTTAAAAACAGGACCCCAGTGCACTTGCATGGCGTGATTGTGCAACAATCAAGAATAGATGATTCACAAGAAGTCCAAAATGACATGTGTTGAGGAACTTGATTACAGCTACAACCCCACAATGATCACGACAAACGAAGTGCTTCCATTGAGTGACGTCCTGACAATTGAAAAAGATTTTAAAAGGGTAAGTACTTAAATTCTTTTTAGTATACTATTTCCCAGATAATATTTTTGCAGCTGTTGTACAAATGTTCTTTTTTTATTTTTACTTTTCAAATTGTAGGTAAATGTGAGAGTAAAGGCAATCGGTATTGAAAGTGAAGGACACAATTTTGTACAAGATGGACGTCTTCTTCAAAACACAACATACAGAGTTGCTGATGAAACTGCTCACATTGATTTTACAAACTGGGGTGAGAAGAAAATGAACATTGGTTCATGTTACTCTATTACCAATGCTTCTGTCCGCCACTACAAGGGTAAATTACTACTCACCAGTACCAGAGACAGCACTCTAATCGAAGAGAACCCTAACCCTAACTTCACATGCACTGCACAAAACACCACCACCTCCACAAATGTCACCACAGAAATCATAGGAGCAGTGATCAATGTTCACCACATCTGCCCACGACAGCACAAAATCACTAACATGCCCCTGTCCGTGTCACGTGTTCACTGTCCCAAATGCAATACACACTATAAATTCACCTCCATCACTGTATACTCACATGGAAACATCACCTATAAAACCACAAATGACATTCACACAGCAACCATTGAAAATCACCTCATAAACTCCATAATTGATCTTCCAGAACACCCCATTGTAGACATTATAATTGATTCCCTTCTAGCACTACCACCAGTCAACATCACTGTACACAATGGCAGAGTAACACGCATAACAAAAACTCTCACACCATCACCACCTCCCACACAATCATCCTCCACACTATTCCCTACTGACCTTGACTTGGATCAATTTATGTCGGAGGACTTTTTTGAGGCATCTTCATCCACCCTGCCACCCACATCCACCCCTCCACCATTGACACCTCAACCTACCATACCACCCAGATCCAGCCCTCCACCTACCATACCACCCAGATCCAGCCCTCCACCTACCATACCACCCAGATCCAGCCCTCCACCTACCATACCACCCAGATCCAGCCCTCCACCTACTATGCAACCCAGATCCAGCCCTCCACCTACCATGCCACCCAGATCCAGCCCTCCACCTACCATACCACCCAGATCCAGCCCTCCACCTACCATGCAACCCAGATCCAGCCCTCCACCTACCATGCCACCCAGATCCAGCCCTCCACCTACCATACCACCCAGATCCAGCCCTCCACCTACCATACCACCCAGATCCAGCCCTCCACCTACCATGCAACCCAGATCCAGCCCTCCACCTACCATGCCACCCAGATCCAGCCCTCCACCTACCATACCACCCAGATCCAGCCCTCCACCTACCATACCACCCAGATCCAGCCCTCCACCTACCATGCAACCCAGATCCAGCCCTCCACCTACCATGCCACCCAGATCCAGCCCTCCACCTACCATGCCACCCAGATCCAGCCCTCCACCTACCATACCACCCAGATCCAGCCCTCCACCTACCATGCCACCCAGATTCAGCCCTCCACCTACCATGCCACCCAGATCCAGCCCTCCACCTACCATACCACCCAGATCCAGCCCTCCACCTACCATACCCCCCAGATCCAGCCCTCCACCTACCATACCCCCCATATCCAGCCCTCCAAGTCAAGTCAAGTCAACTTTATTTATATAGCGCTTTTAACAATGTAGATTGTTTCAAAGCAGCTTTACAGTGTTAAACAGGAAAATAATGCAGCATAATTTTATTCAGCTGTAGAGCCATTCTGGAAAAATTTCAAGTATCATACAGTGACAGTGTGGGCTTTAGATCAATAATTTGATCAGTAATTTAGTTTAAATGGTTAATTTAGTTTATTATTTAGATGTATTTCGATGTTTAGTTGAAAAATTTAATGTCCCCAACTGAGCACGCCAAGCCAGAGGCAACAGTGGCAAGGAAACCAAAACCCCATTAGGTGACCTAATGGAGAAAAATAAACCTTGGGAGAAACCAGGCTCAGTCGGGGTGCCAGTTCTCCTCTGGCCAATTAACAAACAGCGTACCTACCATGCAACCAAGATCCAGCCCTCAACCTACCATACCACCCAGATCCAGCCCTCCACCTACTATGCAACCCAGATCCAGCCCTCCACCTACCATGCCACCCAGATCCAGCCCTCCACCTACCATACCACCCAGATCCAGCCCTCCACCTACCATGCAACCCAGATCCAGCCCTCCACCTACCATGCCACCCAGATCCAGCCCTCCACCTACCATACCACCCAGATCCAGCCCTCCACCTACCATACCACCCAGATCCAGCCCTCCACCTACCATGCAACCCAGATCCAGCCCTCCACCTACCATGCCACCCAGATCCAGCCCTCCACCTACCATACCACCCAGATCCAGCCCTCCACCTACCATACCACCCAGATCCAGCCCTCCACCTACCATGCAACCCAGATCCAGCCCTCCACCTACCATGCCACCCAGATCCAGCCCTCCACCTACCATGCCACCCAGATCCAGCCCTCCACCTACCATACCACCCAGATCCAGCCCTCCACCTACCATGCCACCCAGATTCAGCCCTCCACCTACCATGCCACCCAGATCCAGCCCTCCACCTACCATACCACCCAGATCCAGCCCTCCACCTACCATACCCCCCAGATCCAGCCCTCCACCTACCATACCCCCCATATCCAGCCCTCCAAGTCAAGTCAAGTCAACTTTATTTATATAGCGCTTTTAACAATGTAGATTGTTTCAAAGCAGCTTTACAGTGTTAAACAGGAAAATAATGCAGCATAATTTTATTCAGCTGTAGAGCCATTCTGGAAAAATTTCAAGTATCATACAGTGACAGTGTGGGCTTTAGATCAATAATTTGATCAGTAATTTAGTTTAAATGGTTAATTTAGTTTATTATTTAGATGTATTTCGATGTTTAGTTGAAAAATTTAATGTCCCCAACTGAGCACGCCAAGCCAGAGGCAACAGTGGCAAGGAAACCAAAACCCCATTAGGTGACCTAATGGAGAAAAATAAACCTTGGGAGAAACCAGGCTCAGTCGGGGTGCCAGTTCTCCTCTGGCCAATTAACAAACAGCGTACCTACCATGCAACCAAGATCCAGCCCTCAACCTACCATACCACCCAGATTCAGCCCTCCACCTACCATACCACCCAGATCAAGCCCTCCACCTACCATGCCACCCAGATCCAGCCCTCCACCTACCATGCCACCCAGATCCAGCCCTCCACCTACCATACCACCCAGATTCAGCCCTCCACCTACCATACCACCCAGATCCAGCCCTCCACCTACCATGCAACCCAGATCCAGCCCTCAACCTACCATACCACCCAGATTCAGCCCTCCACCTACCATACCACCCAGATCTAGCCCTCCACCTACCATGCAACCCAGATCCAGCCCTCCACCTACCATGCAACCCAGATCCAGCCCTCCACCTACCATGCCACCCACAAAAGCCCCAAAATTCACCAAAAGAAACCCAGCCCCACCCAAAAAATAGTCCCATTTTTTCCAGCTGTCTGCAGTGATGTGCATGCTCATTGTGAGAATGTGAAACGTGCTACATGGAAGTGTATTTGAAATACAAAAATCGAGTTTATTTCAGGGTTATCTGATTAGTTGTGATGCTGGAGCTCATCTCTTTGTACTAGCAAGAGTAAAATATTGTATGTTTAATTTCTGTTCCTTAAACACAATAACAATTGAACATTTAATTTTGTTGAGCCTTGCTTCAGCTATTTTTGTTTGACTTAAATAAAGTGAGATTATCTGCCTGCATGTCCCTTGTTTCTATAAAACCTGGAGTGCAACCCACTTTAAATGATGTTTTATTAAACAAAGTTCGGGAGGAGCACGTTCAGATAATTGACACAGGTGGAGGAGCATGTTCAGATAATTGACACAGGTGGAGAGTACTCAGCTAATCAACAAAGAGGTGTATATATACGCAGCCGTCTCACCTCCATTTTGTTGACAGTTCATCAGCACGGATGGCATTTCCGGCAGTTCGCCCCGCCCGCCCGCCCACGCTGTCTGCACGGCTCGAAGCAACTCTACAATACTAAAATCTTTTCCTTACAAATTTATAAGCTATCTAAAAACCCCTTTCGGCCGCTTCCATCAGCATTCACGAGCCAACCGCGAGAGCAGTGCTCGGACAGTGTAAAGGAGTGCACACAGCACAGACTTGCAACAGGGAGAACTACAACAGTTCCTGTCTTAAGATAAAGTATTACAGCTCTTTTACTTTTCTTTTATTGCGATCTTTCCGCCTCTGTGTACTACAGTACAGACAGATACTTTTCACACAGGAGAAATGCGTTCATCATGTACGCGCATGCGGTCGCCGTGGTGATGAACGATCAATTTACTTGCTGCTGGTAAAGCGAGCGAACGTATTGTGAGGCTAAGTCACTAAAATGCTGTCAATGCAACAGTGCATATTACGCCAAACAATCAGCTACTAGTTGGAATCAGCTGATAATCACCGCCTTGATTCAATACTTCTCACCTTGACGCTCACATAAGCTCACAGGGCTCAACACAGTGCGACCATACTAGCATTTGTGACTATAAGATGTGTGCGAACTGAACAATGCATTTGGGAGCACCCGCTTTCTTAAATGTAACATCAATACCTTATAGTAGGACAGGCTATTGTATAACAAGCGTATCAATGATTGTTATACCATCTATATATATATATATATATATTTTATGAAACAGAAAAAATTCAAAGGCTATGATTTCATTGAATTAATGTGAGTGATCACGTTTCTGAATGTGGCACCGTTGTGCGTTCTACTGGCGTGAACAAGGCTTCAGAATGCTTCAGTTCAGAGCATTTCTTAATCAATGAATAGCATACATTTATGCAAAGTGAATTCGTATCAACAATGACAACATATTAAGATATAAATCACAGTAAAGAAAACTGTGTATACAGTTGTAAGACTGTATTTTCTCTGTGGCTGCGCCACGCCTCCGGAATAGCCTCCCTCTGCATATCAGATCTTGTGAATCCTTAGGATGTTTTAAATCTGTGTCGAAAACACATCTCTTCTCTCTTGCTTACAACTGCCCATAAGGACTGGGAGTTTGAGATGTGTGTTTGTGTTTTTGTGTGTTTATATCGGGGTGTTTTGTCAATGTTTTATTAGTACTGTTGAGAGAGTAAAGCACTTTGGTCAACTTATGTTGTTTTTTAACGTGCTATAGAAATAAAGGTTGTTGTTGTTTTATCTTTCATATGAATTTGAATGAGCATCTGCAATAATAAGACATAAACATTTCAAAATAAGAGTCCATTCGGTTACACAATGTGTTTCTCCATTTGTCTGTCTAACTTTTTCTCCTTTTTCTCCCACAGGAGCTCAGTTTTCTCTGGCTAATTTTCTCCACTGCCACAGCAGTGCTGTTCCCTCGACTCCCACAGGGGCTGAGTTTCTCTGGCTAATTTTCTCCTACTACAGCAGTGCTGTTCCCTCGACTCCCACAGGAGCTGAGTTTCTCTGGCTAATTTTCTCCTACTACAGCAGTGCTGTTCCCTCGACTCCCACAGGGGCTGAGTTTCTCTGGCTAATTTTCTCCCACTACAGCAGTGCTGTTCCCTCGACTCCCACAGGAGCTGAGTTTCTCTGGCTAATTTTCTCCTACTACAGCAGTGCTGTTCCCTCTGCTCCCACAGGAGCTTCGTTTCTCCGGCTAATTTTCTCCTACTACAGCAGTGCTGTTCCCTCGGCTCCCACAGGAGCTTCGTTTCTCTGGCTAATTTCTCCTACTACAGCAGTGCTGTTCCCTCGGCTCCCACAGGAGCTTCGTTTCTCTGGCTAATTTCTCCTACTACAGCAGTGCTGTTCCCTCGGCTCCCACAGGAGCTTCGTTTCTCTAGCTAATTTTCTCCTACTACAGCAGTGCTGTTCCCTCGGCTCCCACATGAGCTTTGTTTCTCTAGCTAATTTTCTCCTACTACAGCAGTGCTGTTCCCTCGGCTCCCACAGGAGCTTCGTTTCTCTGGCTAATTTCTCCTACTACAGCAGTGCTGTTCCCTCTGCTCCCACATGAGCTTCGTTTCTCTGGCTAATTTTCTCCACTGCCAGAGCAGTGCTGTTCCCTTGGCTCCCACAGGAGCTTCGTTTAATCGGGCTAATTTCTCCTACTACAGCAGTGCTGTTCCCTCTGCTCCCACAGGAGCTCAGTTTCTCCGGCTAATTTTCTCCACTGCATCAGCAGTGCCATTTTCTCTGCTCCCTCAGGTTCTTCGGCTAATTTTCTCCACTGCTACAGCAGTGCTGACCCCTCTGCTCTCACAAGAGCTCAGTTTCTCTGGCTAATTTTCTCCACTGCCAAAGCAGTGATGTTCTTTCCCAGAAACCTCAATCCTACATGACGGCCTGGAGATGTTTAAAGCATTTTACTTCTCTTATAAACATACCGTTCCCTGATTTTTCTCTCCTTTCAATCACCTCATTTATTTTCTACCTTAATACATCAAAGGTTACTTAAGCTGCATCCAGTTTTTTCCACAATTGATGTACGGCAATTCCTCCCCCGAGATAAACAATTCACCAACCTCTCTCTGATCAAAGGGATTCAAAGATCCCAGCCCACCCGTCCCGACACTAGACAACCTATAACGCTGGTATCCTCAAAGGTATTGACACCCTCCGCACAGACTACCAGCCCCTCAATACCGCCCGAACACTCAACGCCATGTCCTCCTAGCTTTTCTGGTTTCCTTAGATGCTTGGATTTCATCTACATTTTCAACCTTTCATTCCCAATCTAATCATATCAGTCAGAATCAAATTCTGCATTATTTTCTGTTTAACACTGTGAAGCTGCTTTGAACCAATCGGCATCGTAAAAAGCGCTTTAACTAAAGGCGAGATGACTGACCAGTCAGTTCTGGCTTAATTTTGAATGGAGAAGTTCTCCCCTGGAACCCCATTTTCAGATGAATCTAACAAAACTGTGACACTCTTTTTGTTCCAGAAACACCTCAAATCCGTTCTCCAACCATCAGGGGTCCCAGCAAAGAACTTTTCAAGCCACTCCTTCCGTATTGGGGCAGCAACCTCAGCAGCTCAAAAAGTCCTCTTCCAACAGCAGATCCAAGCTCTCAGGAGATGGTCCGCCGACGCTTTCCAAAGCTATATCAGGACCAATCGGTTCCACATCAAAAAAGCCCACCAAACCCTTATTGACTAGTACACAGTAAGAATCTCCCGACCAAACACTCTTATCTTTCTCCTTTATGTTCTCAGGTTCCAGTAAGAAATGGAAAGTTTCCATGGACGCAGCTCAAGGGGAAGTTCCTTACAGCTTGAAAGAGTGGAACGTTTCCGTGCAGTATGAAAGAGTGGAAGTTCCACGCAGTACGAAAGAGTAGAAAGTTTCCACGCAGTACGGAAGAGCGGAAGTTCCACGCAGCACGAAAGGGCAGAAGTTCCACGTAGCGCGAAAAAGTGGAAAGTTTCCACGCAGCGCGAAAGAGTGGAAGTTCCACGCAGCGCGAAAGAGTGGAAGTACGAAAGAGTGTAAAGTTTCCACGCAGCGCGAAAGAGTGTAAAGTTTCTACGCAGTACGAAAGAGTGGAAAGTTTCCACACAGCGTGAAAGAGTGGAAAGTACGAAAGAGTGTAAAGTTTCCACGCAGCACGAAAGAGTGTAAAGTTTCCACGCAGCACGAAAGAGTGTAAAGTTTCCACGCAGCACGAAAGAGTGTAAAGTTTCCACGCAGCACGAAAGAGTGGAAAGTTTCCACGCTGCGCGAAAGAGTGGAAGTTCCACGCAGCGCGAAAGAGTGTAAAGTTTCCACGCAGCGCGAAAGAGTGTAAAGTTTCCACGCAGCGCGAAAGAGTGGAAGTTCCACGCAGCGCGAAAGAGTGGAAGTACGAAAGAGTGTAAAGTTTCCACGCAGCGCGAAAGAGTGTAAAGTTTCTACGCAGTACGAAAGAGTGGAAGTTTCCACACAGCGTGAAAGAGTGGAAAGTATGAAAGAGTGTAAAGTTTCCACGCAGCGCGAAAGAGTGTAAAGTTTCTACGCAGTACGAAAGAGTGGAAGTTTCCACACAGCGTGAAAGAGTGGAAAGTATGAAAGAGTGTAAAGTTTCCACGCAGCACGAAAGAGTGTAAAGTTTCCACGCAGCACGAAAGAGTGTAAAGTTTCCACGCAGCACGAAAGAGTGTAAAGTTTCCACGCAGCACGAAAGAGTGTAAAGTTTCCACGCAGCGCGAAAGAGTGTAAACTTTCCACGCAGCGCGAAAGAGTGGAAGTTCCACGCAGCGCGAAAGAGTGGAAGTACGAAAGAGTGTAAAGTTTCCACGCAGCAGGAAAGAGTGTAAAGTTTCTACGCAGTACGAAAGAGTGGAAAGTTTCCACACAGCGTGAAAGAGTGGAAAGTACGAAAGAGTGTAAAGTTTCCACGCAGCACGAAAGAGTGTAAAGTTTCCACGCAGCACGAAAGAGTGGAAAGTTTCCACGCAGCACGAAAGAGTGTAAAGTTTCCACGCAGCACGAAAGAGTGTAAAGTTTCCACGCAGCACGAAAGAGTGGAAAGTTTCCACGCTGCGCGAAAGAGTGGAAGTTTCCACGCAGCGTGAAAGAGTGTAAAGTTTCCACGCAGCGCGAAAGAGTGTAAAGTTTCCACGCAGCGCGAAAGAGTGTAAAGTTTCCACGCAGCGCGAAAGAGTGTAAAGTTTCCACGCAGCGAGTCAGCGGAAAAGTCTCCACGCAGCGAGTCAGCGGAAAAGTCTCCACGCAGCGAGTCAGTGGAAAAGTCTCCACGCAGCGAGTCAGAAGAAAAGTCTCCCCGCAGTGAGCCAGTGGAAAGTTTCCCCACCATAAAACAGCAGAAATTTCCATGCAGTAAGTCAACTATAATTTTCCACACAGCAAATCAGCGGAAAGTTTCCCCACGGAAAGTTTCCTCACAGTAAGTCACCGGAAAGTTTCCTCGCAGTTTGTTAATGGAAAGTTTCCACACAGTGAATCGGGGATAGTTAACCACGCAGTAAGATAGTGGATGGTAATTTTCCACAGTTCTTTAGGTTCATCATGACAAGGAGGTTCCCACGCAGCAAAGAAGGGGTAAGCCCCACAAAATCTCTCAATCAATGTTTAACATTTCTCTTTCACGCTTTTCTCTTTCAGGTGGTCTCCTATGAACAAGGTCGCACACTGCCTCAAAAAAAAAAAAAAAAAAAAAAAACGTGCAAACCCTCCCGACAGGCAGCTCCAGTTCGTAAACTAACAGGGCCTGCCCTCCCAGCTTATCAACCAGACTCCATCTCCATCTCAGATGCCAGCCCGCCAAGCTTGGCACTTCTTGGGGGGTATTTAGCAGGCGGCTGTCCAATGCTCTTAAACTTTTGGGGGGTACTCTGGGTTCGGGCCAAAGACCGAGCTCGAAGCCCTCCCCCCGGACAGCACGCCAAATACGCATTAAATTTACTCTATGAATTATATGTAAGTGTGAACTCGTGAAATGATGTTTTATTAAACAAAGTTCGGGAGGAGCACGTTCAGATAATTGACACAGGTGGAGGAGCATGTTCAGATAATTGACACAGGTGGAGAGTACTCAGCTAATCAACAAAGAGGTGTATATATACGCAGCCGTCTCACCTCCATTTTGTTGACAGTTCATCAGCATCCCTCCACCACCCCTTCTCCACGTTTCTGCTCTTTTAGTTCTAACCACTTACATACGGGGGGTACTCTGGGTTCGGGCCAAAGACCGAGCTCGAAGCCCTCCCCCCGGACAGCACGCCAAATACGCATTAAATTTACTCTATGAATTATATGTAAGTGTGAACTCGTGAAATAAAATATAATGGTAAAATGGTGTACCAAAAGTGAGACAAATGGTGGATCATTCCTAATTCCTGAAAGCTTTCTAAATCGCAGAAAGTAGCAATTATCACCTTCAATTGAACTTTCAAAGACTCTCTGAAAAAAGCTAAATTTTAAGCTAAATTTAGCCAAGTTGCTAAAAGTGTATGGTGCTTAATTTGTGGTAATCGCGACACCACAACCAACTTTTTTTTGGTTTTTTTGTTGTTGCAATATTACACCAATCAAGTTAATTCTTAGCTGAGCTCCTGAACCTTGTGTTCCAAGTGGCATAATTGTACAAAAGCTTTTTCTACTTCAAGGTGAAAATGAATTAATGAACTAACTTTAAGTCTTACTCAGAGCTTTTTAAAAAAAAAAATGTGTACATTTTATGTACATTCTATTGTTGTGACTTCTGCTCTTGTAGCTCACACCTGTCCACCATTTTCAAAATTGACTAATTACAATAGTTTAAGACAGTTAATTACTATATAAGAACAAAAAGAAAGGGACCTCATGATCAAATATTTCAAATGGTGATTGGTGTTTTTATTTGTATTAATGTTTGAAAACCTTGTCTTAAATTAGTTTTCTGTGGTATGCCATTCCTTTAAAACTATTGATAATCTCATTTGTCATTTATCAATTTGACAACTTAAATTTGATTTTCGTTAATTTCGATCAGACAGGGATTGCATCGATCAGACAGGGATTGCTCCTGTCTGATCGATTGCTCCTGTCTCCTGTGTGCCTGTTTGTAGCTCTGTACAGCCCTGCTCACGTTTGAATCTTTATTTTGATATTTCCTCTTTATTCTACTGCTAAATATAACTTATTCATCACCATAAATTGTTTAAATGTTTCACGTTAAATTTGACATTGCTAGCTTTTAATCTAAATCACCACCACACGTTAGCATTTCGCTAGCCTGTTAGCTTGTCATCTCTCCACCCGGATCTCCCTTTTTCTAAGTTCATTAGTCTTCATTTTCTAAGTTCATTAGTTGGATTAGTAAATAGTGTCCAGCAAACGATTGTGGTAAGTGGTAAGTTGGATTAATCAACAAACACGGTAAGTCATGTCTTCTGGAAGGATGGCATCCATCCCTCCTGGGATGGTGCCGCTCTTCTCTCTAGTAATTTGGCACATAGTCTAAAGGCCTGTACACACCGGGACGAATATCGCACGCGCTTATCGGCAGCGTTTTTCGGCGCGTCTTGAGTGTTCACACCCAAGCGATTTCCACTGGCGTTGCGCCGAGTGAACGTGCACATTCAGTAGATGCGCTCCCGGTACACAAGGTGGTGCTGCGGCACTTTACGCTTCTGACACTCGCTTGTCACACAGAAGGAGAAGAGAGACAGTATTTACGTGCTTGCCAAAACCATAGATATATTATGTCTATGGCAAAACCATTCACACACTTTTTGCTAACTGGCAAGCAGCATTAGCAGCCTATCTTCTTCTTTGTCTACTTACTACTTCTTCGTCGTATCAGTGTGTGCTCGGCAAGACCGATTTTGTGCTTGAGCGCCACCAAGTCGTGTTTTACTGTCACTTCAGCAGCTCCAGGCACGTGAACAAAAGCGCGGATCTCATTGGTCGGCCAGTTTTTTACGCGCCGCGTCAAAATAAAAAAACGAACCCGAGGCGTTTTTTTTTAAATGACGCTTTTACGCCTGGCGTTTTACGCGTCGGTGTGCACACTCACATTGGCGCCCATTGTTTAGTCACGAGGCGTTAAACGTCGGCGATAAACGCGCGCGAAAATCGTCCCGGTGTGAACAGGCCTTTAGAACTAAACCTTGACTCACTAGGGCCCAGGTCAGGAAGCAGACAAACTGGCTAAACCGACCATCTGCTAGCTGTCTCACGTCACCGGAGTCAGATAAATCCCAGCACATAGAGACTCTTTCACCGAGATATTATCATATAGAGACTGTGTCTGTTCCCCGAATTAGTAAATACAAAAAAACATCAAAACCATTCAACAGTAAAAATTTAATTGATGTCCAACAAATAAACAAAAGATATAATACAGATGAACAATTGATAAAGCTTGGGTTGCTGAATATTAGATCCCTTTCCTCAAAAGCGCTTATTGTTAATGATATTATTACAGATAATAATCTAGATGTGCTCTGTTTGACAGAAACCTGGCTAAAACCTGACGACTACATTACCCTAAATGAGTCCACCCCCCAAGATTATAGTTATAAACATGAGCCGCGTCTGAAAGGTAAAGGGGGAGGGGTTGCTGTAATTTATAATAATATCTTCAGTATTACTCAGAAGCCTAGTTTCAAATATAATTCCTTCGAAGTTTTGGTGCTTTATGTAACGCTATGTAGTGTACATGACAAAACCCGTTCAACATTGGTGTTAGCTACTGTATACAGGCCACCTGGGCATAATACAGACTTTATCAAAGAATTTGCTGATTTTCTATCAGAATTAGTACTGGCCGTAGATAAAGTACTAATTGTTGGTGATTTTAATATCCATGTAGACAACGAAAAAGACATATTGGGATTAGCATTTAAAGATACACTAAACTCTATTGGAGTTAGGCAACACGTGTCAGGAGCCACTCATCGCCATAATCATACTTTAGATCTAATTGTCACATGGAATAAATGTTGATACCGTTGAAATTCTGCAGCAGAGCGATGACATCTCAGACCATTACTTAGTATCTTGTATACTTAATTTAGCTAAGGTTGCAAAACCGCCCCCTCGCTTCAAAAATGGCCGGACAATCACTGCCGCCACTAAAGATTGCTTTTTAAATAATCTTCCTCATCAGTATCATCTCCTCAGCATCCCAGATAGTATAGAAGAACTCGATGTTGCAACAGAAACTATTGATTCTCTCTTTTCCAGTACTTTAGACACAGTTGCTCCTCTGCGCTTAAAGAAGATTAAAGAAAATAGTCCAACGCCGTGGTACAACGAGCACACCCGGGCCCTTAAAACAGCAGCCAGAAAAATGGAGCGCAGCTGGAAGAAAACAAAACTAGAGGTCTTTTGTAATTCGTGGAAAGAGCACACGATCACATACAGAAAGGCTGTAAGAACTGCTAGATCTGCTTATTTCTCAACTCTCTTGGAAGAAAACAAACACAACCCAAGGTATTTATTCAATACAGTGGCTAAATTAACCAAAAATAAAGCTTCAACTTCTGATGATTGTAAACAGCACAGCAGTAATGACTGTATGAACTTCGTCACATGTAAGATTGATAATATTAGGAAGAAAATTTTAACCATGCAGCCGTCTACTACAGTATCACATCAGACAGAGCATTGTAGTGTCACTGAGGAAAAATTACAATCATTCACTGTTATAGGAGAAGAAGAATTGGCTAAACTCGTTAAATCATCAAAATCAACAACATGTATTTGACCCTGTACCGACTAGGCTATTAAAAGAGATGCTACCAGAGGTCATAGATCCTCTTCTTAATATCATTAATTCATCTTTGTCATTAGGATATGTACCGAAAACTTTTAAGTTGGCTATTATTAAACCACTTATTAAAAAACCGCAACTTGATCCTACAGAATTAGTCAATTATAGACCAATCTCAAATCTACCCTTTCTGTCAAAAATACTTGAAAAGGCAGTGTCTTCACAATTATGTTCCTTTTTAGAAAGAAATGGTATCTGTGAGGATTTCCAGTCAGGATTTAGACCGTATCATAGTACCGAGACTGCTCTCATCAGAGTTACAAATGATTTACTCTTATCATCCGATCGTGGCTGTATCTCTCTATGAGTGTTACTCGATCTTAGCGCTGCATTTGATACCATCGACCACAACATTCTTTTGAATAGACTCGAAAATTATGTAGGTATTAGTGGAATTGCTTTATCATGGTTTAAATCATACCTATGCGACCTTTATCAGTTTGTAGCAGTAAATGAAGAGATGTCACACCGATCGCAAGTTCAGTATGGAGTACCACAAGGCTCAGTGCTAGGACCGCTACTCTTCACCCTGTACATGCTACCACTGGGAGATATCATTAGGAAGCATGGCATTAGTTTTCATTGTTATGCTGACGATACTCAGCTCTATATTTCTTCACGCCCTGAAGAAACTTACCAATTCACAAGATTAACGGAATGCATAGCTGATATAAAACACTGGATGACTGGTAATTTCCTGCAACTCAATTCAGAAAAAACAGAATTTTTAATTATTGGACAAAAAAGCTCCACAAGTAGTAACCTAGAATACTGTCTAACACTTGATGGCTGTTCTGTCAAGTCCTCGTCGTCAGTGAGGAACCTGGGTGTGCTCTTTGATACCAATCTTTCGTTTGAAAGCCACGTTTCTAGCATCTGTAAAACTGCTTTCTACCATCTTAAAAATATATCTAAATTACGGCACATGCTCTCAATGCAAAATGCTGAACAGTTAGTTCATGCGTTCATGACCTCAAGGTTAGATTATTGTAGTGCTCTACTGGGTGGTTGCCCTGCTCGCTTAATAAATAAACTCCAGCTGGTCCAAAACGCAGCAGCTCGAGTTCTTACTAGAACCAGGAAGTATGACCATATTAGCCCAGTTCTGTCAACACTGTACTGGCTGCCTATTAAATATCGCATAAATTTTAAAATCTTACTTATTACTTACAAAGCACTAAATGGTTTAGCTCCCCAATACTTGAGCGAGCTCTTAACATATTATACTCCATCACGTCTACTGCGGTCTCAAAATTCTGGCCAGTTGATCATACCGAGAATATCCAAATCAACTGCAGACGGTCGATCCTTTTCCTATTTAGCACCTAAACTCTGGAACAGTCTTCCTAACATTGTTCGGGAAGCAGACACACTCTGTCAGTTTAAATCTAGACTAAAAACACATCTCTTTACTGTGGCATACACATAAAACACTTTGTCAATGAAATGATTGTTAGGCTGCATTAACTAGGTCAGCCGGAACCGGGAACACTTCCCATAACACCTGATGTACTCGTTACATCATCAGAAGAATGGCATCTACGCTAATGATAGTCTCTCTGTTTTATCCCGAGGTTTACTGCAGTCAGCCGGATCCGGGCCGTATCCAGTTCAGATGGTGGACCTGCGCCCAGAGAAGACCAACACAGGACCCCGAAGTGTCTGGGAGACCGTGATTAGACTCCCCCTGCAACTGCCTCATCGACACGGCATCTCAATAAACCCGTCTCCGGCGTGTTGACTCAGATTGTTCGAATATTACAATTAAATAATACTTAAATCGATATGTCATCCTCAATAAACCCATCTCCAGCGTGTTGCCTCCGATCATTCGAATATTGCACTTTAATAATTATTTAATCAACATCATCCTCAATAAACCCGTCTCCAGCATGTTGCCCCCGGTCCCTCGAATATTCTGATCTATTATGACCTCTGAGCTGTAAAGCTGCCAGAATAATAATAATAATACGCTGTTTGTTAATTGGCCAGAGGAGAACTGGCACCCCGACTGAGTCTGGTTTCTCCCAAGGTTTATTTTTCTCCATTAGGTCACCTGATGGGGTTTTGGTTTCCTTGCCACTGTTGCCTCTGGCTTGGCGTGCTCAGTTGGGGACATTACATTTTTCAACTAAACATCGAAATACATCTAAATAATAAACTAAATTAACCATTTAAACTAAATTACTGATCAAATTATTGATCTAAAGCCCACACTGTCACTGTATGATACTTGAAATTTTTCCAGAATGGCTATACAGCTGAATAAAATTATGCTGCATTATTTTCCTGTTTAACACTGTAAAGCTGCTTTGAAACAATCTACATTGTTAAAAGCGCTATATAAATAAAGTTGACTTGACTTGACTTGAACAATAGCATATTGTTACATCTCTGAAAATGAATACAATATTTGTAACTTAAATAATAATCAAGTAAAGAGACTATATGTTGAGGAGTAGCATCACTTATACAGTCTTACAGTTACACCCGGCCCTTTGAGGGCAGCCATAATGCCGAAGTGGCCCTCAGTGAAAATGAGTTTGACAGCCCTGAGTCTAAAACGAAAACTTTTAAACACTGGCTGGTTATGTACCTGTTCAAACATTTATTTTGAAATTGAAATTTAGCCAAAAAAAAAAGTTATGGACTGTAGCTTTAAAAGGTATGAGCAGGGCTTATGTATAAGTGTAAAGGCCAATTTATACTTCTGCGTCGAGTGCACGCAGAGGGTACGGCGTACCCTACGCATAGACGCGTTGGATACGCCGTACCCTGACGCGCACCTCTCCAAAAATGTAACAACGCGTCAATTCTACGCGGACCGCAATTGCTGTGATTGGTCTGCCAGAACCCTTCCCTCAGGTCAATAAATAAATAAAAAATCTGCGATAGGAGTGTGTGTGTGTGTCCAGAAATTGGATGATAGTTCCTTACGTCTGCTATAACACAATATTTTGCAGTCCAGCGATTCTTTATGGTAGTAAATAAATACATAGATCCGCTGAGTATAGTTTATTTATTTTCTCATTAAAACCAAAGATGTTAATCAGTAATTGTATATCAAGAACAAGGACACATTAGGGTACATTTCATGAATGAAGTCTCCGCAACAGCAATCGATTGCTCGAGCCACCGCTGCTGAAAACAGCGGCCACGAGCACTCTGCATGATTTAACAAACACATTCCAGCGCCAGATCGCCTTATTTAACTTTACTAAGCAACTAGAGATGCTTAATTTGTATTAGATACAACAACTCAAGCTGCAAGAAAAGCCGCTCTCTCACTGCTGCTGATATTCCGACATGAATGTACAGATTCTACACAACAAGCTGCTTCTTCTTAGGCTGTTCTCTTGATTACACCAACATGCCCGAGGACACTGCCTACTAGCGTCTGCATGTGTAATTGCACATTGACGCAGACAACAGCGCAGAAGTATAAATGCTCACGACGGCGTACACTCGACGCAGAAGTATAAATTGGCCTTCAGGACTCTTTTAGGGTGCTTTCACACTTGGTTCGATTGCCTGGGCTGAACCCGAGTTCGACTGCTTCCACCTCCCCCTGCCCCCGCTGGACTGTGTTCATATTATATTATTTGGGTCCGAACCGGGGTGCGTTTGCGTCATCAAAGCAGCAGCTGTTTACCCGGTTGCTTAGTAACGATGGCGAGCGAGAGAGTGGCAAAATGCATACCGTTGCTCACCTCACTTTGATATTTTTGTTTTTGAACCGTTGGTTTTGTTACCAAAGCTTCAGTACGTAATGGCACTTGCGTCTGCCGCGAATGTACTGCAAATGCTCTAAAGAACGCTGAAGACGAGCAGAAATGATCTTTAGTTTCTAAATTCTTTATTGCTGATCTCATGCTCTGGACAGTTGAAGCATTCAAAAATCAAACACAAGTTCAAAACTGCATCCCATCTACTTTTGTGCCTAAAGCCTAGAGGTCTTGAGGAGCTGGACAGGTGGAAAACCTGTCATCTCCTAGCGTCATTTCCTTCTATACACATTGGAGGTTGTGTTAAAGGGAATACTGCCAGATGACATGTACCTTTCTTTTAGTGTGGCCATCACAATCTTAATATTTCCAAGTTTTGTGCTGGAACAGTTTATTATATCTGATGCTTTCACAAATGCAGTTTTCTCACCGTATTTATTTTGTTACTGAAAGGAAAATGCACAGCACATATTAATTTAACTGCCACACGGGATATTCACCAGTGCGCTGCCCCTAAGTAAAGACTGATAAAATATAACAAAATAACTTTGCAATATTACAGCATTTCAGGGTCTTGAGGGCTGGTGAAAGGCCACTCTATAATCTAAACTCATATGAACCTCAGGGTTGGCTTTGTTTCTGCAAGTCTTTCCAGTGATGCCACATGAAATGATTCTAAGTTATTACATAAACCCAAGGTTTTTCTGTCTGTAACTCATTCCAGACTGATGACATATAAAATCGTTCTCTCATAAGTGAATCCTCATGTGGTGCTTAAAGGTGTCTTTATATGTGAATCCTCATGTGGTGCTTAAAGGTGTCTTTATATCTGAAACTCTCTCCACAGAGATCACAAATGAACGGCTTCTCTCCAGTGTGAATTCTCATGTGGCAATCTAGACTTCTTTTTCGTTTGAAATCTTTTCCACACTGTTGGCAGGTGTAAGGCTTCACTACAGTGTGAATTATCATGTGCCTGTTAAGGCCTACTTTTTCAGCAAAACTCTTTCCACACTGTGGGCAGGAGAATGGCTTCTCTCCAGTGTGAATTATCATGTGCCTGTTAAGGCTTACTTTTCTGTTAAAACTCTTTCCACACTGTTGGCAGGTGAAAGGCTTCTCTCCAGTGTGGATTCTTATGTGGTCTTGAAAGTGTCCTTTTTGATTGAACCTCTTTCCACACCATCTGCAGGTATAAGCCGTCTCTCCAGCGCAAGTTCTTAAGTGTCTATTAAAGTTTCTTTTAAGAGTGAACCTCTTTCCACACTGTTGGCAGGTGATAGGCTTCTCTCCAATGTGGGCTCTTATGTGGTCTTGAAAGTGTCCTTTAAAAGTGAAACTCTTTCTACACCATCTGCAGGTGTAAGCCGTCTCTCCAGTGTGAGTGCTTATGTGCCTTTTATAGTTTCCTTTATGAGTGTAACTCTTTTGAGCTTTTTCTCGTGAAGAAATTTTTTCAGTCTGTGAGCAACTAAAAGCTGTTTCTTCAGTTATGAAATCATGATTCTCATATTGATCTTTCTCTTCCTTTCCATTCAGATCTTGACTCTCCTCTTTCAGTGACATCAGGTCTAAGGAAAAAAAGACAAATCAAAATTTACCAGCATGTTTTAACTTTTATGTTTTGATGATTTTTAATTTCATATGATTAAAAAATAAATTAAATTAATGTTTTATGCCTTCATTTCATTTCTGATAAAAATACAGTGTGTGGTGGGCATTCTGGCTCAATATGGCTGCCGTCTCATCATCCAGGTGGTGCTACACATTGGGGTTGGTTGAGAAGACCCCCCCCCCCTTCTATGTAAAGCACTTTGAGTACCCAGAAAAGCACTATATAAATGTAAAATTATTAGTATTATTCTTAAAATCACTGATTGTTAAATCATTGACTATTAAAATGTAACTAAACGATTAAAATGGAATCCAGAATAAAAAAAGGAATTGGAGGGGGGAAATGTTTTTCATGGCCCTGAAATTGCAATTAAAATTAAAAATAATAATTTATTTTAAAAAAATTACTAAAATTTGATGTGACCATTAAAATTGGAGTTTAAAAAATCTAAATCCAGAAAAATTAAAACAGAAAAAAACTTGGGGAAAAACGAAACCATTTCATAGGGCCCTAATATGAGCAGTGTCTGTGTCGTCTCCACTGGTTTCAAAACATGTCTCTGTTATATTGTCATTTTCTGCTCTTTGCAACATCACAACCTTGTTTCTGCAGTAACTTTCAGCATGTGTCCTAAAACAACTGCTAACGTTTATGTTTTACAGTTGTGTTCAAAATAATAGCAGTGTGATTAAAAAAGTGAGTAAAGCTCAAAATCCTTATAACAACTTTTATTTCAATACACGCAAATGCATTGGGAACACTGCACATTCTGTTCTAAATCAAAACATGAAGAAAAATTGATCAAATTACTTTAGAGAAAGTGAAGAAAAAGTAATATTAGGCTGTTCAAAAAATAGCAGTGTCTGCATTTTTCTATACAAAGTCAAACATTTCCTGTATAAACTGAAAAATGCTTGAAGATTTCGCTTTCTTGTCAATCACTGGACTAATATTTAGTCGTATAACCGCGGTTCTGAGAACTGCTTCACATCTGTGTTGCATGGAGTCGACCAACTTCTGGCATCTGTGAACAGGTATTCCAGCCCAGGACGATTGCACTACATGCCACAATTCCTCTGCATTTCTTGGTTTGGCCTCAGAAACAGCATTTTTGATGTCACCAAGTTTTCTAATGGGCTGGCTTCTCCGTAACGTTAATCTTGTTGGTCTGGAACCAAGATGCTGCTCGCTTACTGGTGTGTTTTCGGTCGTTGTCTTGTTGAAACACACATTTCAAGGGCATTTCCTCTTCGGCATTAGGCAAAATTACCTCTTTAAGTATTTTACTCAAACTGATCCATTATCCCTGGAATGCGATAAATAGGCCTAACACCATAGTATGCGAAACATCCCCATATCATGATGCTTGCCCCACCATGCTTCACTGTCTACTGTGGCTTGAATTCAGTGTTTGGGAGTCGTCTGACAAACTGTCTGCGGCCCCTAGACCTAAAAAAGAACAATCTTGCTTTCTTCGGTCCACAAAATTGCGCCATTTCTCTTTAGGCCAGTCAATGTGTTCTTTGCAAATTGTAATCTCTTCAGCACATGTAGTTTTTTCAACAATGGGACTTTGCGGGGGCTTCTTGCCAATAGCTTGGCTTCACGTAGGCGTCGTCTAATTGTTACAGTACTGCTGTATATGGGGAAGGTTATCTCTGTCATACTAGAATTGTCCCCTAGGTGGCAATAGGGGTTCAACAGTTAAAACGGGATGTGTATAGCTAGCTGAAGAAGAGTCTGTCGGCCTGTTATGCTCTGTGTTGTCTCATGCATGGAAGTAAATCTATCTGATGCACGCTACCTTGCTGTCCGTCTTCTTTGTATGAGTATTCAGGATACTACAAGTACTCACAGGTAACTTTAGACTTTCTTTGATCTCCCTGGAGCTGATCTTTGCCATTTAGGCTATTCTTCGATCCATTCGAATGGTTGTTTTCCGTTTTCTTCCACGTCTTTCTGGTTTTGGTTGCCATTTTAAAGCATTTGATTTCATTTTAGCTGAGCAGCCTATCATTTTCTGCACTTCTTTATTTGTTTTCCTGTGTCTAATCCAGTGGTTTTCAAACCTGTCCCGGAGGACCCCCAGCCCTGCACATTTTGTATGTCTCCCATATTTGACACACCCACTTCAGGTCTTGCAGTCTCTAATAATGAGCTCATGAGTTGAATCAGGTGTGTTAGATGAGGGAGAAATACAAAATGTGCAGTGTTGGGGGTCCTCCAGGACAGGTTTGTAAACCCCTGCTCTAATCAACTTTTTAATCAAAGTACGCTGTTCTTCTGAACAATGTCTGGAACAACCCATTTTACTAAGATTTTCAGAGAGAAATGCACAGGACAACATTTGCTGCCTTTGTCCTTAAAGGTAGGGTAGGTAAGAATGATCTAAAACACTTTTGTCCAAATTTGTTTAAACTTTCTTTATATGTCAATACATAATTAAAATGTAAGTACTCTGAAAAAGAGAGTATAAAAATCGAGTGACTCTAGGCTTTTTAATCTGCTATAAACACCGCTCATTATTTTCGTTCGGCCGAAACAAGTGATTGGCTTGGGTGACTGTCACTCTCTCTCGCTACCATGGCTACAGGTACATTTTGCTCCAGGATCTGCCCACATGCGCGCCCCAGTGTTGCCAAGTCGGGCTACTTCAAACACTGTTGCCTCGGGCTGTTTTTCATGTCTGCGGGTTGACCCCAATTATGTGATATTTTGCCCCAGGATTTGCGAATTTTAGCAGGCAGCCCTACCAAAAAGACACATATTTTACCCCCCAAACGCGATTTTTACCGAAGAAACACGATTGGGCTTGTTTTGGGCTAGTTTTGAGTAGCAATTGGGCGGATTTTGTTGTGAAAACCTGGCAACCCTGGCGCACCCGTTTGATTTCAAGAGGCTGTATTTCTGCTGGACAGGTAATCTTTCACTTTGATTATACATTTTTTTGGTTTATATTTTCATGAAGCATGTCTCACTAGCACACGTAGCTGCCTAATATAGCTAACATAACATTACTTAGCATAAAGTTACAATGTTATACACTTAGCGAACCATTAGTAGAGATGATAAATACTCAATATGCTTAGCTCAAGTTGATCGCTGTCGTGTTGAATTTCGCGAAATGTCACTTTAGATAACAAAATGCATGTGTAAAAGCTAGTACACCGCATCCAGGAACTTTTTTTAGAACTAAGTTAGCTTTAGCTACTACCCTCTGTCTAAACTCTTTTACCATGTTCACCGGAACTTTACCTGCACGTTTATTTCGGCCCTTGGTTTGTTTTTATATACTGATGTTTTTATCTTGTATCTGTGTGTCGTAGACGCTGTGTTGTGTGTGTATTTTAAACTTTACCAGTATCGTTATTCTAGCTTGATAGTGAGTATTTAAAGACATCTTATTTGTTTATATTCATAATGATAAAGTTAGATTTTTTATTACATGTGATTCTGACATGATGTCACTACATGACGCTATGCGTCTTTCAGCTGAGCTGATCGCGGTCGGCGTGGCGCGTTCATGTGTTTTGGGGGCGTGGCTTTGGAAAGAGCCCAGAAGGGAGAAGGTGGAGTGAGTGGAAATAATGAGCTGTCTTTAAAACAGTCGTGAGAGGTCTACAGGCACTCAATTTTTATACTTTCTTTTTCAGAGTACTTAAATTTTAATTATGTATTGATAAAGAAAGTTTAAACAAATTTGGAAAAAAAGTTTTTTAACCAAATCATACCTTTAAAGGGTCATAAAACATTTCTGAGATTTTAACAGAGTTATGACTGTTGAGCATCATAGAAGTCAATGTTACCATCCATTCGTTTTGATTGTAAGAGAAAACTAGTTAATTGGAAAAAAATTTGCCGGGTTTAAATTCATCTTTGTATCAACATCATAGAATGTGACGCTTTGTCGTACTATAGTACAGCGATGACTCATCGATGTCTCATAATTATTCATGAGTCTGTGTGTCCTTATCCTATGAGAAGAGGCCTCAATTATTCATGAGACTGCGTGTCCTTATTTTATGAGAAGACATCTTGCTTAATTATTCACGAGTCTGCGTGTCCTTATCCTTTGAGAAAATGCCTCGCTTAACACAGCAGCATGCGTTGATTGACAGGCACTTTAAAGAGTGAGATCGCATTCGTAAGTGAGATCGTAAGTGAGAGATGCATTAATGGATCAAAAACGCGTGATTATTTTTTCCTTTGTATTAGTCTCTGCGTCGCATAAGTTCTCTTCAGTAGATCCAGAGTCTTCACACAAACGTGATTCATCCACACTGTGAGTGTAACCTCTCTTTACGGCCCATTAACCGATCAAACGGCTCATAAAACACTGCAAAATAAGCCTCAAAAGTTATCAGTGATGCATCAGCGTGTTCGTATATATTTTCTATAGAGAGAACATGCGGATGGCTGTGCATGTATTTGTGCAATAAATGACAGCTGTCATAGGATATGTATTTTATGTATTTGTGTTATTTAAGGTGAGCTTACTAAACCATCTGTATATTGTGTTATGTAATGATATTTTGCAGCGTGCAATTTTTTGGGAAGCGTTGATGCTTTTACTGATAAAACTCTGAATCAGAAGCCGTGGTTGTGTTGTCAGTCAGTCTCCCCTCACCCCCTCCACTCCGCAGTAATCTGTAAAGTAACTTAGTTACTTTTAAAATCAAGTAATCTGTAAAGTAACTAAGTTACTTTTTCAAAGTAACTGTGGCAACACTGGCGCCGACGCATGGATCGTCTGTATTTGAATCTGAATGAGCGTGCGGTCCGTGGGCGTGGCCGCATTAGCTGATAATGAGTCAGTAATGAGTCGACTGACATATCCCACTTTTCACACAGATTACATAAACACAGAATATTTGTTTTTGTTTTGATTTACATGATTTAAAACCAGACATTTCAACGTTTCTTTAGACCAGTGTTTCCCAACCACGAAGAGAATCATATTAGACATCAGATAGAATCAGATTAGACAGATTAGACATTAGACTGATTCTCTTTTCTGAAGAGAATCAGATTAGACATCATTGAGAGAGAGGCTGAAGATCGTGAATCATGTTTGTTTCCCTTATTTTGCCAAAAGAACAACAATTTGTTTTTATTGTGACTGTACACACACAAAAAGAAACTTAACAGAATATAATGATGTATAACACTTGCATGAATGATAAAAAAAAACGACAGTGTTATTTGAGTCTCTTTGGCACTGATAAGAAAAAAAGAGAACCGATCGACTCGAGGGGGTTAAACCATGTTAAACTCGCTCACATTTTTATGTAACGCTTTTTAGAACATCATGAAAACTGGTAAAAAACCTTTAGGAACTTCAAAATATAAAATGGCGAAACTCCTAATATTATTTCCAATAATTCAAAATGATGTTACTTTTCCAGATTGAATTGTCACATAGGTTGCATTGGTGCATTTACTCTGCAAACAGTTAAGGTGGAGATCCGCGTTGCATTTGTTGAAGTTCTGGTTTGATCATGGCAAATTTAGTCACACAAATTGTACAAGTGGCTTGTGAAGCAACAAAGGCCCTGTCCCAAATGACACATTTCATGTGCACTTTCGGTTGAAATTGTGTTTTTTAGACCTGTGTTTCCCAACCGGGGTGCTGTCTGACGAGACGCTGTGAGAAAATTAGTCTCTGTGCACTCACCCGAAAGCGTGCACACGTCTCACAGCGCGCAAATATTGAGTTCTCTTTCAAGTCTTACTTTTTGTGTGAGTTTGTCCGTTCAAGAGCATGTCAACATGTCCATCTTGAGTATTCTATCAGACATAGTCTGAATATGCCTTACGTAAACTTAATATAGTCGAGAAAGACGACGCATATCCATGCTTTAGGTCTTATGTGGCGTTCACACCGGACGCGAATAATTCGCGCTAATGTGGATGCGTGTACATTTTGAGTTTAGTCGCGCGAATCGCGCGTGACATTCACTGCACAACAGATGCGAATTCGCGTCATGGGCGGGGCTTCCGCCAGCACGTCTCGTTGAGAAATGGCTGACATGGGCTGTGTTTACATGTCTTTTTTTTGTTAATATCTACTGTTAATGTGTGACAAAACGTAGTTTTAAGACTTTTTCAGTCGATAATGTAGTTGTTTAAAGCTCAAATCTGGGGTTTATTTATATAAAGAGTGCCTATTTGAACATTTTATCTGCCGTGTTCGGAGTTGTGAGCTCCAGCAGACAGCGGCGCTCAGCGCTCGTCAAAGCCGGCGAGGGCAACCTTTCCTCGGCCAGTCCTTCTGCCGTCTGCCGCTGGCTCTAATGTCTCTGTGGTGTGTCTCGAGCTATAATTCGTCTTGTAACGGCCGATCTTTGGTCTCATGGATCTATAATTTGTTCCCTGGCAAATCGTTTAGGCTGAGGGCAAAGATAAGTTTCATTACTTAATATTTTTAGGCTATAACTGTACGTTGCAGTTGTAACGTTAGCCTACTAGCAATGACTTTGAATGTTTGACTGCATTGTTTGCTTTATTTCATGTATAGCTTGTTATACATTACTTATACTTTTATATTATTGATCATACATAAACTTGCATTTAACAAAAAGAGACTGGGTTGTGTTTCATGTCATTTAATGTTATCACAGTGATAATCATATTGTCTGAACCAGATATTAATATACAGATTTTCTCCTCATTGTTGTCACTACTAGAGCAAGCTCCTGATTGGTTAACGCGGCACGAAATATCCGCCAAAGTTCAGATTTTTCAACTTGCGCGAATCGCGCGTTCAAAACGCTCAATTCGCGCCGCCTCAATCGCGCGAATCGCGCCGCAGAATGCCATTTCGCGTCTCTGCATTGACTTAACATGTAAATCACTCGCGCGAATCGCGTCCGGTGTGAACGCACCATTAAAGGGGCAGTAGCCTTTACTGCTGTCTGTTTAATGTCAAACAACAAAAGACAAGGACATCACTCACTGCTCTTGATTGAATAGCTTTTGTAAGTTTAAAAATGATTAATCTTTAATGTATACACTCAAATATGCAATGTTATTTTACATTTGATCAATTTCTGTACCTGAAAACTAATGTTAGATGTACCTGAAAAACCTGAAAAGCATAGTTTATTTTATTAGTATCTTTGCTCAATAGTATTTATTTTGCTTGTATTTAAATTATTTGTTCTTATTATTTTCTTTATTTTTATTTGACAGTAGTCCTTTTTTCACTGAACATAGCAAATACTGAACCGTACCGAAACCGTGAGCCTAAAACCATGATACAAACCGAACCGTGAGCAATCTGTACCGTTACACCTAGGGTTGGGAACCGAGAACCGGTTCTTATGCAGAACCGAAACTGATTTTTGAAAAAATACCAGAACCGCGCGAAATTCCTAAGTTTCGGTTCCAAAAACGGTTCTGGTGCAAAGTGTGTGCGAAGCGCTGGAAGCGTATCCTTTAATAGCGAGTGACAGCCAGTGTTGCCAGGTTCGTGTTTTTCCCGCAGAATTGGGCTACTTCAACACTGTTGCCGCGGGCTGTGTTTCATGTCCGCGGGTTGAGGCGATTGTGCAATTGTGCGGGTTTTGTTGCGAAAACCTGGCAACCCTGGCTCACCTCATCATGAATATTAATTACAATGCCGCTTCCAGGAGTGCAGCAGTTCAGCCTGAAAGCCCTTGCGCTACATATTTATGGTTTTGCGTCAGATATTTTCTCGTTGACTACCAGCATGGCGAAGAGAAAGTCACAAGTATGGATTAATTTCCAAAGAATGAATGATAATAAGGCAAAATGTAACACATGTGAAAAGTTAATAACATGCAAAGGAGGCTGCACTAGCAATTTGACAAAACATTTGCTGCAGCATAGAGTGCCACAGGGCTTATACCAGATCTATAGTGAAAGGCCTATATATATATATATATACATACAGGGAGTGCAGAATTATTAGGCACGTTGATTTTCTGATCATATTTTTTTTCCAGGCACATTTGACCAATTCCAAACCACAGTAATCCTAATAACTACTATTGATTTAGTATTTAATAATGTATAAGTGATATATAATTGTTCATGAAGGCTGGAAATGAAAATCACCTTATATTCAGGTGTGCAGAATTATTAGGCATGTTTTCTTTTACAGATAAATTGAGCCAAAAAAGAGATTTAACTCAGACTGAAAAGTCAAAAAGTATTAAATGCCCATGAGAAGGATGCAATACTAATGCAATACTAGACATTGCAGTTAAGGCGTGACCATTGGACAGTGAAATGCTCGTTGGGTCAGCAGGATAATTCTGCACTCCCTGTATATATATATTTGTCAACCGTTGAGTCACCATGGTTTAGGTAAGCGTTTAGGCACAATTACCTTTGTAATGCTGAATTGCAATTTATTATTTACAAGTTCACTGAATAACTGAATTACTATTAAATTAATATACAACTAATTAATAAATATAACTAATAAATATAATTTATAACTTGGTTTTATTCAGAGACAGAGAGATAAAATTATTAAGACAATTTCAGAGGTGTTCATTTGAAAAAAAAAATTGTTGCAAGAATGGCTTAATTAATACTGTAATATATGTACAGTACAGGACTTTATTGACATTGCCAACCTGTAAATTAATTTTAGAGCAAGTAATAAACACAAAATGGATTGTTTGAGTTGCGTATTGTGCCTTTTTCCTTTACCACTATTTGTTTAATAATTTTAATGGAACCGGAATCGTTAGGCAGGACTGGAACCGGAAAATTTCTCACGATTCCCAACCCTAGTTACACCCCTAGTGTAACGTATGCGAGGGGGGGCCACAAAATGGAGAACATTTTCAAAGGGTGCCATGACTGAAAAAAGGTTGGAAAACACTGGTTTAGACTACAGAAAGCGAGCAGTGCAGCCGTTATAGTGAGATCAACAGAAAATCCCTCTATAAATCAATGACTCTAACGGCACAAAAAAAATCTCTTATTTACATCGAGTATAAGCTTTGCTTGTTATAATGAGAGGATCTGCGAGTGTGTAGACTTGAAGAATGACAAGTTTACTCCAACCAGCAGGACTGAGGACATTCACAAGACATTCTTGAAACATACCTGAGTGTTCTTCAGTTTCTTCATGTTTCACTCTCAATGTCTCTTCAATCCTCACGTCTTCTCTCTCCTCTTTCTCTGTTTGTTCTTCAGTTTCTTCATGTTTTACTCTCAATGTTTCTTCAATCTTCACATCTTCACTCTCCTCTTTCTCTGTTTGTTCCTCAGTTTCTTCATTTTTCAAACTGAATACATTTCCAATCCTCAGGTCTTCACTCTCCTCTTTAATAAACTCCATCTTTATTAATGATCTCAGTCACTTCTCCAGGACTTTTTCTGTGTGTTTGTCCTGTTTAAGATGAGAATAATTAACAGAAAGAAAAATAAATCCTCATTAAATCTCTGAGAGTGTCTCAATCAGCTCTAGTTCAGTTCAGCACAGTCTCAGTAACACTCAAAACTAGCACTACAAACTAATAAAATAACACAAATTACACAGACACTATATATTTATTTAATTTATCTCACCTCTACTCGCCAGAGACTGAACTCATGTTTATATGATGAACTGATTCACGATAGAGGAAGATAAATGAGAAGCTGCTTCTGTTACTCATGAGTTTATTCTGTTACTTTACTCACACGACGTTAATAAGTGTTAGATAATGCAATGCAATGTTACATTTAATAATAAATCATTCTTCATTCAAAAAACCTTTGAAGATGGTTTCTTTAGTTTTTAAACACTGTAAACGCTTAAAACACAAACCTTTCTTCAGCCGAATCACAACAGACGCAGGAGCGCGGCGCGGCCTTATGACGTCACACCACAATACCAAAATAAAAGTCCCGTTCACACACTCCAGTCTACATTCACAGAAGTGCACACATACAAATAATACAAGAGATGACAGAAATTCAGAGTTGAATGTATTGGAGAAATACATATTTAAATACATGTTGTTCAATGATGTGTTGAAAATATTAGACTTATTTAGACTTTGTCTAAAAGTTAAAACGGTATTGTTTAGGGGAATAAATTATTTATATAATATATAAATACATATAAAGTTCATTTGAGTCTAAAAATACCTGAAAATAACTGTACTAATGATAACTGATGATTTTTAGATGTAGACTATAAGATTCTACATCTAAATATCTAGATCTACATCTAGATATTCTCACTGATAAATATATTATTAAATAATAAATATGTAATATGTAATATAAAATCTCAATAATTTTTGAGTGACAGGGAAGAGAAGACATTGTTGAATAAAGTCATTATTTTTGTTTATTTGTTTGCGCATGAAAAGTATTCTCATCGCTTCATAACATGAAGGTTGAACCACTCGAGTCACATGGACTATTTTAATGACATTTCTGGGAAATGAAAGTTAATTAAATTGCTGTCTATGGAGAGGTCAGTGAGCTCTCGGATGACATCAAAAATATCCTAATTTATGTTCTGAAGCTGAACGAAAGTCTGACAGGTTTGGAACGACACAAGGGAGAGGAATTAATGACAAAAATGACATTTTGGGGTGAACTAACCCTTTGACCTCTGCATTGATTAAATGAGTACATTTATAGTCTTAAATTCTTAATTATTTTCTGTATTCTTCTTTCTCTTTTCTACATTTTGCCTCTGCTCTAGCTTCTTTCCTTTTAATAATCTGGCGTTGTATACTAAATATTGTTGGCTCTGTGATAAATTGTTTATGTTGATGCTTCTATGCGGATGCCCTGCACTGTAGTTGGATCTCTTAAGCACTATGAGTAAAACCTCAAACATACACTAATTTTCAAAAGTTTGCTGTTGGTACAATTGTTTATGTCCGAAAAAAGTCTCTAATGCTCACCAAGACTGAATTTGTTTGATTAAAAAAAATACAGTAAAAACAATAATATTGTGAAATAATATTAAAATAATTGTCACATGACCATAATATGATGATTTGTTGAAAACAGTTGTACTGCTTTATATTTTTTGAAGACAATAACAAAAATACATTAAATTGATCAAAAGTGACAGTAAAGACTTTTATAATGTTATAAGATTTTTAAACTTTCAGACTTTAAAAAAAAAAAAATTATTCCTCAATAATCCTGAAAAATGCTTTACACAAAAATCTGAAGCAGCACAAATGTTTTCAACACTGATAATAATCATAAATGTTTCTTGAGCAGCAAATCCTCATATTAGAATGATTTCTAAAGGATCTTGTGACTAAAGACAGGAGTAATGATGTTAAAAAATCATCTTTGATCACAGGAATATATATTTTTTAAAATATAGTAAATGTTATTACAATGTAAAATAGCTGTTTTCTATATGTAAAGGGTTAGTTCACCCAAAAATGTAAATTTCTGTCATTAATTCCTCATGTCATTCCAAACCCGTAAGACAGTTCATCTTCTGTCACAAATGAAGATATTTCTGATGAAATCCCAGAGCTCTCTGACCCCTCCATAGACAGCAATTTAATTAACACTTTCAAGGGCCAGAAAGGAAGTTAAGACATCATTAAAACCCTGACGTGCACCTCTCCAAAAATGTAACAACGTGTCAATTCTACGTGGACAGCAAGCGCTGTGGTCTGCCATTGGTCTGACAAAACCCCTCCCTCAGGAGTACACATGCTCCCTCTGCATGTGTAACTGCATGTCGATGTGGACAAGGGCGCAGAAGCATAGCCCACGGCGTATTTCAGAATAAGCACTTTGACATTTGCAGTAGGCCTATATCTAGCTTGCTCACACTTAAGCACAAGCAGGGATTATTACTGATTGGAACAATTACCAATTAACGTCATGCATTGAAATAATATGGCACAGTGACTTTACTTGTTATGATGTCATGAGCAGTCCAGTTCTTTATCATTTCAAATGTAAAGTTGGCATGAAACGGAAATTTCTTTCCTTATGAATAATAAATTATTATAAGATTAGATTGTTATAGTCAAGAGTTACAACATAAATTAGCTACATTCCAGTACAGCCTTGGTTGTGCTGTACCACAGATGAAGGCACTCAATGTATCTGTTGAAAGCAGATTTTTCAGCTGATTGTACCAGAAAAGTCATGAAATTAGATGTTTCAGGGAAGAAACACTTCATATTATATTGTATATTGTAGCAACAATGCTCCGATTCAATCAGGCTTTGGCCGAAATGATCAACAGGATGGGCCTCTGCACACCAACTCGTGACTCTCCTAATCAAATCAGCCATAAACAAAGGACTCTTTATGTGTGATAGATCTATCGAAGTTAATTAACAACCCGAGGAGCCACGATGTCTGTCTTCGCAAGAGAATGGAGCATCGAATGGTATAGCCCCGAGACATTCACATTACTTCACGTCCGCAAATGCACACACATAGCGGAGCATCACGTCCACACACACGCGCGTTACTTGAACCATGTGGACTAAAAACTGTCTAAATAATGTTCAAATATATATAATTCGTTGATTTAATGTCTTTATACGATGTATTAGAATAACTAGGATGTTTACTGTATGTAAATCTAAACCTGTATGCCAGTAACTGTGATAATCTTGTATATCTGTACGCTCACGTCGCAGAATGACCTTTCTTGGTATCGCTGTTATCGCAGAAACCCGACTGTGTCGAATCTTGTTCACAAATTACAACAAGATGCATTATTATAGAAGTACCAGGTTTCTAAGAATTAGAGGCTTAAAATTTCCACCCTATTGATTAACTGAGAGGAGGGGGGGTCCAGAGAACAATGAAACACTCGCGCCTTCTCTCTCCCCGGACTGATTGGATCATTCCAACCCTCTGGGCATCGGCCATCCCCTCTATAAGAACAAGGAGCTTATCATTAACTCCTTGCACTCCGCAATCCCGAGGAAGACCACCCTGGCCTTCGCCCCCCTGAGAGAAGGATCCCGTTGGCATCCCCAGCCAAGAAAGAGAGACCGGCAAACTTCTGGAGCGACTTTCCTGAACTTCACAGAAATTCTCCCGGACACGCAACTCCTCAGCGAACTTCCACGACGATTCGAACTCAGACACGTACACGAGAGAGCCTAATGCAAGTATTATATTTCACCTTAAACTGCTTGTACGAGGTTGTCTTAATTAATCCTGATTCACGAATTCGGCTTTGGTGAAGTGATTGGAACTCTCTCACTCTCTCTCTCCCTCGTTGATTCTCTCTTTCCATCATTCTTTTCCCTTTGATTTTATTCGTTAAGTTTGATGTTTCCTTGTTTGTACCATATTGTTTGTTTTCTCCTACATATATATGCATATTTAGCCCCGTGTGATTCGTAGCTTTGTATTCTGTAGTTGTTTTATTAAAACCCAATAATTACATTAAATTGAATCCGTATTGTTGAATCCGTATTGTGAATCCGTATTGTTTTGCTTTTGATGTAAGATTTTAGCTACCCATTTAAGCTTGATTTTCCTGTATTACTACTTCAGTAATACAAATTATACAAACATAAGAGATATTATTTGTCCTGATCAAACAGATCAATGTTTCTTAAGGTTTGTAAGATTGATAATTGATGAAGAAATCAATTTGGATAAAGGTTACTTTTAAATGATTAAAGGTTCCGTTATACGTTAATATTTGTCTGTACAACAAGCAAATCATATTCATAGACTCATGAATATTCATACCATTTGAATTAATTATTCCCCGAAACTTAGGCTGCTTCCCAATTCGCATACTATCCATTAGGGATGGGCGATATGGACTTAAAAATTTATCCCGATATTTTCTAGTATTTATTGCGATAACGATATCAATGACGATAAATGTAGTATCATTCCCCATGTTTTTGGATACAAGTGGAAGCTGCATGCACTCTTGCGAGTTTCAGAAAAACAAACAATGATCTAAAGTAAAACGTACATGTCATCAAATAGGCTCCTATAATACATAAAAAAAAAAAAAAATTTTAAGTTATATATATATATATATAATTAATTAATTATTTTTTTTATGTGAAATTCCACACCAGCCTTTTCAGAAATGGAAAAGTTGCAGATATAATTGTCTTCTGTAAAGGTGCAGGTAATGTTTAAATAGTGCAACTGTGCTAAAAAAAAATATCACACAATACAAACAATAATAATTTTGAAATCAATGACAAGTTTTACATGTAAACCGATTCTGTATTTATTCATACATGGTGCAAACAGTGGTAAAAATAGCAGAAACAGCAAAAGTAATTATCCCAAAAATGTCTTCAGATTACAAAAAAGTTTAAAATAATGATTTAATGATAGAACTTCAGTAATTTGAGTTAAGATAATAATACCACGAATTCTTCTACTCATAAAAATAAACTGCACTAAGGAATAATGAGCTTCTGGGTTCATGAATATTAATCACGTTGTCAGCGCTCATTCAAACTGATTTGTTGAAATCAAAACACAGTAATAGGTGCTCGCCAGCCAATGAGATTCCCGTTTGTGCATTCGTTTCTTCCTGTTCTTGAAAGGCTGAATAATTCCAAATAAACGCCATTATTTTACAGGAAAATGCAACAAAGGATATTGTTTACATGTAGCACGTCAATTCTGTGTGGTATAAGACTCTCTCGCTCTCTCTTTGAGTGTGTGTGAAACACTGAGCGCCAGGCACGAGCACAGGTAGGCCTCAACCTGTGCAGAGCACATGCCCTTTTTTGCCCTTACACTCCGAAGTGCCCTTTTTTTGGTGGTAGTGTTTTTTGTTCCTGCTTCAATAAATCAATAGTTTTGGTAACTGCATTTGAGTTTGACTTTTGTAAAATGTTAATAATATATTGATAAGTAATACAACCACATTTAATTTGTTTTTGCCACCGAAAAATCATAAATAAGCAAAGGTGCGCCCATAGACCGCCAAGAGCGCCCGCGCTGTTTCCTACTGGAACTTACACAAAGTGACTGAGTGATCCTCGTCATCTAGGTCAAATATATTTCTTACAAATTTGTTCTTGGATTTATGATTGCTAATACAATTAATTTGTTAACATGTAATAATATCATGGTCGCATGTTTAATTCATTTACGTTGTTGATATATGCACATATTCGCTAATTTTTGAATCTCTATACTCTCTCGTTTTCACATGTGTAGTAAAAGATGGTTACAGTAATGTTGTCATTACATTAAGTGCAAATAGGCCGTCTTTTTCACAGAAGGTCTGGTTGGGTCAGTCAGAATTGCAGAAGACACAATGTAAATGATATCCGTGATAGTGCAGGGGTAAAGCGCATGGCTTGAAGTTTTGACGCAAATTGATCACGGTTCGAATCCGTGTTTTGCCGAACTTGCTCTACTTCATTTTCCCATCACACAAAAATTCAAAAAGGCATTTTTCCCCCCAATAAAAATAGTGAAAATCTTCAAAAAATGTAAATAAAGCATGTCATGTGTGTTTGATAATAAAGTGTTAAGGCCTTTGCACACTGAGTCCGAAATTCGCATGCGAAATTTTCGCACGTCAAAAAATAAATTCGACCTCACGTTATGTCAATCACGCTTGCACACTGCCTCCGAAACTTTCGTCTGTCAAAAAAAAAAATCGGAACAGGTTCGATTTTCTGCGTTTTTCGCATCCGTTTTCCCATCTACAGTGCTGATGCCCAACCTAAAACTGCTGGCAGTGCTGGTGAATGAATCGCCAGTGCTCCTCAGATACCTACAATTAAATATACAAATATTATTGTATCAAAAATACTACAATATCACAGCTATTATTATAGCACACCAACTCCCTGTAAACCGCGTGTGTGTGTGTGTGTGTGTGTGTGTGTGTGTGTGTGTGTGTGTGTGTGTGCGCGCGGATCCAACACATACTGCCAGTCTCTGTTCAGGATTGGTAATTGGTGGTCTTCTTTTTAATATGTGGCTCCAGTATCGCTAGCAAAGCATCAAACAGAGCCACTGACGTTCAACTTTGAATCGGTCTGGATAATCCGCAGCTCCTTGATAAGCAGGTGGAAGACGGCATTTTGTGTTGTTTTGCGTTTTTTTCCGTAACGCATTCATTAATACGCATCGGACTCCATGTGCAAGGTCTCTGTGCATGACAAATTTTTCGGATCACGAATACGAAAAAACGCATGCGAACATTTCGGACTCAGTGTGAAAAGGCCTTTAGGGGCGGGTGAACAGAGGGGGTGCCCTTTTTCAGTTTCAGCACATGCCCCTCTAAAGGTCTGTGCACGGCCCTGCTGAGCGCTCTCAGTCGCGCGCCTCACACTAGTGTTTAATGTGCGTCAAATACACTGCGCATTCATTGAGATGAACTGAAATAGTATACTTTACCGATCGATTGAGAAAGAGCGAATCTCTTAAGCGCTCGGTCCAAGTGCTCAGCGAGTGAAAATACATCTGTATGGTTCAGATTGCCCTCAGGTAGCCCCTCGTTTAGCTATGAACTCTTCCGCAGCTTCCGCCATAGTTGTTTTCGCTCTGCACGTGAGAAGCGGATTCAGTGCCGCCGCTCCCATCACGCGTGGCGCTTAGGGCACCGAGTGCTGCGGGGGGCACCACAAGAAAATTCTCTCTCCAACCCCCGTTCAGCCATACAAATTGACAGATGCAGCCATTGCTGCGGCCATCATAAAGTAATAACGGCCAGCGGCAGCACTGTGGATGGGTCGTGCCATCAACTAGGCTTTATCGTTATTATCGCGGGAAGACAAATTCTTATCGTGGGGAGAATTTTTACCGGTATATCGCAAACGATAAGATATCGCCCATCCCTACTATCCATACTAAATAGTATTCGAAAGTAGAATTAGTATGTCCCAAATCGTAGTATGTTGAAAAGAGTATGCCAAAGATTCCCGGATGGTCTACTACTTCCGGTTAAAATTCAAAGTGCGGATCCGTGCACACTCTAACGGCTGATATGACCCACAACTCATTGCGCGCGGGCGGGAGGAGCCTTGAGTAGAGTGTAAACATGGCGACCGGAGGTGGGGAAGGAGATGCGTCCTCAGTATTTAAGTGTAAGAATTTAAACGTTAAGCTCTAATAGTTATTTTTTTTATTATCTCATAAGGTTAAAGGATTGATGTTGTATGAAAAAAGTACCGTGTTTATGAAGACACTGAGTGCCTTATTAATTGGCGCATTGCCCACGAATCCCTTTTCACGGGCAAAAGGAATGCTGCCATCAAAGGGTTTGAGTAAGTATCAGTTATTGACATATTTGTAACTTTATGCTTTTGATGAGTTTTTCTATTTTCTGTTATATTGTGTATTTGGAGATGATCACAGAGATAGACACGAATACAGGATACAGCTTGTAACGTTATTTTTGACATTTTCCAGCCTCCAGCTGTTCATGTTGCCTCTAGTCTGATCTTTAGATAAGATTTAAGAACAGTTTATAGATAACAGTTTAAAGAAACGTCTATATGAAGAGTTTATGCTGACCATCAGTTCATTTTTGCTCTAGTTGAGGGGGCAAAAATGCATCAAATTTAATTAAGCTCATTTAATAAAATATGTATTTTAATAACAATATGAGCATTTAAGTTAAAAAGAATAATGGAATATTTTTTGGATTACAGGGTATATTAAATCACACATCTACCTAAAACCACTCCAGATCTATATTGTTTTGAAAAGTTAAATTGGTCAATTCATAAAACATGAAAACATGATTGGACTGTTCAAATTACATATTTAATTTTTAATATTAAAAGACACTATAATGTAAGGTTATTCAGATATCTATAATTAAATGAGGTTTGCCTGGGTTAAATAGGGTTATGTCTTCCAGTTTGTTATTACTACTGTTTGTGTTGCTTGTTTATTATATTTAGCTTAGTAAAATCTGTTCTGCGTTTAGGCTCAATGGACATTTTGCTTTCATACATTTCAAAGTTTTCACTGTGATGTTGTTGTGAATAACAGTGAATATATTTACTTACGGTTTTCTCTTTTGGGTACATAAGAGCTTTCATCCATGAAAAGAAACTTGATGGAAAAGTGTCAGCAGCATGGGTAAAGAAAAAATGGGAAAACCTGAAGCAAAAATATAAAGTTAGTAAATGTGATTTACCATTTTTTCAATTTCAATTTTCACAATTAGTTTTAATATTTTACTAATTGTGAGTCTTTTTCCCCACAAATGTTCTAGGATCTTAAGTGTCCACAGTCAGGGGTCAGCACAGAGGGAGGTGAACCAACAGCAGCGTCTTGGAAGTGGAATGGGGTGATGGATGCTGCATTAGGTTCTAAGCCATCCATCACCCCACCAGTGCTTATACAATCTGGCAACCAAGATGATGCTATTGGTTCCTCTCCCTCTGTTGCTGGCCCTTCTGATGTTGTAGGTGGAAAAAGGAAGAGAGGGTCAGGAGAGAGTGATCTTTTACTCTATCTGAGAGAGCTTGAGGAAAGGGAGGCAAAGAGAGAAGACCAGGAAAGACTGAGAGAGGAAAGAAGAGAAAGAGAGTTTGAAGAGCGGGAGAGAAGAAAAGATGAAGAGAGAAAAGAGAGAAGAGAGAGAGAGAGAGGAAGAAGCTAGAAGGAGAGAAGAAGAGTTTAGGGCGAGAATGGAGCTGAGGGATGAAGAAATGAGAAGAGAGGCTGCAGCTAGGGAAGAGAGGCTCCTCAGTTTAATGGAGGTCCTCGTCAAATCTTTAATACAAAAATAATTGTAAATTAATACTACTAATAATAACAATAATAATAATAATAAATAAAAAACAAAATTAAAATGTTAAACAACACAATCTCTGGTGTGATTTTTTTTTCTCTCTCTCTTTTTATTACAGTGATTATGGTGTGTTATGATGTTCCAGTAACACTAATCTGACAGTTCTTTATTTCTACCATAAATTATCCATATATGATCATACTTCTAAAAATCCATTGATATCATATATATAATGATATATCTATTCGGTTATACCCTCTATCACAGTTCACCATAGTTAATATCAGTAAACTATGTCCATTGCAATGAACGCAGAATCTGAAAGGGTTTATATATACATATTATGTATTGCTTGGCTCTGTATTCAGTTGCTGACAATTAAAAGTATGCTATTTATGAAAAGCAACATAGCATCTATGAACATTAAGGGAAATTCAATGGATACACCACACAGATTCATTGTTTTTATATATAAATGTAAACATCTGAATCCAATGAGTTGAGTGATTGTTTTAGGTGAAGCAACCAGGACAGGAGAAGGTAATGATTGTGTTTTGCAGTAATTTTTCTAAATAAAGGCCTCCCATTTCCACAGGATTTCGTGTTTCTCCTCAGCTATAATTGTGCACATTTTAGAGCTATAACCAGATGTTAACCAGTGTTACTTTGCTAGAATGAAAAACCATGAAAAATTGTATGTTGATTATATTTTTATTACTACCAGCACAAAGTCTTTATTATTACTATTACTATTAATTAATCTATGTTTAAGTAGGGATGTGGTAGAACGGAACTTTTTAACAAGGAGAATTGAAATACATGATCCTAAACATAGTCATGTTCCATCAGTGCAGGTCCGTGGATGTCGGGTGCGGAAACTGCTGCTGCCAGACGGTTCCTCATGACATCACCGCACACAACTTCTCTGGCTTCGACGTTGTCCTCGTTGACATCATCATCATCGTCATCCACATCTGCATCAATTATGTCACCGGTGGCAAAGCACATGTTGTGTAAAATTGCACAACATGTAACAACGATGGGGATGAAGTCTGGGCTCACCTCAAGGGCTTTAAAAAAGATGGACCTCCAGCGGGTCTTCAGCATGCCGAAGGCCCTCTCTATCACACACCTGGCCCTGGAATGATGCCTGTTGTAGCGGGACTCAACTGGAGAGGCAACAGGCTCACGGTAGGGTGTCATGATGGTGATGGGTGATGTCAGGCAGGGGTACCCACCGTCTCCCAAGATGCCCCGGCCCTCAGGTGGATACAACTGCTTGCTGTGAAGGGCGCTGTTCTTGAGGACCCTTGCATCATGCCAACACAGATGTCCAAGAACTTTCCTTTGTGGTCACACACGGCCTGCAGCTGCACTGAATGGAACAATTTCCTGTTAAAATAACAGGCTGCATTGACGGCTGGGGGCTTTATCTGGATGTGGCAGCCGTCAATAGCTCCAACTGCCATGCGAAAAGCAGGAGACTGTGCCAGTCTAGCAAAGCCTGCACCAATCTCCTCCAGCTCTTCACCCTGAGGTAGACGCACCATATTTTTTAGCAGGCCAAGGACAGCCCTGCTGACTTTGTGCACAACCCTGTGCACTGTTGACTTGGGGATACTAAAGGCTGAGGCAACAACCCGATAGGATGCAGCATGGGCCAGCCAGAACAGAAACATCACCACCTCTATGTCTTTTGACCATCCATGGTCAACCTCATAAGGCAGTGCAGCAATGAGGTTGACTATGGATTGCCTGGTCAGGCGCAGATAGGGGCGGAGGTCAGGCTCTCTGTCCAGAAACAGCCTCAGGAGGGGGACTGTTGCATTCAGCTGACAGTATGGTGTGATGTTGTCAGTCTACAAAACAATAAAAAAGGGATCCAGTACAGTGTCCTGTCTTTATGTAATATTTTTATATTCCTGTCCTAGATTTATGCATAAACCTTAAAAGTAAAAATAAAAACAAATAGGTAACACTTTACAATAAGTTCATTAGCTAACATTAGTTAACTACATTAGTTAACATGAACTAATAAGTTAATGAACTGCACTTATAAAGCATTTCTTTATCTTTGTTAATTTCAACATTTACTAATGCATTATTAAAATCTTGTTAACATTAGTTAATGCACTGTGAACTAACATGAACAAACCATGAACAACTGGATTTTTATTAACTAACATAAACAAATATAAACTAATGCTGAACAGAGGTGTTGTTCATGGTTAGTTCATGTTAACTAATGCATTAACTAATGTTAACTGATACAACCTTATTGTAAAGTGTTACCAACAAATATGTATGTATTGTAACAAAACTTTGTTTCAGTTTAGTGCTTTCTTTTTACTTAACGTATTTTAACTTATTTTATCTTTAGTTTAGTTTGCATTTTTACACACATTATTGCACATGAACGTCAGCACCAGTCTCCTCACGAAAGACCTGCGTCTGGTAGATCGACGACGACGTGCTGCTTCTCTCTCCAAGTTTGCATGATGCATGTTCGAGTGGTGTAAATGAAATGTGGAAGGGAAAAAAATATATATACAATAGGAATAGTAAATATAATGTTCTATACTAACAGGAAGGAATAGAAATGTCGAATGGTTTTTTTTTTTGTTTACGTGACTGCGTAACTAGGCAACAACGGTCTCTTCCAAAATATGACGTCGTCGTAGTATGTCCCAGAACATGCATACTCTTTTGCTACATACTCAAAAGTATATACTTTTTCTTCACAAAAAGAGTACATACTTTTAGGTCGTAGTATAAGTATGCGAATTGGTACGCAGCACATGTCTCCATTACAACCTCTTCCTCTAGGGAATGCACTTCATCTTATACCCCACATTACTGCCACCTGCAGGCTTAAATCAGTACTCATCACAATAGATACTCATTACATCTCTTTTCCTTTTTTTTTTTTATTTTTTTTTTTTTTTTGTACACAATCTTAACACAATTTTTTAACACATTAGATTTTGTACTAATCATTCACATCAGCCCAACTGTAACAAATGTCTAACTAGTGTACTGAGGACCATTGTCACTTTGCACAATATGAGGAATTCCATGCCTTGCAAAGATGCTTTTCATGCATTGAATAAGATCATTCGATGTTGTATGATGGAGCTGTTCAACTTCAGGATAATTGGAATAATAATCGATAACCACCAAATAATCCTTACCATTCAACTGGAAAAGATCAGTTCCTACTTTTTGCCACGGTTCAGCAGGATGAGCAGCTATCATAGGTTCTTTGGCCAATTTATAATGATGACTTAGACAGACGTCACACTGATTGATGTATTTCTCAATGTGCACATTAATTCCAGGCCAGAAAACAGCTTGTCTAGCTCTTCTCTTGCATTTTTCGATACCAAGATGTCCCTCATGAATTCTACGAAGCATGTCGTGGCGCATTGATACTGGAATGACAATTCTGTTAATTCTCAACAGCATGCCCTCAACCACACTCAGTTCTGCCCTTAAAGGAAAGTACTGTGGACACTTGCCTTTGATCCATCCATGTTGAAGGTGTGCAATAACCCTCTGCAATTCAGCGTCCTTTGCAGTTTCCTCTGCGATCAGCTTTAACATCTCATCTGAAACTGGTAACGCTGAATAGACCATACTCACATGCCTCTCAACTTCGTCCATTTTGCTGATCTCCGAAGCTACTGGTGCTCGAGACAGTGCATCAGCCACAATGATATACTTACCAGGTGTATAGACTAGATTCAGATCATATCTCTGTAATTTCATCATCATGCGTTGAATTCGAGGTGACATATCATTTAAGTTCTTTTGAATGATGGAGATTAATGGTTTATGATCTGTCTCTACTGTAAAAGTAGGTAAGCCATAGACATATCCATGAAATTTTTCAAAGCCAAATACTAAACCCAAAGTCTCCTTCTCTATTTGTGAATATCGTCTTTCAGTCTCTGTCATAGATCGAGAAGCATAGGCCACAGGTCTCCAGGAATCCTCAAAGGCCTGAAGAAGCACCGCCCCAAATCCATCCTGAGAGGCGTCTGTAGAGATCTTAGTTGGTCGTGTGTGATCAAAAAAAACAAGGACAGGTTCAGTAGTAAGAGTCTCCTTTAACTGCTTCCATTCTTGATCATGTACTGAAGTCCAGACAAAATCCTGATCATTTTGTAACAACTTTCTCATATGGGTAGTTTTAGCTGACAAATTTGGCAGAAATTTTCCCAGGAAGTTCACCATTCCCAAAGCACGCAGAATTCCCTTCTTATCTGTAGGTGGAGGCATATCAAGGAGGGCTTGCACTTTTGCTGGATGTGGCTCCACACCTTTTGCAGACAACTTGTCCCCTAAGAACACGATCTCTGTGACTCCAAATTGACACTTTTTCTGATTGAGCTTTAAATCATGTGCTCGAACTCTTTCCATCACTTTTACTAATCGCTGATTATGTTGTTGAATGGTGGACCCCCACACCACAATATCATCAATATATACTCGAACACCCTCTAGACCTTCAATAAGGGTTTCCATGGCTCGATAAAAAAATCTCAGGAGCTGATTTGATTCCAAAAGGAAGTCGAAGAAAACAATATCGCCCAAAGGGAGTATTAAATGTACAATACTGGCTACTCTCAGAATCCAATCGGATCTGCCAGAATCCTTGAGATGCATCTAATTTGCTAAAAAACTTAGCTCCTGACATGTCACTAATGATCTCTTCACGGGTGGGTATCTGGTAATGTTCTCGTTTGATGCTATCATTTAGGTCTTTAGGATCTAAGCACACTCTTAAGTCACCATTAGGCTTCTTCACACAAGTTATAGAATTTACCCAGTCTGTAGGTTGTTCAATCCGTTGTATTACTCCTGATTGGGTCATGCGATCCAATTCCTTTTTCAAGGCCACACGCAGAGGTGCAGGGACCCGCCGAGGAGCATGTATGACTGGAGAAGCATCATCTTTCAGTTGTATTTTATAGGTAAATGGCAGTGTTCCTTGACCTTCAAAAACATCTGGAAATTGTTTGACAATGTCAGTTATATTGTCACAGACAGGCTGTAAGACTACGGTTTCTTTATTGACTTGATACACTCTTTTAACTAAATGAAGGTCTTCACACGCTTTATCTCCTAAAAGAGATTCATGACCATTGGGAACTACAACAAACATCAAACTCTTCATCTTTCCTTTTACTTGTACGTTTAGTCTGCATATTCCTCGCGTTTCAATTGGTTGTCCATTATAGGCTTTGAGGGGAACTGTACGTTTTTTAATTAGAGGTTTTTCTTTCAGTGCTTTCACATCTCTGATGTTAATTAAATTAACTTTTGCACCCGTATCTAATTTAAAGGGTACTACAGTCCCATTAGTTACAAGAGGAACAATCCACATCGAAGACTTGACCGAATCATCACTTGACACCCACGTTTCAGCATCCGGATTTACTTTCTCTTCAGAAACCATGTTCACATAAAATGAGTCGCTCAAATCACTGTCATCTGCCTCCTCCACTAAATGCACTTTATTTTCCCTCTTCATGTTTTTTGAAAAACACATTTTTGCAAAGTGGTTGGGGCCATTACACTTAGAACATCTTTTTCCGAAAGCTGGGCACTGTCTGAAATAATGTTTGGTCCCACAGCGCTTGCATGAGAATGTTTCATTGTCATTATCTCTGAAACCTCTTGTATCATTGTCGCTGAAACCTCGTGTTTTACCTCTTCTCTTGTCTCTGAATGAAATGGCATCAACTTCTACACTCTGAAATGACATAGCGGCTGTATTAGTCCCCTCAAACTGCTTCACTTGCTGTCTCGCTACTTCACTGGATTGGCACAATTTGACAGCATAATCCAAGGTGAGTTCTGATTCTCGTAACAATCTTTCTCTCAGTTTCTTCTCATAGATACCAAAAACAATCTGATCACGAATCATTGAATCTCTCAATTCATTAAAGTTACAAGTCTTTGCCTTTATCTTGAGATCAGTCAGAAAGTAATCAAAAGCCTCTCCTTCATGCTGTACACGTGTTCTGAATACATATCGTTCATATGTCTCGTTCTTCCTTGACAAACAATGAGCATCAAATTTTTCCAGTACCTTATCCAGTTTCTTCTTGTCTGCCTCTTCATCAAAATGAAAGGTGTTGTAAACCTCCACGGCATCAGCTCCAGCAATGGTAAGTAACAGGGCGATTTTTCTTTCATCCACAGCCGCTTTTTGTCCAATAGCAACAACATACAACTCAAACTGCTGTTTGAAAGTCCTCCAATGTGCATCAACATTTCCACACAACTTCAACGATCCCGGTGGTTTAATGGCATCCATTGGGCTTTTCGGAACCCCACTCCTGGTACCATGTATTGTTCCAGAGACAACAAATAAAGATAAAAAGAATAGATGGTACTGGCGTCTTTATTCCATGTGGCACACAAAGAATGTCTCCATTACAACCCCTTCCTCTAGGGAATGCACTTCATCTTATACACCACATTACTGCCACCTGCAGGCTTAAATCAGTACTCATCACAATAGATACTCATTACAGTGACTGTGTCCAAAGTTATGAATATCAGAAATGTACATAAATCACAGTTAGCTAACAGTGCATTTCTCCAAATAAAAACTACAATAACAGACATCATACATTTCCTGTGATATAAAATACTATTTTCAATCATTTCATGCTTTCTGTTTATATTTTGTTTTATATGTGGGCATAATGCGGTCACTTCCATAATTTTTTAAAATATAATAATGAAATAATTATTTGAAACCCAGCTCTTTTACCTCAAATATTCAAATCGCCTGTGCATCTCAGTTGTGACGTCACCGGCGCGCTGCCGCTGCGCGCTCTCGCTTCTTCAGTCCGTTGGAGAGCTGAGGGGAGAAAGGCGCGTGTTTGTTCACTCGTGTTCAAAAGCGTCTTAAAGGTTAAGAATCGATGATTAATTGATCTGTGTTTTGTTATAATGTGTAAATGAGAAGCTCGAGTATGTTCTCTTTCATTAGAGCCAAGTTTAAAGGCGTTTTATCAGCAGAAGTGTAGTTTTAACCGAGGGAATGAGTGTGAAGGTTTATGTGAGCGGTCCGCCTGTGGAGCTGAATTTCTCTCCTGTGCTTCAATGTTTGGCAAATTCATAATACACTGATTAATAACTGCATGTTTACAACTTGTGCAGGCATGCTTATGTATTTTGATTTGTTTTTGTTTTTTTTGTGATTTCTTCGTCATGTGTGTTAAAAAATTGAATTGGCTTTATATGATTTTGTTTTTTAAATATTTTCAAATCTAATATAATGTTTTGGAACAATGTGTGTAAACTAGTTTCAGTTGTTAAATGACATTTTAAAGTGTTGATTCATTTCATGACTGTTTTTATGTCATCTGACATGGAAAGTGCTTATCCACACTTGAAATGATCAGTTTTATGAGTATTTGAGAGAGATCTGCAAACCTTTTCTCTGCTTGAGGATCAGTTGAGCTGCTCTGGATGATGCATTATCATATTTACTGTTATTACCTTATCAATTCATAATCAAAGAGTCATGTCTGCAGTTGTGCCACCCTGACATTTGAGAATATACAAATCGTAACTTCTTAAAACTACTGATATTTGTAAAATGTGTTTATATGAAAGGTTTCAAACCTAAAATTATCCCATAGTATTTAGTAATTTTTTTTATTAAGACCGTTTCAAATAGTTTTCTGAGTCTGTACCACCTGCCATTTTGGGGGTTTAAGATGTCAAAAAATAAAACTGTTTTATTTGAGTGTAATAAAGTTGATATGAATTAAATATGTTTGATAGAATAAAGTGATATATGTCATGATATCAAATTATTATAAAAGGGAATAATGCACCTGGACACACAAATATGCACATGATGTCATTGAGCCGTATATCAAACACTGTAAATGTGTGATTGAGGAGGTAAACTATGAGTTGAATATGGATGAAGTTTGTGATGCATTGCATATATTTTGATACATTTATTTGATATTCAATCACTGCTGACTGAATTAAGTGAAGTCCTTTATAAGACATTTACTGCTTATATGGCAATATTGTATCTGATGAGATAAGTTATATTAATAATATTTTCTTAAGTGGTCGACTGATGATGTTTTTTTTATGGCTGATGCTGATATCTTGGAGAGCAGGTCAGCTGATATACTTTATATTTATTTGAACTAATACATTAGAAATTGAATTAAAAAAAATAAATCTCTGAATTGAACAGACTTGAGATGCAGCTTCTTGATTCTGTAATATTACAGTATTTTCACAAAGTTCCGTACATAAATCACAGTTAGCTAACAGCTAAAAGTACATGTTCTGTAGCTTAGCAATGTTTCTGATGGCTGTTTTTCTAACATATGAAATATGATTTTCGAAAGACAAGTTGCTGTCTAATATGACACTATAAAGTAACAGTACATCCTTCTAGATGCAAAAGTGTATTCTGAGAGATTCTGTGTAGGCCTACAGGGTTTTGGTCTAATAAATAATACCTCAGTCTAATAAAGCAATAAGCCCCAAGTAGCTGCGGTTTACGTAAGGAATAATTGACTCCGGGCCGTTCAATTATTAGAATGATAATGCACACCACGGTGATGCGGTCACGACGCGAAGCGGAGTCAATTATTCCGCTTATGCTACGGTTACCACACCTCAAGACATCGATCCGATTATATATTTAAAGGGATTCGTCCAGTTTTTGTACTTAAATCGCTATTGTGAGTAGGACTATTTCTTCCGCGTCTCATCCAACGGCTCTTTTGCTAGTTCCGAAAGAGAGCGAGAGAGAGAGAGAGAGAGAGAGGCTACCTCTGTGCGTCTCTAAACAGCGCTGTTATTACCTCGCTATAGTGGAAAAAATGTCATGTGTAGACAATGTAGACATTAAGTTGCTACACTATATAGGCCTATAGGCTAACTGATCAAATCGTCAGGTCAGCGCTGAAAACACCTTTTTGTGCAAACTGTAGTGTATGTTTGCGAGCACATGTGATTGCAGTAATGAGACAGAAAAGCTTGTGAATGTATATATATTCATTTAATTATTATTAAATCGTTGCATTTTCTGTTTTTTTGCTTGTTTTTTTTTGTTGCAAAAATGAATGAAACACAAAAGGCCTTAGGCATATCTATATTATTTGTTGTACCTGCAATAATAACGGGGAAAAAATCATGCAGCAGGCCTACCAGCTGTATTATATTTACTTTTTGATTCATGCTACAACTTTATTTATCTAGACCTACATGTTTTATTTATTGAAATTAAACTGCACGCTTCCGTTAATTGTAAAATTAGACATTAAAAATGGCAGATCAAGCGCAGGGAGCTGTGTAGTGGAGATTGTCTTTTCCTGTTGGTCCCGGCCTTGATTTTCTGTGGCGTTTGAATTTTTGTTTCCTGAGAGGATCAGGCTCCATTGTTTTCTTTCTTCTGCTGAAGGTGCCCAGTAGCTTCTCAGGCTTGTTTCACACTTGTGCCCTGTGACAGACATGATTTGCCTGCTCTCCAGCCCTGCTTCAGACAGTATTTGAACTGCTGTGCTTCTTAATGAATGGTTGGTGTATCTTTTGGATAACCCCACTGCCTCGCAGATGCAAGGAAGCATATTTCCGAGGTAGTTCACACCCATGGGTTCGTGAGAATACCAGAACTCTCGCCTGTCAAGCTCCTCCTGTGTCGCTTTCAGAGGATGAAGATAGAAGGATGTGGCATCAGGTGGGCATTTAGTGAGGTACTTTTTGAAGCTTTTAACTGGGCAAAGGGGGTCACTTGTGTTGGCAGACATGAATCCTCGGTAACAGTCTTTTTAGGGATCGTTGGGCTTTTTGTGGTTTTTTGTTTCTGCATTATAAGACAAGCAAACAAATTCACCTCCATTTTCATCTTTTTTAATAACGAATGAATGCTGTCTTAACTCTGGATTTCCCTCACGCCCCCTCCTCGCCAGGTTCAGCTGAATGTTAAACCAGACCTTGCGAACCAGTCCGGCTGCTGTGTCTGGTGACAGATACGGAGAGTGACGAATGCGCTGTATTTCAGCAGTGGAGATGGGAGGATGATGAGTACTGACGTCTTTCCCAGCCTTTCGAAACTTTTTGAGGACGGCCCTGAATACGTCGTTGGATGACTTAAATTCCGATCGACCAATGATGTTGTATTTGGATATATAGCGGTTCAGTCCAGCTCTAAGGGAAATAAAACTTGACACTGAATACTCTACGCCGGATGCGTTTCGGACAGTGGCATAGAAAGCTCGCAGCAGGGTATTTAAAGTGGATGCCCCCTCTCTCTCTACCTCATCCAGAGACGTATTTTTGGCTTTAAGCCAGTCGTTAAACACATTAACTGCCCAAGCTGTTGTTTTTTTGGTGTTTTCTTTGTGTTTTTCTCCCTCGAGTATGTCTAGCTGTTCTTCGCTAATCATTTTATGTCTTTTGTTGTTGCCGGCTGTCTTTGATGTCCGCTTCCGTTTATGTTGTTCTTCATCTGGACCGTCTAATACTCCTGCCGCCCATTTGTTGAACGTTTTATAGTTCCCGTAAATATTAAAATTAACTTTAGGAAAATCGTCTGTCATGGTGTTTTTTTTTAGTCCTGTAATTTCCGTTATTACAGTTAACTATGCGAAGTGATATGGAACTGTAATGCGGTCAAGAGCTGCCTGGAACTACGTTCGCTGTGCGTCTCCCAGAAAATAATTGCACACCTCAAAACGTTCATCAACCAATCAGATTCAAGCATTCAACGGCCCCGTAGTATAAAGTGAATTTATAACAGCTAAGGGGCGTTGTTAGGCACGATGCGGAGCGGTTTCAGCTAAGTGGTTGCCAAGCAACACTGTAACAAAAAGTTTAGCCTGTTGCTTGCAACTGATGACAGAAAAAGGTGAACATATACACCAAAATGAAAATGTAAACTATCTAAAGTTAAATTGTTAAGTTACCATTAATCCTGTGTGTAGTTTATCCGCTTTGGATGGAGATACAAGGCGGGTGGATTGGGCGGCAGCAGCGACAGGCATTTCTCCAGTGAAGCGACAGGACACAGTGGATTCCCCGGCTGCATATCCCCATAGACATGCTTTGCTTCTTTCACCGGTGGTTTTGTGTCCATACTTCTGGCCGTTCTCGTCCCCGCAGGTGATAAATGATTCAGGCTTCAGCCGGCGGTTTCCCTCTTTAGCTCTGTGTCCCGTATGCAGTTGAACATCAAACCAGACTTTCGGGTGTATTTGGATTTGGTGCTGGAGAGTGCTTGACTTGTGTGCTGAAAGTCTGCCTCTGTTAATGCCGGATGGTGAGATGTTTTTTCACGTCCGCTTCTGTGAATTTTTTTCACTACTCCAACGAAAACGTTGTTGCTGGTGATAAACTCGAGATCTTTTAAAAGACTGAAAACAGTGAACAGCCCACATTGGCCTGTTTAACAGTACCAGCTTCATTTCTTGACTTTTCCAGCTCTTCAATTTCTCTCTCATTAATTTCAGCGTGCGTGCTTTCTTTTTTGTCCTCTCCTCTGTTCTGTCTATATCTTTCCACCACTCATCCACGCTTAGCCCACCCAATAAATCAAAATTCACAACAAAATCTGACATTTTGAAATTGTTTCTTTGGCTCAGTAATACTGATAGCGGAATGGTTGCCAAGCAACACACAGACGCAGAAACATACACACTCAGCGGCGCAGAGATACTTATGTAATGCGGTCAGATGTATGTTCTCTGTAACTTTACAACGGCTTCAAATGTGGCTCAACCAATCATAATCAAGGGCCAGAACTATCCGTTTTATAATTTAGTTATTTTTGTCAGTTACAGCTTGTGAGATCTAGCATTCTACCTGCTTTGAGTCAGACACATAAATAAAGTAGTGCGAAGATTACATTCATTTGAATCAATGAATTATAGCATTTATTTGAATTAATTATCGATTGAGAGAGGGATTCGTACTTAGATCTGTTCAGGGTCTTAACAAAGTTGTTACGTTTATCACTTAAAGGGTTAGTTCACCCAAAAATGAAAATTCTGTCATTAATTACTCACCCTCATGTCGTTCGACACCCGTAAGACCTCCGTTCATCTTCGGAACACAAATGAAGATATTTTTGTTGAAAGCTGATGGCTGAGAAAGGCTTCAGATAGGCCTCCATTGGCATTCAGTACATTCACACTCCCAAGACCGATAAAAGGCACTTAAAACGTCGTTACAAACTCCATCTCACCACAGTGACTCTACAATAATCTTACGATGCGACGACAATAGTTTTTGTGCGCAAAAAAAATCAAAATAACACCTTTAATCAACTTGTTATTGCCTTCCGTGTGTGTCTCCACGACGCATGCGTGAGAATATTACGCAGACCCGGCGTTCGGACACATGACCCAGAAGCGATTTGTTTACGAGCAGAGGAAGACGCGCGCGTCTAAGCTGTTGGATTCTACATTGATCGTGCTTTAGGTCTCGGCGTAGTGCTCAAAATGGGACTAAAGTGCGCATTTCATGGATTCCCGAACCCCGGCGCTACGTCATATTCTCGCGCATGCGTCGTGGAGGCACACACGGAAGACAATAACAAGTTGATTAAAGGTGTTATTTTGATAAATAAAGAAAGGAAAAATGATGTGGCCCTTACAGAAAAAAGTTTGGGGACCCCTGGATTAGATGATCGATTTTGATTGATTTTCCACTATGGCAGGATGTTTAAGCTGCATTTAACATTAATTTAGCAGCTAACGTTACTTGTATTTGCTAGCACTAGCTATAGGGATGCAAACAGCGTGCTTTTCGGCGCCCCCCGCTTTTTCACGTCAGTTTGGGTGACAAAGTCATCTGAAGCCATTCCATAGCTTAACCCTTCAATGCATGTTTCGCCAAACATTCTTACATATTGGGGTCGTTAGCGACCCGGATCTATATTTAACATGGATAGACCTCTACCTGTCGCGATAATATATAAAACTCCTGATGTTAGATTAACAGCTACGTAGAGCTGTACAGGAGAATAAAATAAAACGTATTTCGTTACCTTTTGGAGCTTGGAAGGGTTCAGTTTGAGCAGATGTTTAATACCATCATCATATGTCCTCGTCAGAGCTCGTTTACCAGTAACAGTTACATTCAGCATCTGCCTCATATTCGCGATCTCACGCTTATTCTCCAACTCATTTTCAACGTCTTCAAAATCAATATTTTGCTCACTGACAGCTTCTTGACCACATCCATCATCAGAGACAGTGATACTAATATTTGATTGTGTTCAGTACTTGCTCTCTGCAGTAAATCACTAAGCCATTTCAAGTTTTGCAGATTATAATTATTATTTTTCTGTCAGAGGTAACTATGAGTTAAACGTCACTTCATCATTGTGTATCAGACATCGCCACCCTGTGGAATAAAGGTGAATTGCACCTATTTCATCATTATAGATTAATTTATCATTGTGCAAAAAAAAATATACGTACAATCCTACACACCTCGGATCGTTAGCGACCCTATACATTTTGACAAAAAACTAGTGAAAAAACAGGCATTCAATTATAATTATATTATTTTTTTCTTGTTATATTGTTTAAAATGGATTGATTGAGGAATACTAAGAAAGTTGATGTCTAACTTTAAAAAATGAATGAGGAGCAGGGTAGTGAATGACATCTCGGGTCGCTGAAGACCCGAGGTATGCATTTAAGGGTTAATGTGAGGGACATAAGTCTATTTGGTGTTTTAGTTTAATCGCGCAGCACTTCTGTGCCTGTCTGTTCACATGAGGAGCCCATTGACCCTGTGGATCCAATATGTTTAATGGCAGAGCAGACATGGAAAGTATTAACTTTCTAAGCTATAGCAGAGAATGTCTAATATGGCGAGAAGTTTCACTCTCACTACACTTCCGGCTTCTGGACTGGTTGCAGTTCCTCTCTGATTCCATATGAGGGCGCTCACAAGACGAGTGCAGAATGAATGGAGGTCAATGGCGGTATACCCCTCAAAATCCACTTTTCTCAGGATATAATTTTTTGTCTAGTAATTTGAATGTTGTATTCGAAAGGAGATGCAAAGAAATTACACATTGCTGGGTGTTAGATTTTTTAGAGTCACTTATTTGCTTTAAAAAGTCTTTTAAAATGTCAATGACGTCATACACATTGTACGACCAGAGATACTGTTTTACGGCAATCCTTCAGTCACTTTGGTGCTTTCAGAGATTGTCTATGGTGCGTTCCAGAGCCGTTGAAAATTTAATTATTTAACTTTAACAGCTCTGGTGCTTTCGTGCTCTGCACTTTCCTTTCTCTCGAGGCATCGACAACACAGCTGACACAGGTAAATACACGTGCTAGAAGAGTTTTTGTTTTGTTGTTTTGAAAGACCACGGCGAAAACACACAATGGTCGTTGGATGTTTGGCGACGTAACGTTAGCTGGCTATCAGTTATCCATCAGCTGGCTGTCAGGCCATATTAGCTTACTAGCTATCAGCTATTAATGGTCGTAGGCTGTCAGCTAGCCATCAGCTGGCTAACAACCCTTATTATACATTTTGCTATCAGCTATGTATCTAACGTTAGTCGATACACGATGGCGAATTCAGCCACTGAAGATTAGTGAGTGAAAGCAGAGAATGTGGTGAAAGTGTGGAAAAAGAAAAGACCGCACACATGATGGATGATATTACACATGTATTATACGTGTAAAGCTTGTGGAACAAACACCAGAATTTCATGAACTACTATTACTAGTATTATATATATATATATATATATATATATATATATAGGTATTATAATTATAAGTAGTATAACTACTGAACATTTAAAGATTTAAACGACCTATGATGTAAATGTAGACAGTTTCCTGTCAGCTGTTAATTTGTTGTAGCTCAGAGCCCTGTTTCTCTGTCTAATTTCAGCACCCAGCCTGCACATCACAAATTTCTTGATGGAGATCGATTGTATGAGGCTGGCATGTTCAGGATGGGTGCTGAGGAGGCTATTGAAAGCTCCAAGATTCTCTAGAGTCATCTCCAAATTGTTGGTGATGTTGGAGTGAGGCCAGAAACTGTTGATGCTTCTTGCGAACTCCCCCTCCAACAGCTGGATGGCCTCAAAATACTCATCTGACGGCCTCATCAGGTTGGCGGCCGGTGTATATTTTTTAGCCGTCAGGAAAGGGTGCTCGGCGCTCGTGGCATATCTGTGGTCCTGGTGTCTAGGACCCAACAGCAGGATTTCACAGCGAGGACATGCCCTCACTGTTGCATCCTGATGAAGCATTCGGACTACCCAGCCAGCAACATAAAAGAGGCCCTCCTCTAGGATGCAATCACCAACAGTCTAAAAAGTAAGAGAAATACAATGTTACATTGCATATGATAATGTGTCATGTGACTTACAACTGTAGATGTGTGTCTTTGTGCTGTTTTGTGGGTCATGGTGTAGTGCAGATAACCTTGTCTTCCACAATGTCTGACACCAGGTCGACATCCATTGGTTCTGCTGTGGGTGAAAGAGGCAGGGCCAATGAGGTGGTCGGAGGCATCAGCAGACCTGTGGTTGCTGAGGTCGAGGGAGTCGCCCCATCGGATGAGGTAGTCAGAAGTGTGACTCCATCATCCACCTCACAATTGGATGTTACTGAAGAGAGGGCAGGCAGAATGTTGGACACACTCAGTCCCCTGAGAGCAGCGGTGAACTCCCGTGCACTAGGGTTATATTTGTGCCCACCTTTTCCCCGGACCAAGGAGAAGAGATTCTACCCAAAAACAAAAGGGGGAGAAAGTAAGTTGTTTATGATTTTGATTAGGTTAGGGATTTCCAATATAACAGTTCACATGGAGTAGGGAAAGTCCCTCGGAGGGCTTCCAGGAAAAACTACTGTACCAATAGGCCTACATGTTTTGTTTTTTTTGTTTGTCTGTTGTAGTCGGTTGTATTTACCTCAATACAATCTTGATTCAGTTTTGAGGTGCACAAATACTTCATGCCAGCATCTGTGCACCTCTTCTGGACCATCAAGATGCTCTTGATTGTGAGCCGCATTCTGTTCTGGCAAGGTGGTGGTTTACGCCCAGATCTGAGAGAGGGGTATAATTTTATATAATATATAAGAATTTATATAATATAAGTTTATCAAGAAGTGCTATTAACAAATGTCATGTTAGTGTATGTTTCACCTGTTAGTTTGTTTGTTTGTTTATTTCATTTGCTGAAGCTTGGTTGTTCACTTAGGCTTTTCTTATTGACTGACCTGAACTGCCAGCCTGCCACCCAGCTTATGCAGTCGACAAGGAAGTTCTCCTTCTCCTGGCTTCCTGTACCAAGGGGTCGTCTCCAGGGGTTTGAATCCTTGGCAGACCTAATTAAGGATTAAGGAATATGTAAAGCTCAGAAACTGGGAGACTGCATGTAGGGTAGTTGTAGGTATGGGTAGGTGTGTCGTAGTTTGTAGGTAGGTTGTAGTTAGTAGGTTGAAGTTAGTAGGTTGTTTGTATGTTTAAGTAATTTTTTTTGTTTTGTTTTAGAATTACCTGGAATTCAGGACATCGAAAAGGCGATTTATTCTGGCAATAAATTCAGCAGTGTCTTTTGCTTCTGCCGGCAGCCTCTTCAGTGACACCATTGCTGAAATGCCTGGGTCACAACAGATGTGAGAACTTAATAGGAGGTCAGTATTACATTATAATCTTCAAAATCTGCTACTAGTCATTGCAAAGATGATTTACCTGCAGAAACAGTGTGGCTAAACACCTGTGTTGCCAAACTAACACGCATTTTGGAAAATGCAGGCAAAGATATGTGCCTCTCGGTGAGCTTTGGCGCCATACGTATGGTGTGGAACTTGTCGAGCTCATAAAAGTTTGAAATATGGCGCCAAAGAACATCTTTGCCTTGGATCTATGGATGTAAATAAATATGAGCTGGTATGAGAATCATTGCAATAATGTTGTATCTTAGTCATGCCATTCGTCTTCATGAAACCATTTTATAGACAAATCATTACAAATGTGATTGCTGTGATTACTGTGCTTACCTTTAGGCCATATTTGAAGAGGTTGTTCCTGATGGACTTCAGTAGGTGTGGGACATCGAAGACCACAGGAACCCTCTGAACACCCACCAGAATACAGTGGGAATCCTCGCCACCCAGAGGGTCCAGGGTGGCCCCAAGTAGGTGCAAAGCCTTGATGTTTGTCGTTGCCTGGTCACATATTACTGCCTGGACCTTGGAAATAGGTTAATATATTTTGGTTTGTTAGTAATTGTAGATTGTTAATGTTGATGTTTAAAAGTCTGTCCAGTACATACTGTCAGTCCTATATGTTTTAGGTTCCGAATGGCATCCTTAATGATGCTGGCGATTTCCACGGCTGCCATAGAACCAGGGGAGAAGAAATAACCCATGGCCTGTTGAAGGACAAAGTTTTAGGTAAATGTTTTTGATATACACAGCAAAAAAAAAAATGTTGGTCTTAAAACAACAAAAAAATTTGTTGGCTTGCCTGTTTCCACTTCCCCAAAATGCCCCTAACCATGATGACCATTGCCTGTTTTGCAGCATGGCCTGAGGGAGATACGCCATAAATGGCATCATTTCTCTTGTCATAGTCAAATTGCCTCTTGATGGCCATCTCATCTAAGACCAGAGTACACATTCTTTCTGCAGGGGTCATGGTGGAGGCGATCACTCCCATTTGGGAGATGATTCCTTGCAGGAAGCCTGGCTGTTGGAACAAGCAAGTAAGTTAAATTAACAGTTTTGTGTACATTTTGAAATTGTTCAACGGGGTAATGTAAAGCAGTCTATATTAGATTGGTATTTACAGAGAAGTATCCCACACGTCCTGTAATGTATCTGCTTATTGTGGTTTTGGAGGGTAGAGCAAAAATGCTTCTCAAGTATCGGTAAGCCTTCGGGCTGCTGTGGAGTATCTGCAGCGCCAGGTCTTTCAAATCGTTATTAAACCTCCTTCCTCTTCCCTTTTTCGCAGCCCCCAACAGTTGTGTCTTGATAAAGTTTCGACAGCCTTCAGGACAGCTCTTCAGCATCTCTTCCAGAATTTCATGAGGACTATGGAAGGACAGGATGTAGTTATTAAGATTCAAATATTTTGTAAAAACAAAGGTTTATAATTCAAAAGGCAGTGTTATGGTGTGTGAGGTCACAGCTCAAATTTGTCTAGGGGTTAAACTAAACTTGTCTTTGTGTTCATGTTCCGTCACACGTCACGCTAGTCCTATGTGTGGTGCACAGACTTGGAAGTACATTACTTTGGTTGTTTAGGTTTTGTAGCTGGCTTCCTTCTTTTCAGTCTTTTCAGCCGTGCAACCTTTGCCTCTAGTTCTGCAATTCTCTGTGATGACAAAAAGGCATCTTTCATTTGATTCTGAGAATGCTAGTCACAATCTTGAAATCGAATAAGCTCAGAACATCACCTTGTCCTTTTGTTGAAGGCTGCTTAAGGAAATGGTCACCTGAGCCTGTTCTTTTGTCCCTCCATTTGGGTAATTTTCTCTCCTTTCTGGACCCTCTTCAGCTCTTTTCTCTTTCCCTTCTCCTCCTCCTTCTGCTACTACTGCTCCTCCTCCTCCTGCTCCTCCTCCTCCTTCTGCTACTGCTTCTCCTCCTCCTTCTGCTACTGCTCCTTCTCCTCCTTCTGCTACTGCTCCTCCTCCTCCTTCTCTTTCTCCTCCTTCTCCTTCTACTACTGCTCTCTCCTCTGTCATATCCTCTCTCCCTTCAGGTGCATCCTCTGTTTTTTTCTCTGTCTGCCCCTCTATCTCTACAATGTCCCTCTCTTCTTCCTGCTCCTCAGAGTGCCTTCTCTCAGCTTTGGAGGATTAAGTCAGTCAGTTAATCTCAATGGATCATTTTATGTTAGTTAATTTAATTTAACGTTCCTGTAAATGTAATGTCATGATAATGTTCCTGTAAATGTAATGTAATGTTTTGTCTTAATTATTTTTAATGTTGGTCTTGTACTGTTCTTGTCCTCAATTGTCATTCTTACCTTCACTTCTTTTCCGCCTTTTTAGAGGAGGGGAGGCAAGAGGTGGTGGGTTGATGCAATCAACCAATGTGGGGATGGCATCACTGGTGAGTGCATTTTTTCCATTATGCTTTTTAAAAACATGAACACAAAGAAAATGTATCAGTAATTGTATTTTTATTATTATATTTAATTGGATTGTCATTGGATTCCTTCCAACTACAGAACTCACTTTTTCAAGGAAGCATTCCTCGAAATGCAGCTCACACACCACATATCCTCCCCGCATTAACTCCTTATGTGACATGGTTTGTCTGAGGTCCTTCCGTCTCATATTTATGAGCCATCTCCTTCTCCTTAAATTGAAACCTGAATTAGACTGTTTTTTTTTTCCATTTTCTCACAAATTCATATTCTATTCTCAAATGTGTTCTTCACTAGCTCTGTCATCAAGCTCCTAGAGAGCACAGAGTTCTGTTGTATTCCCCCTAACACCTCTTCCTTTCTTTACCTCTACAGTTGTACCTTGATGCAGTGATGTCCAGTGAAGGGAGCAGTGATGTCCTTTATCCTTCTCCTCCTCTAACCCCCTACAAACACACCACCCTCATCCTGTAGCTGTAGTTGGTAGTATAGTGTATTAATGATGTTATTGTAGTGTAATGGTATAATATTGTAGAAAAAGTTCATATTGTAATTGTTCATTTAATGTTGATTTAATTGTAATATTGTAGTGTAGAAAAGGTTCATATTGTTGTCATAATGTTAAGACACCCCTCCCACTATCCCAACACACACACACCACCCACCCCTTCATCCTTTAGGTTAGTTGTAGTTTAGTTAGTAGTAATGTATTTAATGTTCATATTTTCATTTTTAGTTACCCCCCTCACCCCTCCACACACATATCTACATCAGAATTGTATTATTTATTTATTTTAATTATGAGAATAAAAATGTCCTTTCCAGTCTCTCACCCCTGTCTTCCTTCACAATTTCCCTCCCTTGTCTCTGCACCCCTGAATCTGTCATACTTTTCATATGTTGTTCTATTTAATAAATCATCAAATCACCTCTTATTGCAATGTTCAACATCTGATAAAAATAAATCATTGAGAAAACATTTTTGTTCAGGATTAAATTATATGGTGTATACTTCCATTTATGCAAGGTCATTAAGCCACAGCATTGGGTAACTCCTAAAAAACCCATTCAGTCTGTGATTCAGTAAAATAGTTAAAATTCAGTCTGTGATTCAGTAAAATAGTTAAAATATTAACAAAACAATTTGTATGTAGCAATCGAGTAAGGGAAGAGTCCCCCTCCTAACAACACGTATCGTTACGATCTGTGGTAGCCCGCGCAACCTGGCCGATTTTGGACATTAGCCAACTTGGCATTTGGCCAACTTTCCCTCCCACATGAACCACCGTAAATTCAGGTAAGTTTTGACAATTAACACGGGTTACCTTTTTTCGTCCTTGGGAAATGAGAAATAGGACAACCCTTGCCCACTATTAGAACAATTTATCATTGCACACCTGCGAGGCATTTTTTCCTTATTCAATTTTTATTGATATCAGAGAATGATATTTAGCACTATTGAGCGGGACATTTTTTATTTATTTTTTTTAAGGTGGCAATACTATACCATATGTATACTGTATTTCTTAACACAAGAATAACACAACAAGTACCCAAATTCAATTTATTTTCCGTGTAAATTTCACAGTACATGCATAACAATAGGCAGATAAAAGTGCCAGCAACCAAAAAAAAGTTGCTGAGTTGAAAAGAAAAACTTGGGCGAAAAAGTCCGCCTTAACATTCTGATCCCGCTGATTCTGATTCGGATGCCATCAAGCGGTATCTCTGGTCGTAATCAGTCCTTCACTGACCAATCAGCGTTCATTAGCAGAATGCTAGCGTGTTATGGGCAACAACAACTCAACCTGTAAGAAATCGAAAGGACATAAGTACTCGTTCAATCAACTTTCGACCTAAAACCCATGTTGAACTTGCAAAATCTACAATCAGATCTCAGATTTCTCAACGGCAATCGGGTGAAAGAGACAAATTTAGCCGTCTAGCCCCATTGACTCCCATTCATTTTGCACTCAAGACGATCGCCCCCAGTGGAACTCTGGTGGTACTACAACCAAAATTCGGTACAATAGGGCTTAATAGGGAGTGGGCAGGCTCTCCGTAGACGGGCTCTGATATTAAGGAGGGGTTTATGTAAATATTGAGCCTGTTGATGTCACCAACCCTGGAGGAATGTGTGTAGTCGCCTACTGGCCGTTTGCTGTAGTTCTTAGAAACTGATTTCTTTAAAAGCAAATATCTCCCTTTGCTTTAAACTTTGAACGTTGTAACTTTGCAGATGTTGTTTATGCTCAAGCAGCAACATTACACGTTAGCTAAAGTTAGAATGGTGAAATCGTGGTTTACCACCCCTTTAAGATGGCTGTCACAAGTGTGGCAAATCCACTCCTCTCTTCTCTCTTCCGGAACTACACAAGGACTTGAGCAGGCACGATCACAGTCATTAACATACTTCCCAGTTAAGCAAGACGTGGTAACTTGAACGTTTTTGCCATAACTCATTCTGTTACAGACCTCGACTTGATCAGGAAACAGGGCTCTGTGACAGACAGTGCAGACATGTGTAGGGCCATGCTGAATCTTACATCGGAATGCATTAATGGTAGGGGTGTAACGGTACACGTATTCGTATTGAACCGTTTCGGTACAGGGCTTCCGGTACGGTGCACGCGTGTACCGAACGGTTATGAATGTAATGTTTAACAGTTAACAGTCGGCTTGTTGTAAGCGCGGAACACACTTCAATCCGAGTTCCCACACGAACATATTAAGTATTCAGTCCATATTATCATGAAATTCAAACTATAAATGACGTTTTGATGCTCTTTAATGTGCGTGACTGATCAGTGATCACTAAACACAGTTCAAGTGGCCGCGCGCATGTGACCGCGATCATTTGTGAAAGGTGCACGCGTCGAACGGTTATGAATGTAATCTTTAACAGTTCACTGTCGGCTTGTTGTAAGCGCGGAACACACTTCAATCCGAGTTCCCACACGAACATATTAAGTATTCAGTCCATTTTATCACGAAATTCAAACGATAAATGCCGTTTTGACGCTCTATGTGGCGTGACTGGTCACTGATCACAGTTCAAGCGGCCGCGCGTGAACGCGATCATCTGTGAAGGCGATCGATCATCTGTTACTAAAGATTCAAGAATAAACATGAATGACGATCTGAAGGTATGCTGAGGATACATTACAATTTACTGTCATGTATATATGTGGTGTAATCGCTAAATCAGTGTTTCAACTGCGGAAAGATGTCAATATAACTGCTTGTGAACTAAACAATGTCATGTAACGTTAGCATCACATTTACCTCAGGCAGTCATTCAGTGTCCACAGAATTTTATTCACTAGAGTAAATCAACTCTTTCGCTAAATATATGCTCTATATTAGCTGTTATATTCATTATATTCTACTGAACCTGTTAGTGATGTCTTGATTATTTCATGCATGTTAAATAATCCTGTCATGAAAATGACAGACACTGTATATAAATTATTATATTTTTCAACAACGATTTGGAGAAAAAAACTATTTTATAATTAGATTTAGAAGTTAATGCAAAAACTGCCTTATGTGAAGTTTACATATTTGCACACAATGTGTTATTTGAGTGTTGATTATTATACCTAAAAATAAATAGCAACTGAATTTAGGCTAATAGTTTGGGCTCTGTTGTGAACCTTTAATATTAATGTACAAGTAAGGGCTCCCTATATAATTTACAGAAATATCTTTAATAAACTTTTAGATATCATTTAATTCATTCAAGGACACTTTTTTCTCCAGTAAACCACTGTTAAATATAAAAAATAAATAAAAAGCAATTTTGTAAATCTGCTGTACCGAACTCGTACCGAACCGTGACTTCAAAACCGAGGTACGTACCGAACCGTCAGTTTTGTGTACCGTTACACCCCTAATTAATGGCACTTTCCATCGCTTCGCCAACCAAAGGCTGGGGTGTTTCCTTGCTGAAGCGGATGTACGGTTTGTATTTCCTTTTAATCCTGAGTGCGCATTGCAACCGATGAAGAATGCGATATGAAGCATCACCAACACATTTCTGCATCTTGCGCAGGGTACATCGCAGGATGTGATGTGCTCTGAACTCTGGGTCACCTGCATATCTCCTCACCATGTAGTCTTTCATTTTACTCTGGAAGAGATTATCTGTCCTATACCGCCTAACCCTGTAATCTTTCATTTTACTCTGGAAGAGAACATCTGTGCTGTACCGCCTAACCATGTATTCTTTCTTATTTGCCCGAACAACCTCATTTATTTTGTACCGTCTAGCCATGTAGTCTTTTTTGTTCTGAAGTGAGGATCCTGATTGTACTTTTTCTTATCAACTTCTTTTCTATTTGTATGGATACACCTATTTCGATCTTAATCCCCTTTATGTTTTCTCATGACATGAGATGCAGTTGTGTCCTTTGGTCCTCCGCATTGTTTTGAAATGTCTATTGTTTTAAACATAACTCGTCTTCTCCTGTGCTTATTTCTTTTATCTATCATATGCTGGCTTTTAACTCCTGAGCCAACCAGATTTACTTTGGCTCCAACATGTGTTCCTGATTCTGGTAGAGCTGAAATCCCTTGTGATGCCTGTTCATAAACTGATGGTGAAGGTAGTTGGCCAGACTGTTGCTCTGTTTCAAATGACACAGGCATGAATTCATAGCTGGCCTCATCAGCACGATCCTGGAAGAGCTTGAGAACTCTGTCAACCATGTCATTCAGATGGGTAAAAGTTAACATGACAGCAGTTCCACGACCGGTAGGATGGGGCAAGCCTTCGGCAGTTCTTGAGTGTGAGTCTAAGAATCCGTACCTTCCACATCTGTCTCTGAACACGGAGAAACAATGAGCAGTGCATGGCTGACAGCTGTTGAGAGACTGGAGTCTTTCAGTGAGAGGAATACACCACCCTTCCATGTCAGGGGTCCCTCTGGCTCTTAGGTATCCCATCATCACGTCAGACTTCTGCACCTGGTGTGTTCGGTTAAACGATGAAACCCTCAGTGGTACTTCCTCCATAGTTAGATGGTCCTGATTAAATCTTCCTTCAGCAATAAGCTGCATTTTAACACCGACATACAACGCATCCCCCTCCTCTAAAACTCTATCAAGCTCAGGCATGTTAAACTGAATCCCATCACTATGGTTGGCCAAGAACGTCAACGCTACACAGGTGCACTTATGGTTTCTGGAGAATACGTTATACCTTACATCATTCTGACAATGGGACGCCTGCACAGACAAAACCCTGGGTGCACTATCACTACCTTCCGCAAACATTCGACCCGAAAACTGAGCTACAGCAGTGCCGGTGCTTGCCTGTTCAACCTGTAAATAAATAATTCATGGAATTAGGCTGATGGTCAAAATTTGTGTTATAGAATTTGAGTGAGTGAGTGAAGAGTGAGTGTGAGAGAGAGAGAGAGAGAGAGAGAGAGAGAGAGAGAGAGAGTGAGTGGCGAGTGTGTGTGAGTGTGTGTGTGTGTGTGTTTGTGTGTGTGTGTGTGTGTGTGTGTGTGAGAGAGAGTGAGTGAATGAGTGTGAGTGTGTGAGAGAACGAATGTGAGTCTGTATGTGAGTTCTACCAGAAAGACTCGGGAGAATAAATACTGTGACAATTATCCATTTATTAACAACCCAGCAAGCAATAAAGTACTTTGGCATAAGCCCCGTCCGTAGCTCGCAATCTGAGGTTCCGGACACTGCATATCCTGCCTGAAGACGAAGGCAGAGGCGCAGCCGACCCCTAAAATTAGGTGAAAGAATGCTTCCACCCGGACGGAGCCTATCCTTTCCCCCAAAAACGGTAAATAAAGTAGACCCACCGGTCTTGTGTCCTGGAGTTCCTACAAAGAAGAAGAACAAGAGTTAACGTGTTAAGCATGGACATGGAACGCCACCTGCTGATGGCTAAAAGGAAAAAAAAAAAGAGTACTACACATGAGCAATTAATATCTGCTGCTGCATAAATGTAAACATTTGGCTGTTGTTTTTTTTTTTTTTTTAAAGCACATGTATAAACCACAGAGACAAGGCCGCAGGGCCACACGGTCTGCTAGACCAGTCATTCCCAAACTGTGGTCCGTGAGGGTACTGCAGGTGGTCCGTGGAAAGGCAAAATATAATAAAATAATATTTTTTTAGTTCAGTGCTGTTATGGATCGGTGGATAGCAACAGGTTCTCTGAAGAGAAAAGAGACAGAGGCAGAAGCTACAAAATGAAGAGATTGACAGTGAGTCGGATGCATCTATGAGCCAGATTCTATGAGCATCTATGAGCCAGAATAAATAAATTAAATATGTGGCAGCCGTTGTGTGCAGTAAACTTTCTTTTAACAAGCCTGTTGTACTGATGTGATGACTAGTTATAGTTTTAGTGCTAGTAAGTCTATTTAGAGGTGCGGATTCATTCAGGTAGGACTGTGTGTAGACATATTTTATTATGTGTGTTATGAGGTGGTCCGCAAATTTTTTGGATTACAAATAGTGGTCCACACACACAAAAAGTTTGAAAACCCCTGTGCTAGACCACAGAGACAAGGCCGCAGGGCCACCCGGTCTGCTAGACCACAGAGACAAGGCCGCAGGGCCACACGGTCTGCTAGACCACAGAGACAAGGCCGCAGGGCCACACGGTCTGCTAGACCACAGAGACAAGGCCGCAGGGCCACACGGTCTGCTAGATCACAGAGACAAGGCCGCAGGGCCACGCGGTCTGCTAGACCACAGAGACAAGGCCGCAGGGCCACCCGGTCTGCTAGACCACAGAGACAAGGCCGCAGGGCCACACGGTCTGCTAGACCACAGAGACAGGGCCACACGGTCTGCTAGACCACAGAGACAAGGCCGTAGGGCCACACGGTCTGCTAGACCACAGAGAAAGGCCGCAGGGCCACACGGTCTGCTAGACCACAGAGACAAGGCCGCAGGGCCACACAGTCTGCTAGACCACAGAGACAAGGCCGCAGGGCCACACGGTCTGCTAGACCACAGAGACAAGGCCGCAGGGCCACACGGTCTGCTAGACCACAGAGACAAGGCCGTAGGGCCACACGGTCTGCTAGACCACAGAGACAAGGCCGCAGGGCCACACGGTCTGCTAGACCACAGAGACAAGGCCGCAGGGCCACACGGTCTGCTAGACCACAGAGAAAGGCCGCAGGGCCACACGGTCTGCTAGACCACAGAGACAAGGCCGCAGGGCCACCCGGTCTGCTAGACAACAGAGACAAGGCCGTAGGGCCACACGGTCTGCTAGACCACAGAGACAGGGCCACACGGTCTGCTAGACCACAGAGACAAGGCCGCAGGGCCACCCGGTCTGCTAGACCACAGAGACAAGGCCGCAGGGCCACACGGTCTGCTAGACCACAGAGACAGGGCCACACGGTCTGCTAGACCACAGAGACAAGGCCGCAGGGCCACCCGGTCTGCTAGACCACAGAGACAAGGCCGTAGGGCCACACGGTCTGCTAGACCACAGAGACAAGGCCGCAGGGCCACCCGGTCTGCTAGACCACAGAGACAAGGCCGCAGGGCCACACGGTCTGCTAGACCACAGAGACAAGGCCGCAGGGCCACACGGTCTGCTAGACCACAGAGACAGGGCCACACGGTCTGCTAGACCACAGAGACAAGGCCGCAGGGCCACCCGGTCTGCTAGACCACAGAGACAAGGCCGCAGGGCCACACGGTCTGCTAGACCACAGAGACAAGGCCGCAGGGCCACACGGTCTGCTAGACCACAGAGACAAGGCCGCAGGGCCACACGGTCTGCTAGACCACAGAGAAAGGCCGCAGGGCCACACGGTCTGCTAGACCACAGAGACAAGGCCGCAGGGCCACACGGTCTGCTAGACCACAGAGACAAGGCCGCAGGGCCACACGGTCTGCTAGACCACAGAGACAAGGCCACAGGGCCACACGGTCTGCTAGACCACAGAGACAAGGCCACAGGGCCACACGGTCTGCTAGACCACAGAGACAAGGCCGTAGGGCCACACGGTTTGCTAGATCATAGAGACAAGGCCGCAGGGCCACACGGTCTGCTAGACCACATACACATGTTTTTTTGTTTTTTTTATACATCATTATTAAACCACCACCAGTAGTTGCATAGGGATTTACTTAGATTTTAGACCATGTACTATTTTGGGTTAAGATGCGAAACCACTGGCCATCGTAGTTCCTGACGCGAGAGTCACAGATACCATGACGTACGGACATCTATTGATAGGACACGTGAGCCACAGGCCAACTTTTGATAGGACACATGGGCCACAGCCATCTTTTGATATAGTAGAAAGACCGTGCTATCATAACGTACCGAGCCGAATTGGCAGGAACACCACCATCAGTAGTTGCATAGGGATTTACCTGAACCATTACTGGAGAGCTTGCTGAGCTTCAAGGATGATTTTTGAATCTGTCTTATATAAGACTCAAATGTAGATGAAAACCATCTCCCCAGTAGCTTGAAATTCCGCAGTCGTAGCTGTAGTAAAGTCTGATACGAAGAGAAGGAGGTAAACTGCAGCTTTTAAGGTCAGTATAAAAGTGGTTCTGAAACCAGGCCTTAGAGAGAGGTGCTCCATTAGATAAAATAAATAGGGGGGAGTGGTTAGGAGTCTTAGGACGAAGATATTTAACCATGGAAGTGAAGGGACAGAAATGATTCTTCATCTTAGAATTGTTAATGTGATACCAGAACCTTTAGAGTCATTCTAGAATGCTGAAGTAAAAGAGTAAAGAAATTGAGTGCGAAGTGAAGATCAGAATAGGAAAGACTGAGAGTAGGATCAAACTGATTAGTTTTAAGAGAAATTCCCTGGACACATGAAGCCGAAAAGGGCTGATAAAACACGCAGGGATCCTACGGGGTCTGGAAAAGTATGGAATTTGATTTGAGTAATTTCCAGGTCTAGAAAAGTATGGAAAAAATAAATCAGAGTATGGAAAAATATTTATGTTTCCAGACTATTGTCCCTATTTCATTTTCTAAATATAAAATTAAGAATTTCTAAATGTATATAATAAATATATACACAATCGTTTTTTTCAATGAATGAAAAACTTGTAGCCTAGCTATAGCAGTAAAGGTCAGACCTGTGTTCAACAGTGGTTAACACAGCACCTCGTAGTTTGAGAAAGCAAGTTGGGTTTGAGGATAAAACACGAGTCGATGGTGGAGTTCTTAAAGGAATAGTACACCCAAAATGAAAATTTGTCATTTATTCACCCCCATGTCTTTCAAAACCATACGACTTTATTATATTAACATTTTTAATACTTTAAATCTGAGAGATTTCAGTCCCTTTATTAAAGGACTTGTTCACCCGTAAAAAAATTGTCCTAATCATTTACTCACCTCAATGCCATCCAAGATATCCATGACTTACTTTCTTCAGTGAAAGATAAATTAAGTTTTTGAGCAACCAACTGAGTTGGTTGCCATTCTGGATGGCATTGGGGTGAGTAAATGATTAGGACATTTTCATTTTGAGGTGAACTAATCCTTTAAATATCTTCATGTGTCCAAGATTTCCAATATTAACAAAAGTCTTATTAGTTTAGAATGACAAGAGGGTTAGTAAATTATGATAGAAATTACATTTTTGGGTAATTTTTGGGTAACTTAATAACCCTTTAAAAAAAATTGTGACTGATTTAGCATTTTGATCGTTAAGGTCACAAAAGGCAATATTTTAATATAGGATTTCTAAATATTAGATAGCCTACATAGAGGTTTTGACTCAGAGTGTAACAGACTTGTCGGTGCCGAAAGCATTGTGGGTAAGTGCGTCGCCATGTAGTGCTGTTGTGCTTCAGGAGACCCGAGTTCGAGTCCTGCCTCATGGACTTTTCCCAATCCCGCCCCCCTCTCTCTCCCTCCTTACTTCCTGTCTAGCTACTTTCCTATCCTAATAAAAGGCAAAAACGCCAATACTAAATCTTTAGAATGTAACACTTGTTAGCAGTTGAATTTGAAAACATTTTATCAGAACAAGTTAAATATGGTCGGAAAAATCTGTAGGAAGTCTGGAAATTCGAGTCTGGAAAAGTATGGAATTTTGAAATGAAAATTGTGTAGGAACCCTGAACACGGCTTCTAGCAGAATATCGGTGTAAGAGCGACCTTTACGATTTAAGTGTTAGGAGTTAAATTAAAAGCTTTGAACTTACCTGATGTTTGTTAAGACAAGTAGTTAATCTTAGTTTTACTTTTGGAATTATGGGAGAGTTTACTGAACATGCCTGATGGTTTGAAAACCAACCATCTTGACCATCATGGAATCCCGCATTCAGATGCTTCTTGATAGGGGAGACCTTGGTAGAGGATGCCAACTCAACACATTGAGCTATGTTCATAGCAACACCAATCTGAAAGAATGGCCCATGCACAGTTGGAGAACACATTTCTTTCCATCTGCAGTTAGGAGGATTCTAAACCCCTGGGCGTAGCTCCCGCTCACAGCTTGATAGAACACCATCTAACCGTCAAACCTGCTGAGAGAACCCCCGAAAGAAAATAAACCAGAACAGCATGACAAATACATAATATGCGCATGTGATTGAGAATACCGGACGATGCTCTTGCAAAAGGAAAATTATGTTTTATATGGTTAAGCTTTACTAGCTAATAAAACCATAACTAGCTATATAGGACCCAACACAGCTACCGAACCTATGAAAGAGATCGATGCGAGATTCATAATTTGATAACCTAAGCCAGGATAATACTGTGTGATTTTGGCCACGTTTGACAGTATGAAACAAATATCGCAATCCTAAAAATTCCTTTGACCCTGGAATAAAATCTGATGTCTTTAATAGTTAGTTTGACATGCTCACCAACCCATGATGAAATTTTGGCCTGAATAATTTTGCTAAGTGAATGGGTTGATGTAAAACTCTGGACAAGTCCTCATGCGTCTGATTAATGTACAGCCTGCCATTAATGCACTGAGATCCCACAGGGTGGCATCAGGATCACAGTCTGAAAAGCAACGAATCACAATGACTATAAGCGCACCGTGTGTGCCAGCTTTAGTGAAGAGAAGAAGCTCACTGCGAGAGCGCTCGTCGTTTTCGGTGCAGCCAGGAATCAATACGCATGTGCAGACTGTGTCAGCAGTCAACGCTATATTTACTCCCCTGTATATTGTGTTAGTCACTATAGAATTAAAATATGTTGCCGTTTACAATGCGAGTGTAGCCGATCACAGACATGTCTTATCTGTAGCTCAAACAGTAGAGCGTGGCACTAACAACACTGAGCCACGGGTTCGATTCCCGGGGAAAGCAAGACCCGAAAAAATGCCAAATGTGTACCTTGAATGCAATTCAAGTCGCCCTGGACAAAAGCGTCCGCCAAATGCATAAATGTTAATGTAAATGTCTGTTGAGCACTTGAATGCAATGCCCAATTGAAGGAGTTAACATAACACAAAACACGCAATCAGTTTGAATGGTTCAGAGCTTGTTCACTGGTTTAATCTGCCCTCTAGTGCATACGTTTGACCAACGAAGAGTAGAACATGCGATAGATTCATGATTCGGTGTAGTCAGATTGACCACAGCAGTTTCCACTGGTATAGAAGTTTATCTGAACTGAAACATTTGACAGTTTCATGCGTTTATAAAGGGAGTGCACTCTGCTCACTGTATTCATAAAAGATTTGAATAATTGTGTTCCTGTGCTGCGATTTAGATGCTGTACGATCCAATCTTTGTGTAAACGGGTCGGATTGAGTATGGAATTAAATTAGTGCTGCTATCGAATATCCAGTCAAACCTTGTTTTGTATGCAAACCTTACCCGACATATGGTGCTGAGAGTACAAGCGAGATACACATTTGTTTTATTCATAATTGTAGCCATGGCGTCCTAGCACGGAAGGACCGAGTGAGACGTAACACTAAATTCTAAGTTTCTAAAAATAGAAAGAGGTATCCAGATATCAGTAGCTGAATAAAACACGAATATAGACAAATTAACTGAAGTAAAGCAAAGACAAAAGCACACAATTACTATATGTATGACGTGTTTGTTTTTATTAACTAATTTATTAATATGTAGCGCATATTATAATGCAATAAGCAAAGCACCTTTATATGAACACAGAAAGCTACAGTTCTTCTTCATAGGGAAGGAGCCATGTCGAATCACAAAAGGAAGCCATTCCAACACTGGGCGCCCCGTATGTTTGAGCAAAATATGTACTCTGCTGGATGACAGGCCAAAACACTTCTAAGCTTGAAAATTTCCGTATGGGTAGTGGCTGAACCGTCTGGATGAGAAATTAACATAAATACTGTGACTTTAGATGTGAGTCTACATGGAAAAGTAAGTAATAAGAAGTACATCATAAAAAATTATATTGCTTTAATTTTTTTTTAACTCTTAATGTGAACTGTATTATTAACTTACCGTTGTGTTATTAAATATATTTCATCAATACATTGAAAATCAGAATTTTGTCATTATTTTTATTAATATATTTTATGAACATAAATGTTTGCACTTCTGTGGTTTTAGACTCAGGCCTGGTTGATCAGGACTTTTATTTTGGTCTTGGTGTATGACGTCATAAGGCTGCGCCGTGCTCGTGCATCTGTTGTGATTCAGCTGAGGAAAGGTTTGTGTTTTAAGTGTTTAAAGTGTTTAAAGCGACGCAGAATGAATGATGTATTATTAAATGTAACACTGCATTGCTTTATCTAACATGTATCAGCGCTGTGTGAGTAAAGTAACAGAATAAACTCATGAGTAACAGAAGGAGCGACTCTTATGAAAGATCATCTCAGGTACAGTTCAGTTTGTCTGCAGACTCCAAAACTTGTTATTGGATGTGTTAATATAAAGATATGAAGTGTAATAACGCTTACATCAGAAATTGCATTACTCGAGTTCAGTTGTTGCCCAAAAACAGTTTTAAAATGGAAACAATATTTCTCTTTACTTTCAACTGAGAAAGTTGGTCAGTAAGTAATGTTTTTACTGCCAAATACGGTAAAGGAGATTAATGTTAAAATAATGCACATGTATTATCCATGTAATGTGTTTCTTAACCAGTTTAAAGTAGACTCCGCTCCACAATGTTATTTTAGTAAAATCGAATCTGAAACTCTCATACGTTTATTTTGTAATTGTAAATATTCAGAAGACTTCTGGAAGTGGATATCTGTGGTGGTTTTTGAAATATTTGACTAAATAATTAAAATAGGAGAGTCTATGATCCTCTTCATGGACTGTAATACTGGATCTGATATAATTGATGACACATTAATGTTAATTCTTCTTCTTGGGAAGTTTCATATTCATAAAGATAAAGTAATGCCTATCACTCCTGCATTTAAATTTTTTATATCTTTTTATTACTTAAAATATTTTATGACTCATTGAACTCAATTTCTAGAAATAAGAAGTGTATTAAAACATCTCTCATATTGAAAAAAGTAATTAGCAAAATGTAATGTTTAAGATCTGTTGTGCGTATTCCCCAACGTCTGTTTGTTTTTTGTTTGATGTGAAATGGCATTGTATGTTTTGTTGGAAAATTTAATAATAAAAAAAAAAAATTATGAGAGAACTGAAGCTTCCGACTCTCCGAGTCAATTGAACCGATTGATTCACAACAAATGATTCAGAGACCCCAGTGAGTCAATGTATAGAAAAATAATGTAGGAACTATACATGTAGAAAATTTTACTTCCGCATCTAAAAACGCCAAATCCGGACGTGACATAACGAGAGGGAGTGCAGTGAGGAAAACAATGGATCGCAATGACAGTTCAGACGCTGAGGACATTATAAATGTTTATTAATACTCATATGGCAGACCACAGCCATACAATAATGACACACAATTAGGGACAGGCCAGGATTAGACGGATCAACGATTAGAGGAGACACATTGAGTTGTGTGAGGAGAACCAGTGGAGAACGGCAGGTGTCGGAGAGAGAACAGTGTTAGCTTATAGATATATATACTGTTTATACGCTAGCTAATGATATGAACACTGTGCTCAGATCACAACACTGTACTGATTATTATCATGTCTCAGGCAATAGCAAAGCTGGGAAAGTGCTAGAATTATCGAAACCGATAATGCCATTTTCGGCGGCCGAAATTTCGGTGCACCCCTACCTTTTATATATCAAAAGCTCAAGGGAAAGTTGATTTCTCAATTCATCACCTCTTTAAAGTGTTAGAAATGACTCGTGCTCCGCTTGAACTGAGGCACTACAGCGATCTGTCACGTCACATGTAGGAGCGTCAAAACGGCATTTATTCTTTGAATTTTGTAATAAAATGGACAGAATTGGAAAGATAATGATGATGGTTCTTTTTAGAAGTAACAAAGCAATTTATGTGCGATTACTGGATGACAGGCGCTACAGATCCTGTTTAGTGTAGGGAAAAAACCACAGACCTGCAACCTGGCTTGAGCTACGGGTGATTCATAGGGTCAAATAGAGAAGCTTTTATGTTGCTATTTTTAACTGTCTGCATTATTGTTGCGTTATTTTGCCCTAAATTCAACATGAGGCATTTTCTTCACACACAGTATGATTTGCAGTCGGACACGTTTGTTCCGCATCCTTTTGATTGACAGGACACCATCGGCCCTGATCATAACAATCAGAAGATGGCCAATAGTGAAAATATTCCGCTACCAATCATTAGCCGATACATCGGTAGTTTAGTTGAATAATAATATGAATTCTGTAATTTTGAAAAAAACTATCCCTCTGACTGACTCCATTACTAGTGCGATGAACTACTGAAATGATTTGGCGTGGATTTATTTTTCTTTGTTAATTATTCTCCTCTCCAACAGGACAAACACACAGAAAAACTCCTGCTGAAGCGACTGAGATCCACATGACACACTGTTATAAAGATGGAGTTTATTAAAGAGGAGAGTGAAGACCTGAAGATTGAAAATGTATTCAGTTTGAAACATGAAGAAACTGAGGAACAAACAGAGAAAGAGGAGACCGAAGAACTGAAGATTGAAGAAACATTGAGAGTGAAACATGAAGAAACTGAGGAACAAACAGGTTGGTTTCATTCTCAAATCTGAACTCAGTCATTTGATCTTTATTCAAATCTCCAGCTCTACAGAAATTAAGGATATTTTATGAAGAATTTCAATAATATTTTCCCTTTAATATTTTACTAAAAATCCCCCAAATACTGAATTGACCAGATTTCTGAAATGGAAACCGGGGACATTTCCTATTTCAGTGGTCAAAATCTCATTTGTCATTATCTTTTAATTAAAAAGCAGGGACAATATATTTTTGAATGTTTGTTGTTGTTGTTGTTGTTGTTGTATTATATATTATATTATTATTAGGGGCCAAGCACCGAAGGTGCGAAGGCACCTATTGAAACCGTTCCCGTCTTTTTTTCTTCCGCCATGGGAGTCTATGGCAGCCCATAGAACCGTATGGTAAAAAGTTGTGAAATTTGGCACACTGATAGAGGATGGTCTGGTATGTCACCATGGCAATTTTGGTGTCTCTATCTCAATCCCTCTAGCGCCACCACCTGTCCAAATGTGTACTCATGTTTATGCTAATAACTTTTGAACCGTAAGGGCTAGAAACGAAATTCTTTTTTCCTCTAATTTCTGAGCTCGTGCCAATTCGATTGCACCCTATGACGTCATTTTCCGTCTTGGATATTTCCCCGCCATTTTCAATTAACCGAAAAACCTACTTTTGCGAACTCGTCCTAGACGGTTCATCCGATTTGCGCGAAAATTGAACCAGATCATCTTCAGACAATATTGACAAAAAATCTTGCAAATCAAGTTGATTCGTCTAATCGTTTTCGATAAACGCACGAACAAATTTTACATAACGTTTGCAAAAACACACTTAAGGCAATATCTCCGCAACGCTTTATCGTGTTCAAACCAAACTTGGTACATGTCATCATAAGCATGACTTGAGGCTACATACAGCGTTTCGGTGCTGTGCCACCTACTGGTCCGGAGATACGAAAAATGGCTATTTTAGCTTTTCTTTGCTGAACCGTTTGTCCAAATATCATAAAAGGGGCCTCGTTAGATTCGGGACGTCATGCCGAGTCGAAGGATATCCAATTTTACCATATCGGCCATTTTGGCTGTCGGCCATCTTGAATTATGTGCTAAAATGCTGTATTTTATCAACGCATGAACAGATTGTTGCAAAACTCGGGATGGGTCATCACCACGATACCCCAAAGTAGCCTGACAAGTTTCGAAACAGCGCCGCCTAGTGGAGATTTTTTTAAAAAAAGGCTCAGAACTTTGGGTGTGGTTGACTTATTTTCACGAGACTCATCTCATTAGACTCCTGAATCGTTGCCGAGTCCAACAATACCACACTTGCCAGGTTTCGCCGTATGGTTTGTGCACCGTTGTAATTTAGCGCTTAAAACTTTTTTGCCGATATCTTCGAAACCGCTAGTCCGGTTTTAGAAAATTGATTTTAGAAAATTCCGTTCATGTTCCCGTTTTACATATAGAACATAGCTCGATTAATGGCACGTCATTACGTCTCCATGCCACCCGACGGCCAATCATAGTGCGACTTTCATGGGTCTGTTAAAATCATTAGGCTCAGGCAAACCGCTGTAACTTTAGGCTACCTGCGGGTGTCGCTGTGATTTTTATACTTTTTAATGTAATATATATATATATATATATATATATATATATATATATATATATATATATATATATATATATATAGGCTACGTTGTTTTATTTTTGTAATATTATATGTTGTGTCTTTCAGGTTTTTTTGAAGAGACACTGCCCATCTTGCCTCTTTCTTGACAGCCTACATTTCGATTAATAGCTTTGATTAATGATGAAAATTGAGGTTTCAAAATCGTGATTGTTTGGATTGTTTTTTTCTGCCGTCGAGCCACAGGCGTTCACTGAATGGCCATATGGCTCGCGAGCCTAGAGGTTCTCGACCGCTGTTGTAAGCAGACAATTATGAATCTGAGATTTTTGTTTAAAGGTCCCATGGCATGAAATTTTCATTTTATGAGGTATTTCAACATTAATATGAGTTCCCCTAGCCTGAATATTGTCCCCAAGTGGATAGAAATGTTGATCGGTGTAAAACCGAGTTGTTGCTGTCTTTCTCTGCCTTTGAGAAAATGACAGACCTGACGAGCCAATCCTGAAGTCTCCTGGTTTGATGTCCAAGCAGGAACGGTAACCTCCCTTTCCTCCGCCCAGAGAATCTGGCACGCCCTTGCAAGCGCTCGAGAGATCATTAACGTTACTTGTGAACGAGTGAACGCTGGCAGTTTCTCAGTGCTTGGATGTACAAATGAAAACAGAAGTCTTTCTTCAGTTCCTTCTGATCTGTGATCATTAATTTCTTATGTGTAGCTAATTATTTATTATTCGTGCACACACTGCGGCTTCTCTCCCGACAGAAAGGTGTTTTCTATCTTGTGAGTCAGTGTTTTTGTATGTCCTCGTCGCGTCTATCTGTTCTTAAATGTGCATACAGTCTTTTCTGCTCAACACCAGCAGAGTCACATCTGTAGAGATAAACCTCACACACGCCGAAGCTCGGCCTTCAACATCCCCGACCCCCAGTACTGCATCTGGCCCACAGCGGAGGCACCAAACGCGGCGTGAGATTAAGCAGAAGGAGGGTAAGCGTGAGCATATCTGGGCTAGGCTAGCCAGCTTTCCCCACAATAAACTGGATTACATTCGATTACTGCTGCTGTGTCTTTGTTTGCGCTGTGTAACGTTACTCAATGCGCGTCACTGACACTTTTCATATGATTGGAACATATCTAGAAATAATGCTATACTCAACACTTACTAACTCGTTCATCTCGCTGTAATGGTACATTGCATGTGTTACAAAGTTGGTAGAATAATGATGAAGACGGACTCGGCGTGATTGGGACTCGTGTTTATTCAGAACTCTCAGATACAAACACAACAAACTCGCGCTGACAGACAGCGCTCTCATAACTCAGTAGTTACTATAAATAACTTTGTTAGCAATCGCTCCGTCTCCGTGATGTCCGGTTCGCGAACGAATCATTCTTTTGAATCGGTTCTTTTTAGTGAACCGAACCAGTTCACCAAATCGGACTGAATCGTTCTAAACGGTTCGCGTCTCGAGTCAGCGCTGATCCACATGAGTGACAGTCCCTCCGATTAGAAATAAACGAATAACCTGAAGTATATGCTAGTAACTACAACAGTTCACCCTGAACTGAGACATGCTGAGAGAACTGATGAGAAGTGAACACAGGTCCATCCGTCTCTGGCAGACTCGTGCCTGCTCGTGCCTCGTTAAACCACGCCCCCTCCGCTCATTTAAAATGCAAAGATGTCAGCCAATCACAACAGTAGGCGTTTTTACTGAACTCTCACAGCAGACACGCCTCTTGAAGCAGGGCATTCAGCCACAGGGCAAACAGCAGTATAGAAAAATTGCCTTTTATTTCTAAATTATGATATTTTATGATGTAAAAATCATACTAACAATATAAGTACACCTCAGGAAACACTATAAAATAATAGAAAAATGCCATGCCATGGGACCTTTAATTCAAGTATGGCTTTAACCAGATTAAGGTAATTAGAAATCACTGTTTACATGGTAGATTCTTAATCAGAGTATGGTCTTAATCAGATTAATATCGGAGTATTGTTGTCCATGTAAACGTAGTCATTGTCACATATTAAACAATCAATTTATCCAGCAATAATTTATGATCCATTACATAAAATGCTGAGCTAAAAGCTAACGATACAGCTTCTACTAAGTTATTGTCATCAATTTGTGCTCATACTACTCCCTAATATTGATCTGTAATTCATATTTAGACATTATAAAATCACTATTATAACATTTACAATCACATTTTGTAAAATGCATCACTTCCTTTCTATTGAAGTATTGGTATTGACAATTGTGCCACATGATGAGTAATGTGAAACCTGAAAAAAACTTGCAGTAAACATTTTGTTCCCACCATATATTTCCCATATCTGTATCTACAACAAAATGTGTGTTTGTGTGTGTGAGCATGTTTAGTCTGTATAAAATATTATTGTTTAAGCCTATTGTTTAAGTATTATTGTTTAAGTATTCATTTTCCGCCATATTTTGTGGTCTCAGTAATACATTTTAGGTTGACATAGGGTTGACAAAACTCAGTATGGGTCATCACCACGATGCCCTGAGGTAGCCTGAGAGGTTTAGAAACAGCACCACCTAGTGGAGATTGCCCCTCCCAAATGCTTATAACTTTGGGTGTGGTTGACTTGTTTTCATAGGAGTAACTTTTTTTTGTCTCCTGAATCCTTGCCAAGTCCAACGATACCAGACTTGCCAGATTTCGCAGCATGGTAACTTAGCGCTAAAAAACAATAGCGGATATCTTCGAATGCTAGTCTGACCAAGACGAAACCAGCGTCAGAAGTTCTGAAACATAGGTCGATAGCCAAGTGTTAATACCCAAATGTCAAAATATTGACATTAAGGGGAAGTAAAATCAAATCAAAGTCAGGTGTCAGTAATTTTTTATGTGTTTTTTCATATAAATGTCTATAACTCAAAAACAAAATGAGATATTTTCACCAAAATCGACACACATATGTATGGGCTCACTCCGAGGACACATAAACAATGGTGGTATCATATCTCTTGGTGGCACAATAATAGAAAAAACATGAAATACAGGATTATGAAAAAAATTAATTCTAGGCCTTTTTTTAAATAACGCTTTGGAGTATAATTACGAAACTCTTTATGTGTTCGAGTTCTGCACCATGCCCTGAAGGTACTCAAAAGGTTTCAGGGCAGCGCCACCTTGTGGTCAAAATGTATAACAAGATATACAAAAAGGCTAATAACTTTTGAATAAATTTGTCTATAATAATGAAACTGGTCATAATACATTCCTTGGCTACTGCTGAGAACATAAATATAAATTTTGCCATACTTGGTCAAACTTCCTGTCCTCCATCTTGCTATTTGTTAAAAAACTACTTCTTCAAACTCTCCTAGGCCGTTTGTCCCATTTCACCAAAATTTAATCATATTATCTTCAGGCTGTGCCAAGAAAATATTATGGATTTTGCGTTTATAGGCAAAACCGTTTTTGTATATCGCTGCGACGAATTTGAGGCATGATGCCAAAATGACTCTTGACGTTGTATCTCTGCAATGCTTTGACATATTGGCATCAAACTTTGCACGTGTCATTGTTCCCTTATTCTGACCACACCACATCAATTTCGTAACTGTGCCACCTATTGGTCAAAAGTGATAAACCATTAAATTATATTATTAGTGACTCTATATATGATATTTCAGCCATTTTGCCTAATCTTCTTAAACTGTATAATTGTTCATTGTTGCAGTTGGTTTGACACACTCAAACTACAATGCATTTTTCAGCCTATTGCCTAAAATCATCTTAAAACGTGATTAATTGCTCATTGCTGCAGTTGATCTGACACTGCCAGCCATTTTGGCATGTCTTGTCTTCTTCTTTGCGCTTGGCCCCGGTATTGCTGCTTGCAGCTATATTTAGGGGCCAAGCACCGAAGGTGCGGAGGCACCTATTGAAACCGTTAGCGTTCCTATTATTATTCTTCTTCTTCCGCCATGGGAGTCTATGGCAGCCCATAGAACCGTTTGCGGGAAAGTTATGAAATTTGGCACACTAATGAATTATGAATTAGAATTTTCATCTAATTCATTGGCTCAAGCCGATTCGATTGCACCCTATGACGTCATTTTCCGTCATAATAATTTTCCCGCCATTTTGAATTTTCCGAAAAGCCTACTTTTGTGAACTCGTCCTAGACGGTTTATCCGATTTTCACGAAAATTTAACCAGATCATCTTCAGACCATGTTGACAAAAAAACATGGAATTCAAGTGGATTCGTCAAATCGTTTTTGATAAATGCGCAAACAAATTTTACGTAGCGGTTGCAAAAACACGCTTAAGGCAATATCTCAGCAACGCTTTATCGTTTTCAAACCAAACTTGGTACATATCATTGCAAGCATGACTAGAGGCAACATACAGCGTTTCGGCGCAGCGCCACCTACTGGTCCAGAGATACGAAAAATGGCTATTTTTGCTTATAACTTCTGAACTGTTTGTCCAAAAATCATAAAAGTGGTCTCGTTAGATTCAGGACAGCATGCCGAGTCGTCTGATATCCAATTTTACCATATCGGCCATTTTGACTGTCGGCCATTTTGAATTATGTGCTAAAATGCTGTATTTAATGAACGCATGAACTGATTGTTACGAAACTCGGTATGGGTCATCAGCACGATGCCCTGAAGTAGCCTGACAAGTTTCGAAACAGCGCCACCTAGTGTATAATTTTTTTTTTCAAATGCTTATAACTTTGGGTGGGGTTGACTTATTTTCATGGGAGTAACTTTTTTTGTCTCCTGAATCCTCGCCGAGTCCAACGATACCAGACTTGCTAGGTTTCGGCGTATGGTTTGTGCAGCGTTGTAATTTAGCGCTTTAAAAACAGTAGCTGATATCTTCAAAACCGCTAGTCCGATCGAGACGAAACCAGCTTCAGAAGTTCGGAAACATAGGTCGATAGCTATATGCTAATTCCCAAATGTCAAAATATTGATAGTAAGGGGGTGTAAAATCCAATCAAAGTCAGGTGTCAGTCATTTTTCATGTGTTTTTTCATATAAATGTCTATAACTCCAAAACTAAAAGAGATATTTTCACCAAAATTGACACAGACATGTATGGGCTCACTCCGAGGACAAATAAAAAAAATGGTAGGATTGTGCCACTTGGTGGCACTATAATAGAACAAAACATGAAATTCCCATTGACTACAATGCAGCATTATGATATAAAATGCTATGCTTTACAAATGAATTGTTGTATCATTACGAAACTTGGTATGTGCCATCAGAACCATGCCTTTAAGGTACTTAAAAGGTTTCAAAACAGCACCGCCATGTGGTCCATACTTATAATTAAATGGCCACTTGTGGCTATATCTCTGCAATGACATATTGACACTATATTGACACCCTGCTTTGATATATTGACACCAATCTTTGCATGTGTCATTGTTCCCTTATTCTGGCCACACCACATCAAGTTCGTAACCGTGCCACCTATTGGTTGAAAGTGATAAATCATTAAATCATTATTATTGACTGTATTTTTTATTTGACAGCTATTTTGCCTAAAATCACCTTAATAGGTCTTTGATTGCTCATTGCTGCAGTTGATCTGGCATTGCCAGCCATTTTGGCATGTCTTGTCTTCTTCTTTGCGCTTGGCCCCGATAATGGCTGCTTGCAGCTATATTTATTATTATTATTATTAACATTAATAATTATTATGATTTAGTTTGATGTTTGATGATTTTTGGTCTGGATTTAATACAATTCAACGCAACCGCAAAAAAATAAACAATGAAAACAACTAATAGAAGCCTAACCATTGTAAATAACAAGCAGTTCAAAACAATATTATAATACGACTCAACAAAAATTACAAAAATAAAACAACATAAATATAAAAAAAAAAACAATTTAACAAATATTTTAACATTTTATAATTGTATTTAATATTTTAATTTTCACAAGTTTATACTATATAAATTACTTTTTTTACTTCAAATGTTTTGTTACGTTTGTGCTTGAAAATAACTCTTACTGTCCTTCATTGGGCTAATTAAGGCTTATTTTAAGCAGAAAATATGTGTATTCTGCACATGTTTTTGTTGCAAGTGTAATTGTCTGGGTTTTTTATAGTTCAGATGTGTGGTTATCACTGTGTTGTGACTGCAGAACCTTTGGGGACAAAACAGCACCTGTTGAGGCTCTGTTATAAAGCAGATACAAACAGCATTACTGTAATTTAACATGAACAGTTAGTATGTTTCTACCTTGAAAGCGATAAAAATGTTTCTTTTGATATTTGATGATAATGACGTTCTGCTCTCTGTTACGTTCTTCATGAAGTAGCGGCGCGTCCAAGTAGAGTCAGCGTAGCTCACAGCGCCATCTGCTGGAGAAATAATCACTACACGATTGCTCTTATAACCAGCAGCTGCTCATGTTGGTTGGGTGTTTTTTTTTGCAATATATCTACGGGTTGTTTTGAACGAGCTGTAAAACGGGGACATTTCCGGGGACAGCTCCAGTCGGAGACATAACACTAAAAATCAGGATTTCCCTGGAAAACAGGGATGTATAGTCACCATACTAAATACTTAGTAAATATACTAAATATTTACCTCTAAATTATGCACCATTTATCATCTGCAATATCAAGGTGTAAGCACTAGATGGCTGTATAGCCTTAAATATAAATAGTTGCTGCGGAGTGAGAACACAAGATAAAGTACATAACTTGTACTGGGTTTTTCCTTTTGATATATTTGTAACCAGTCCTATTGACCCACTCCGAGCGAGATTAGAACTGGAGTATCCGGTGTGGGAGGCGGGCACTCACAAGGACACTAAAGACTAGCCGCTAGCACACCTCTTGAGGCAAGGGGGAGTGAGTTTTACACGCACAACTCTTACTGGCCTACATCTGTTACATATATATCAGTGGCGAGCGGTTTTAACCCGGGTATGCTGAGTGACGTGTTATGTCAAAAATGCACCTGTATGTTGGATGAGTTTGAAATAAGCGTGTTCGCCATCGCTCTAGTCAGTGTGTTTGCTGATCAGTTGCTTAATCTCACAGCTAAAAGTGTTCTAATATATTTGTCCATTTTTTGAAAGTGGCCTACATTTACCTGTTGATTCCTTCACAAGCACCTGTAAAAGCTGTTGAGTTGTTTGAGTTAAGTCTGGCATGACGTGCGGAAGAGCCATTTGCAAAATATGCTGTATTTTTGTAATTCTGCTAGGTGGCACTAATGTCACATAAACTAAATGCTTCACCTTTAAACGGTACAGCGCATCGGCTGAGGACACACATCTAAATCAGAAACACCATGACAGGTGTCAATTTAAATGTGTCTCAGAAGTGTCTAAAATATATAGTGTGTGTGTGTATATATTTATATCTATATGTATATAATATATATAGTACTATATATAGTATATATATAGTAGCCTATTATGAAGTAAAATATCACTAGAATAAATGTAAGTAGTAAAAATATAATTATTCTTTTAAATAAGTTGAAATAATGCAATTGATGACTTTAACAAACACACAGACTACGGTTAACAGCCTCGGATAGTTACAGGTCTGTTTACAGGAGGTCAGTCTTTAACAGTTAACAGTTTTCATTCAAAATAAAATGCTATGAAAATAGTTTCAGTTCAGACTTTTTTCACTGGATTCAGTCTATTTAGTTTTGTATCAAACACAATGTGATTGAGATCTGAATCAGAAAAAGCTTTATTGTCAAGTGTACTTGCACACACAAGGAATTTGTCTTGGTGCTGAAGCTTCCAGTGCACATATACAATACAAACATAACAAGAAGAACATAGTAATACAAATTCTAAGAATAAAAATATGAAAATAGTATAAAAAAATATAAGGTCACAGTTACGTTTAGTCAGAATAGACATTTACAGATTATGAACATATTTACACTATTTGCTGTATCTGGCAGTAACAGCAAATTTTTCCTCTTGGGCGAGCGATTCGTTCACAGCTTACCCTGCTCATTAAATCCCTCATATGCCAGCGAACCAATGAGAACGCAGGACAGTGATGACGATACATAACAACAGAGCGGAGAAACCAAAGCTGCTGTGGGTCCGCATACCCAGAACTGCAGATTTGAAGAAAATTGCCGTTGTTTGGCAAATAAATAAATGACAGTTACATGTGTATTACTAACATTTATAATGTGAGCTTTATGGTACACCTCAAACAAGGGAATTTATAGTAATTTACTTTTATATAGTAATTTGCAGCTTATATATATTAGGGATGTACCGACACCATTTTTTTAAGGACAGAGTATGAGTACAGATTTTTTTTCTGGTGCTCGGCGATGCAGATACTTATACATTATACTTTTCTTTTTTGTGATGCAGTTTTCAAGCACAACACAGTGAGACTAATGAATGTAGGACAGCTTCTTTATTGTTAGGGTTAGGCTTTCTATTGCACACGTAAATAACACTCTGTGGCTCTCGGTGCAATCTGGTTGCTGGTGTTTTCAGCGTTTATAAGTTAACGGTCTCTCATTGACATAATCATCCATTAGCTGTTCTGAGTGTTTTTTCTCCTCAAAGTAATGTTATACTCTCTGCCCCTCGGTTTTCACTGGTTACCCGGCAGCCTGAAGCAGAGGTGGAAAGAGTAACAAAATATTCTACTCAAGTAAAAGTACTATTACTTCAATGAAATTTTACTTAAGTAGAAGTAAAAGTACTTGTCTAAAAATGTACTCAAGTAAAAGTAAAAAGTAGCTCATTTAAAATGTACTCAGAGTAAAGAGTTATTTTTTTAACAGCGGGGTGGGGAATCTCCTGTGTAGGGTTGTGGTTGAATGAGATTTTCACGATATGAAAACATCAGTTTCACAGCATCATATTATTCAATTATGGTTATTATTATCACCAGTTAAAATGGCATTAAATTAATGAAAACTTTTTTTTTTTTTTTTGGTTGAACAAATATTTTATTAGGCCTATAACAAACTTGAAACCATTTTTTGTATTTTTTATTAAAATTTCAATAAAACATGTCTAATGAACTAAATAAATTATTATGAATTAGATTAACAACTTTAAGAATAACAGAGTCCTAAGAAATTTTTCTTTTTATGATTTAATACAAATACATTACCAAAACGGTGGTAATCAAATACTTATCCTTTCATTTTTTGGGCAAAGCGCTGCTGTTTTACTAAATTAAACCATGGATTTAAAAATATATTCTTAAATAATGTTTAAATTATGTAATATTATTATTGTTGTTAGTTATTATTATTATTTTGACAAGTTTTCTATAGGCCTACAATAGTAATATATTTCTGTCACAATTTCATCTAGTTAAACCGTTTATTTTGACGGATTTTAGTGAGGACCTATTTCAGGGAAGATCTGTTTCAGAGTGTATTTGATAATGGCTTTTAATCAAATAAAATGATGAAAATGTTCATTAGGGGGTCTCAGATCAGCTCTGGAAATGTTCATACTGTATGTTAATGCCCAAATATGTTTTTTGAGACGTTAAACACCACGAGCATCGCGTAGGCTACTTAAGTGTAGGCTAGTAGACGAAAAGGCGCTGTTCATTCACAGAGACAGAACAAGCAGATCATATTCATATAGCAGTGTTTTGAGCTTTAATATTCACAGACCATGTCGCTATTTGATTTATTGTACAGCTCTACTGTCGATGTATTCATTCATCCATCAGTTTGCGTGTTTTACGTGACATCTGCGTTATACTGTAATTCCGGGATTCCCTCTGCATCACAGAAAACATTCGGCCTTAAGTTATAAACGTACCTTTATCCGCACAGAGGGATGGTGTTCCTGAACATGTTCTATGTGTTTCCTCCTGTGCATCAACATTTTTTTTTCTAATTTGATATCTTCCTGGACAGGCCCGTCGCAAGGGGGGTGCGAGGCCCTGTGCGAACGTGATGTGCGAGGCCCGGGGGTATAGCCTATTGTTGGGGTAACAGCTTAGGACCCAGGACCAGTAGTGAAAAATGAAGACCAGGAGTCAGATTAATTAAAGAAAATTTTACTGAAGAATAGTTTGCAGTTTCATCAGCAGAAGCCAGCTCAAGAGGAGTTTGTAGGCCGCGCTCCCTCTAACAGTCTCCCCGCCTCCGTCTAACGTACATACAATTTTCTGAACAGTTATACTGTTTTCAAGGTCTAGACACGTCATTACTGCCATGTGGAATGATTCTGATTGGTTCTAACAACATGCAACGTAAGCAACTTTCCACACGTAGACAGATAGGAGCATATATCTCTAAAAATGCGTAGACTTGATGTCGCCCAGGCCCAGATTAGTCTCCAGTGACCTCGGAGGTCACAGAAAAGCGTCTAAAGGTCTGGCATCGCCTGCAGGAAGGCCCATATCCAATACTGAATCTGCACAAATCATACAACGCACACACACAATACTCCAGAGAATACCAGTTTTCATCAAGGTCGGGACATCTTAACTAACTATCAACAAAGCCCTTCTCCAAAACATGCTGATACTACATTTAGTACAGAAGTGACTTTATTCTATAAAGAAAGAAACGTATCAGAGAGGTACATTTCTCCCCAAAAGAGTCACATAGCTGTTACATGGATGACCCCAGGGGTCACCTCAGTAAGACATATAGTTAACACATGCTGATCTCGTTTTACTCCCTGGAGTGTATTACAACACCAAGGAAAGTTGCCTGTCAGCACGTCTTGACACAGACATCAGAGCAGCTCCTGAATAATCTGGATTCAAAAGCACAGAGCAACTAAAACACTACAATATCCAAAATCACTCCTTGAATATAGAGAACTGATTTATCAAATGTAGGAAATGGTTATAACTTGATTATCATTCATTCTTATTTTAATATTGAACATAAAATCATTCTTGAAGGATATGTGTCTGATGAAGAGACAAGTGATGTTTGGCTTGACCCTTCACCCTTCACTATTAACTGGGGCTCTGTTGCTATAGTGAAGAACAATTTGTTGTTTATGTGGATATTTAAGAAAAAAAATCGTATATTCAGTTTAACAGCAGGTTCAAGAAGTTAAACGGTGTAACTGAACTGGGCAGTGCACTGCGCACATTTTTACGCTACAAATATGTTCTAAATTATGAATGGGTCAAATGCGTTTGCAAAACGCCCTGAATGCACTTGAATTAGTTTGGACTGCTCTCTCACTGAATCATCAGAAGCCATTTCTCAGTCGGTAATACAGACAGTATTGAGAGGACCAGCGCTGTTTTTCAGTATTTCCTCTGTGAAAACGAACAAAATGGATGTCTGACAATTTTGTTGCTTTTTGCAGTTTTCAGATTTAAAAAACGTTTAAAACGTCTCGAGATCGAGGCTTTACTCATTCTGCGGTGCCATTGCTCTCACTGATGCTCCGACAGGCTAGTAATAGTTAGGTTATGCTTATTTAACTTTAATAGTGTTAAATAAAAAACCTTTTGTGCATACCGTCAGATGAAATGCAAGCGTCCATATAATGCACATGCTTGAATAAGCGCACATTTCTAGAGTATTTACTTGAACTTCGTAGGTAATATCTATGGTTTGACCCATGTCAGAGGCGGCCAAAAATCTGAAATTTGAATGGACTGGGAATAAATCTCTATGAACTTGACGTGCGATGCCCGCTGACTGACATGTATGCGCATAAATCACCGTCACACGCACAGAGAAATGGGCTATTGCAAGTTACTGCATAATACATTTTTAACAATCAGAATAATAAAGCATCACCATACACACTTTTAGCTATGTTTTTTAAAACTATTATAGTATTTTGAAGGACAAAAACATGAACTTTAACTATTGGCTTTACATCATCAAGTCAGCTGTCGTCTTTACTTTTGAGCGAGGCCCTGTGCGGTCGCACGCTTGGCACAGCCCTTGCGACAGTACTGCTCCAGGACAACACCCGGCAATTTTTTGTCTTTATCCAAAGCTTTTCCATACTATCCAGGGGTTCACGATGGCGTTTCGCTTTCAGCTGGGTCTGACGTCTGTCTTGTCCGTCCGTCTCCATCTTTTTGTGATTTTTGCGTTCGTTCTCCCGCCCTTCAATTCAATGCAGTCCGGATCGCGTTTCCCCCCCTTTGTATTATTTATTTTTACTCAGTAACGGATGTGGTTTAAAATGTAGCGAAGTACAATACTTCAAACAAAACATACTTAAGTAAAAGTAAAATTGCAGATTTTTAAAACTACTTAAAAAAGTAGAAGTACGCAGAAAAACTACTCAATTACAGTAACGCGAGTAAATGTAATTCGTTACTTTCCACCTCTGGCCTGAAGCCACTCATCAACTGGCGCAGGTGGAGCGAAACCCTACCTTTTAGGATGTCTAGTTCAGGCACGGCATCACTATGCCACATCGGAGCAACGTTTCCGTCGCATGTTACACCTCAGACACAGCCCCCTCAAAGACCTCATGTTACTGCTAATGTTTTCCGGCCACCTCATCGACAGTTGCCAGGAGGACCCCATCAGCGTCCTAGCGCAACCACTAAAAAGCGCACACATAAAGCCTGAGATACTCAGGCCGGTGGGCGATCGTTTTACTATAGAACTTTAGAGCTGGAGTACTGGAGGACCAACACATCAGACCCCTGGGTTTTGACGACTCTGAGTAGGGGATATACTCTACAGTTTCAATGCCGGCCTCCCAGGTTTTCAAGAATTGTTCCTACGGTTGTCAGTTCACGCAATGGTTCTCTGTCAGGAAATGTGTTCACTGTTACAGAAGGGAACCATAGACAGAGTTCATACCTTCATTCATGGAGACGGGTTCTATTCAATGTATCTTCTTGCTCCCAGGAAGGATGGTGGTTTCCGACCTGTCGACCTGAAAGATGCATACTTTCACGTCACGATTGTTGTTCATCACAGAAAGCTTCTGTTTCAATTTCCTGAATCAATCCTACCAGTTCAAAGTGCTACCAACTGGCTTCCTTGTGCCCCCACGAGACTGCTTTTGAGACGTGCAGAAGTTGTGCTTTTCCATGAACATGAAAAAGAGCTGTCTGATTCCAACACAGACCACTACGTTCATAGGAATGACCCTGAATTCCCACCTAATGTCTGCCTCCCTGTCTAAGGAATGTGACAAACATTTTGCAACTTTTGACTCGCTTTCACCCGGGTGTGTCTTTGCCGTATGAGGTGGTCCTACAACTAATAGGAATGCTAATGGCAGCTACAGTGGTGATTCCCCTGGGTTTACTCCACCTCAGACCACTCCAGTGATTCCCCTGGGTTTACTCCACCTCAGACCACTCCAGTGATTCCCCTGGGTTTACTCCACCTCAGACCACTCCAGTTATGGAACAACGGTTTGTGGCTAGATCCCACCAGACATTGGCATCGACTGATTGTAGTTTCTCACCATTGCATATGCTTTGAGGCGGTGGAGACAGGTAGTTTCTGAAGGGAGGTGTGCCCTGTTTTCCCTCTTGTCGGGAGTTGATCACGACAGACGCTTCCCACAGGATGGGGGGCAAAATTGAGTCTGAGGGGTATTTGGACACTGACCCAGGCCACAGAACATATCAACCGGCTGGAACTGCGTGCAGTGTTCTCTCTAAAGTATTTTATGCTGGTCCTGACAGGCCTCCATGTTCTCTTTGTGGATATTTTTGCTTCAGAGATGAACACTCACTGTAGCTTATGGTTCGCAAAGAAGGAAGTGTCCAGTCCCTTGGGCCAGGATCTTACGAATGGCCGAAATGCCTATATATGCGTTTCCACCTATCCCTCTGTTATGGGAGACATTACACAGGATTTCTGCAACGTGACAATCTGAGCATCTTCAGCTTTTTTCAACGTATACTGGACGAGCGTACAGTTCTGCATATAATGTTCCAGTTGGTGGATCTCCTCTTGGATCTCACAGTCTTGTCTGCAGTTTTCTGAAGGGTGCACGCTGTCTGAACCTTGCTCAGAATCCTCACTTTCCTGCGAACTGTGCTTGCGTTGGTTGCTGGATGTCTTGAAGTGTTATGTGAACTCTACTGCTAAATTTAGACCGTATACTGCTCAATTTTACATCAGGTGGATGGCATTCCTCATGACTATGTTAGTATTTGTCATGCAGTAGTGATTACACTGCCACTGGTGGTCAGTAGGAATGAAAACAAATGTTAGTTACGCGTGTAACTGTGGTTCTGTGAATTCTGGATGACCGCCTTAATCACTCGGAATGCGCCAGAAAGGTGTTTTTCGAGGCAGATTGTTGAGCTACTGTGGCTTATAACCCCCCAGGGCTCAGCAAACGTATCCACGTGTCTTGTCTATATTTGCTCGACCTAGCTGGCTGGCCCTGCGATAATTCAATAGTGTTTACACTGTGGTTCTTTGAGTTCTAGGTGAATGCCAGAGGCAGTTACATGCGTAACTAGCATTCGTCTGGAAGCGGACCGAGACCCATCTTGTTTGGTGCGCACCAAGGTTCGGATGGCAGCATTCACAAATGTTTCACACATCTTTGAAATCTTTGAAATCTTTGATCCAATATGCCACAGCAGAATTTATATTCACATTGTACAGATGTGATAGAAGCAAGTGAAATATTTTCCACATACTGTGTGCTTATTAAGTAATCTCTGACTTTTTTGAATGCAACCAGGAATCCCTCCAAGAACTGAGTTTGGCACCCCTGGCGTATATGATCCAGTATACATGTTATTAGTTTTAATGTTTTGTGTGTCTAAATGTCTGTTGCTTTGTGGCACTAAACTGGGATTAACTTTTATGTTTTTTTGCTTTAGACCTGATGGCGTTGAGAGAGAGTCAAGATCTGAATAAAATGGAAGAGAAAGATCAGGACAGGAAACATAATTTTATAATTGATGAAAAATATTTTAGTTCCTCACAGACTAAAAAAACAACCTCACGTAAAAGGGCTCAAAAGACTATCGGTAATTTCACCTGCCATCTGTGTGGACTAAGTTTCAAAGAGCATGGAAACCTTGAAGTCCACATGAGAGTTCACACTAAAAGGAAGCATTACCCCTGCCAACAGTGTGGAGTAACTTTCAATCAACAAGGAGCCCTTAAAATCCACATGAGAATTCACACTGGAGAGAAGCCTTACAACTGCCAACAGTGTGGAAAGAGTTTCAGGCAAAAGGGAAACCTTAAAAGGCACATGAGAATTCACTTAGGAAAAAGCCCTTTCACCTGCCAACAGTGTAGAATGAGTTTCACTCAGAAAGGAACCTTTAAAGTCCACATGAACATTCATCATAGAAATGACCCTTACACCTGTCCTCACTGTGGAGACGGTTTCAGTCAAGATAGAAAACTTAAAGTTCATATGAAAATTCACACTGGAGAGAAGCCTTACACCTGCCAACAGTGTGGAAAGACTTTCAGGCAAAAGGGAAACCTTAAAAGGCACATGAGAATTCACTTTGGAGAGAGCCCTTTCACAAGCCAACAGTGTGGAACAAGTTTCACTCAGAAAGGAACCCTTAAAGTCCACATGAATATTCACAATGGAAATAACCGTTTCACCTGCCCTCACTGTGGAGACAGTTTCAGTCAAGATGGAAACCTTAAAGTCCACATGAGAGTTCATTCTGGGGAGAAGTAGAATAAAGGAAACATTTGTACTTTCCAAAAGTATTTATATGTAAAACTGATTTAAAAGCTGTACATACGCCCATTAGTGTTTATGCAATCACAAGTGTGTCAGACTGACTTTGCGTACTAAGCTTATGAGATCATGTTAGATGCATAACTTGTAACAGGAAGATCTTTAAGTGATATGAAACATGTTTATGTGTGATAGTTTAGACTTTAGATTAGGGGATGCAGAAAGCATTGTATAATGATTTATTCATGTGTTACACATCATGTATAACAGGTGTTGAACACTTTAGTTTGTGCTGCAATGTAAGTGCTGACTGGTGAGGGTACAGACATCTGTCTTTTCTGACACATGGACTCTTTAACCTCTGTGCACCTGATGTGATCTTCAGTGGAAGGTAAAAACTGTTAACATTATCACTAGATCCCACACTGAACCCAAGTCTGTGCTGATGAGTGAACGGATTTACATTAAAGGTCTCATAGAATGCATTGATACAATTTTTTTTAATTGTTTTCTGATATCTACATAGAATAGGATGTGGCTTTGATAAGGGCAAATCCTCAGATACAGTTTTACATGTCCATTTACAACACTAGAAATTGTCCCTAGAATGAAATGGGCTGTTATTGCCTTATTTGGAAGGGTCATGAATAATAATGTTGAGCTCTGCTCTGATTGGCTCATTTCAGTAGCTCACACAAGTGCAGTTATTCAGCAAACTCAACCACAAACAGCACAAACGGCTTGTGACTCGTGACAGAACACAGACCAGCTTACATGGTTGTCAGATGCACATGTTTAAGTAAAACACTGGATAGAATACGTGTTCTTTTAACAGAAAAGTTCTGATTGGGGGATTAAAAATGACTGAAATATGGCAATCGCAAGCATGAATGCTCAAACGCTCCTCTTTTTTTCCCCTGACAAAACCTAAGAGTGCTTTTTGTTCTCGTCTTTTTTCGTCAATGATATTGCATGTTTATATAGTCACAGTTATCGTTTAAGGACGTTTGTGTCATCTCGTCTTGTCTTAGTCATGGAAAAAAAGGTTGTCAATGAAAGTTTTTCGTCATATTTTCGTTTACGAAATTGACACTAGTCAGAGCAAATGAACAACTTTGAATTCAATTGTTGCGGTATCCTGTTATAGATAAACATCCACCATGCCAGTTGACAGTTCTGTTCTGTGGGAAGGGTATGAAAAGTGCTCACATCCCCTGCACAGCCTGGAACATAACATTTATATCCATGATCTGCCGTTTTCCTCATCTTCACGATACCTGCAGAACTTCTGTTGATTTGGTGCAGGTCCATGTTAAAACTGCCTGGCCTTGAACATGGGCTGGTCATATGCAAATTTGAGGAGGCGTAGATATTAATGATCCCGACTGTTACGTCACAGTCTGTGTTATGTTGGGATTCGCCCGTTTTTCAGTGGTCTTTTTCAAGCACACGATTTACAAATGAAGGGGGAAACAATGGTGTTTGAGGCTCATGGTATGTTAGTTCCATGTACAGAACTCTTATAATTCAACTATGCCAAGATAAATACAGTTTTCCATTCTAGGGCACCTTTAACCAACTGTAATCCCCTGACTACAAGTCATTTGTAAATGTTTATCGACTTGAAAACAAATAAATTACTCTTCTTTAAAACACTTGCATGCAGTTGTGTAATTTAGTGAAGTAATAATACTTTGTTATGACTATTTTTGGGGAGAATCTGTACTTGTGTTTTTATATTTCTGTCAACTTTTACTCTGATACATTTCCCTAAGGCATATTCGTTACTTAAAACAAAAAAACAAAAAAATTGAAACAGACTGCAAAAAAGAATGTCCAAACAACTGCACGCACAATAACGGTTGTTTTTATTTTCCGGGTTGCGTCCGTTGCTATAGCGGCTGACACGCGGCTCAACACACACACACAACACACAGACACAATACACAAATGGGCCATTTTCACTGTTGCACAGCGGTTTCCTGTCTGCCTGAGTGAATTGGGTCTATAGCTCCATATAGCTCTATTTTCTATCTTTCCTGCTGTTTATTTTGTTTAATATGATTTAATCATCACAATATATCTGATATGATCTAAGTTTGTCTGTCACATTGATCTAACATCGCTAGCTTTCATCTAAATCACTATCGCTAGCCTGTTAACCTGCCATCCATGCTAATGGCCTTTTTTTCTGGCATGCAATCGCGTTGAGTCCATCAAACAAATGTGGTGAGTTGGATCAGTCAACAAACACGGTGAGTCATGTCATCTTCCCGTTATTGTCACTGCCATATGTATAGCATAGCCAAATCTAAGCCCATGCAGTAGGGCAAATGGGTGACTGAGATGGCATAGTCACGGGACAAAACACTGTTCTGTTCAAAACATGGTTGAACATCATGGTTCTCCCAGCTCAGAGACACACCCACTGAGAATCCTGTTAAAAGCGCCCTAGTGACTGGTGATTATATTACACGTAACGTAAAAATAGAGACACCAGCCGCCATAGTCAGATCTTTGCCAGCAGCCGAACGCCTAGACAAAGCAAATTTAAAAGTGCTGGCTAATGCTAATCAGAAATTATTATTATTCACATCGGCACTAATAATGTTCGGAGATCACTAAAATAAACATTTAAAGAAGTGTGTAAATGAGCAAGTATGATGTCAGAAACTATCATTTGCTCTGGCCTGCTTCCTGTTCGCCGGGGTGATGAAATACTTATCACACTCAACCCACTCAATGGCTGGTTGTTGAAATGGTGTCCGCAGAATAACAGGGTTCATAGACAATTGGAAAAGTTTTTGGGGCAGACCTGACCGGTTAAAAAGAGATGGTATTCATCCCGCCTGGGATGGTGCAGCTCTTCTATCTAGTAATCTGGCACATAGTCTTAGAGTTGAACCTTGACTAACTGAGGTCCAGGTCAAGCTAACTGGAAACCAGGTCAGGAAGCAGACGGACTGGCTTAACTGACCGTCTGCTAGCTGTCTCACAGAAGTCAGATAAATCCCAACACATAGAGCCTCTTTCTCCTAGATATCATCACATAGAGACTGTAGCTAAGTTTCCATCCACTTTTTCCACTGTTTTGTTATCAACAAAGTGAATATGCGTTAAAAAAGTGCACACTTTTCTGTCTCCAGGCTGTTTCCGGCAAATTGGCCTTTTACCGATAAAATGGTGTGCGTCATGACACCATCCCTAAAAAAATGCATTGTGGCATAAATTTTGCGTTAATCGCAAATTATATTGTATCTTCATGCCCCAAATATTTTTAAAATGCAGAGTAATGAGAACATTGCAATTCGGCTGTTTACTGCTTACTATTTTCATGAATAATAGGCCTATTGTTAAATTAGGAAATATTGATGGTGTAAATATTAATCCCTCCATGCAAAGTTCATTTGTTTGTGACTCTAAGCCTGATTCTGTAGCTCAAACAGTAGAGCGTGGCGCTAGCAATGCCAAGGTCATGGGTTCGATTCCCAGGGAAAGCAAGAATTGACAAAATGTAAAATGTGTACCTTGAATGCAATGTAAGTCGCTTTGGATAAAAGCGTCTGCCAAATGCATAAATGTAAATGTAAATGATTCCCAGTGTAACCTTGTAACCCTTGCCGGTTGCTGTAGCTGTGCAAGTTGCCGATCAAGATGGTAAAAGACTACAAAACTCTGCTGTAATGGAAGATATACATTTCTCTCATCTAGAACCTGGGCAGATTATGTATTTAATGCATCATTATTCACCCGTGCCAGGGAGAACCACGGATCTTGAGCATGACATCAATGTAGGTTCAGATCAAACAGTTCTCCTATAGAATTAACCTAACAAAGAGTCAGATAATGAAAGCCAAAGTCAAGTACATGTTACAGCACGGTCTGGCTCATAGTCGGAGCCCGTGGAGCTCACCGTGTTTACTAGTTCCAAAGGCAGACAGTACCTACCGATTTTGTACTGACTTTCGAAAGGTAAACGCAGTGACTATTAATTGAAACATTGTGGCACAGATTGTCTGAAAAAACTGCATTATGATGTAACTGGCTTTATGATGAAGCCCATGGGTTTGTACACAGGGCAGGACATTTGTCCTGTATGCAAAATTGTAGTATCCATAAAAAAGATTGGTACAGTAAAAGGTTTGGTCATATAGCAACAATCTTTACCGTTAGCCTTGAACATGCAGTCAAGACAGTCGCGGTTTGACGTGGCAGAGAACGCATGTATTCAGATCATTCAAACCAATAAAAGTTATTTGTTCTGGTTTCTAGAGTTCAATAACATCAAATCACTGCAAATTTTTTCTTTTAGAGACAGATGCAGCTTAACGCTAAAGGCCCTTTCACACCAGACGCATAGCAATAAAGCAAATATTTTGACAGTGGCACTGCATCTGACGAGACAAACCACAACCTTCAGGGAACCAATAGATCCAGAGCAGCGTCTGGCAGTCTGCTTAAGATGAGCTGTCCTCTTAAAATCAACTCACTGATTGTCATGTTCAAGTAGGGCTGTAACGATACACTCCTGTCACGATTCATTATAAATCGTGATACAAAACTCTCGATACGATATGTATCCCGATATTTGAAGCCAAAATAAAGAAGAGGGATTTTTATTTTATTATTATTATTATAATATCATTATTATCAGGACCCACAAATATTCCCCCATTGCATTATAATACATTATATTCAACACTATATATAGTCATTTAATAAACGTCTCGGTTACGTATGTAACCCTCGTTCCCTGAGGAGGGAACGGAGACGTACGTTAGTGACTAACGAATGGGGGTTTCGCTTAGAAGCCAATCATCTTCGAGTATTCAACAGCGCCCAATGGCAGTGCCAATGCCATGGGCATGCGGAATTTGCATGCGTAACTCCGCCCCACCTCGTGGGTATATAAGGAAGTACGCTGGCAACATCGCATTATGTTACTGCTGCAGGAGCCAAGACTGAACTCCGCGTTCCAGGCAGCACAGCTGACGTGGCAAAGGAAACGTACGTCTCCGTTCCCTCCTCAGGGAACGAGGGTTACATACGTAACCGAGACGTTCCCTTTCGTTCAGTCACTACGACCCTGCGTAAGTGTGAGTACCCTGTCGTAAGACTAGTACGGACGAAGGACTCCCACTTATCACAGGATTACCAAGGTACACTGGGAAGCATATCCCAGTGAGGGAATGCCAAGATGCCTACCGTAGGGAGGGCTTAGAGAATACACATATGACCCGCTGAGAGCTGCATATGGAAGATCACTAGGGTACCAGCCGAAGGGGGATTTTTAACCCTAGGGGTGGCAGGGACTTGCCAAGGGAAAGACACCTGCTCGCTGAGGAGGCTTACGGTGGAAATACTCGTGTGGGGGTCGCCGGAGGGGAACCATGCACACGGAGCACCTGGCCGGACATGAGGGTCTGGGCTCAAAAGGGCAGACTGAACTGATGTCGGCGTAAGCAGTGCTGGAGGATCTCAGGGCTCTCGGGGAGCTCACCTGAGGAAAATATCGCACGTATCCAGTCCGTGGAGTGGAGTGGCGAGCAAGCGAAGACACCTGAGCCTGGCCCATTACCGGCCACCCGTAGGGGCGAGTACATAGTCGGACACTGGCTCCACTCGGAGATTGTAGAATCTGGCGAATGTGTTGGGTGTCGCCCAGCCTGCAGCTCTGCAGATGTCTGTTAGCGAGGCGCCATGCGCTAGAGCCCAAGAGGAGGCCACACTCCGGGTGGAGTGTGCCCCCACACCAAGGGGACATGGTCGACCTTGCTGCTGGTAAGCCAAAACAATGGTGTCCACTATCCAGTGAGACAACCTCTGCTTTGAGAGAGCACTTCCCTTCCGCTCTCCACCATAACAGACAAAGAGCTGGTCTGAGGTCCTGAAACATCGCGTACTGTCTACATAGGCGCGGAGAGCGCGTACTGGACAGAGCAATGCCAAGGCTGGGTCTGCCTCCTCCAAAGTCAGCGCTTGCAGGTTCACCACCTGATCTCGGAACGGAGTGGTAGGAACCGTGGGCACATATCCGGGCCGGGGTCTCAGGATCACGTGAGAGTTAGCCGGCCCGAACTCAAGGCACGCTTCGTCAACCGAAAATGCTTGCAGGTCCCCGACCCTCTTAAGCGAGGCCAATGCGGTCAGCAGAGCCGTCTTCATAGACAAGAACTTAATCTCAGCCGACCGCAAAGGCTCAAAGGGAGGCCTCTGCAGAGCACTTAAGACTACTGAGAGGTCCCAAGAGGGAACGAGAGGAGAGCAAGGAGGATTCAGTCTCCTCGCCCCCCTCAGGAACCTGATGATCAGGTCGTGCTGACTTACCTTTTTGTCTCCCAGGGGATCGTGGTAGGCAGATATTGCGGCCACATATACTTTAAGGGTGGAGGGAGACAGCCTTCGCTCCACCCCCTCCTGGAGAAACGATAGCACGGACCCGATCGGGCATTTCCAGGGGTCTTCTTGGCGGGAAGAACACCATGTGACGAAGAGGTTCCACTTCAACGCATAGAGACGTCGCGTAGACTCAGCTCTAGCGGAAGTGATGGTAGCGACCACCGCAGGTGGAAGGCTACTCAAACCTGCCGCGTCCCGTCCAGAAGCCACACGTGGAGCTTCCAGAGCGCTGGACGCGGGTGCCAAAAGGTGCCCCGTCTCTGAGTGAGGAGGTCCGGTCTCAGAGGAATAGGCCAGGGAGGGGCTGTCGCAAGGAGTAGAAGTTCTGGGAACCAGGTCTGGCCGTGCCAATACGGGGCGACCAACATGACCTGCTCCTTGTCCTCCCTGATCTTGCACAGTACCCGTGCAAGAAGGCTCATTGGGGGAAACGCATACTTGTGTAGCCCTGACGGCCAGCTGTGCGCCAGTGCATCCGTGCCAAGGGTGCCCTTGGTCAGGGAATAATACAGGGAGCAATGGGAAGAGTCCTGGGAGGCAAACAGGTCTACCTGTGCGTCGCCGAACCGTTCCCATATCAGCTGGACCGTCTGGGGGTGGAGTCTCCACTCTCTGGCGTTTAGCGGGGCGCTGGGCGGCCTGAGGGGACTTGGACGCCTTCCTACGGCTTCCTCCGCGACCCGGCCCGGGTGAAGGCTGCTGCTTGGACCGGGTGGGAGGGGCGGGAGCCTTAGGAGGGCGTCCTCGGCGTGGAGCAGACTGAGGCGACTGTGCCGGCGGCTGGGTGGAGGCAGCAGCTGGCCGCCGGGGCAGTACGTGTTTTATAGCCTCAGTCTGCTTCTGGGCGATTGAGAACTGTTGGGCAAAGTCCTCAACCGCCCCGCCGAAGAGGCCGGCCTGGGATATGGGGGCATCGAGGAACCGGGTCCGCTCGGTGTCCCGCATATCGGCCAGGTTCAGCCACAGGTGACGCTCCTGGACCACATTTGTGGACATCACTTGACCCAGGGAGTGTGCGGTCACCTTCGTCGCCCGGAGAGCGAGGTCGGTGGCGGCACGCAGCTCATTTAAGAGCCCCGGATCAACTCCGCCCTCGTGCATGTCCTTGAGGATCCTGGCCTGGTAGACCTGAAGGATCGCCATGGCATGCAACGAAGCGGCAGCCTGCCCCGCGGCTCTGTGCGATTTCGCCACCAAGGTTGATGTGAATCGACAGGCTTTGGAGGGGTGCTTAGGATCACCACGCCAGGTTGAAGCGCTCTGAGGACACAGTTGCATCGCAACAGAACGTTCAACTGGAGGGACCCCAGTGTACCCTTTAGCTGCTGACCCATCGAGGACGGAGAAGGCGGAGGAAGTCGCCGAACGGTCACGGGAAGACAACGGGGACTTCCAGGACCGCGCGAGTTCCTCATGAAGCTCGGGAAAGAAAGGTATTGAGGGCGGGGACTGACTGTTGTCAGCGCGGGCTCCCAAAAACCAATCATCGAGCCTTGAGCGTTCGGGACAGGGCGGAGGGTTCCACTCTATCCCTAGGCTCGCGGCTGCCCGAGACAACATGGCTGTCAGCTCTGGGTCCGACTCGGGCAATGCTGGCGCGCCTGAAGGCGGCAGCACAGCCGAGTCATCATCCTCAGAGGACTCGAGCCCACCTTGTGATGCGGTGATCGACATCGCATCTTCCTCCGGAGCGCCAAACGAGACACGCGGGGGGGCCGGAGCCGGCCCCGCGATCTGCGTCTGAACACTCGCGGGTTGCAGTGTGCAAGACGGGGGTGTGGCCCGAGGCATGAGCGTCGGGGCTTTGTTCCACACCGTAACCGTCAGGTCACCCTGACCACCAGCCGAAGTACTGGGCCTCTGGGACTCAGTAGATCGGGGTGTGGTAGAGGGGACTCTCACTTCATTACGAAGGTCATGGAGTCTTGACCGCAACACCGCGATGGTCATGTTCCCGCAGTGGGAACATGACTCATCCACAAACGCTGCCTGGGCATGTTGAAAGCCCAAACATACCAGGCAGTGTTTGTGCCCATCAGAGGGAGATAACGACCGACCACACCCAGAAGTACACGGATGAGACATCCTGAAAAGGACGCGTCACGTGTAAGCTCTTTTAGGAGAGGAAGCCTCGCAGAGAACGCCGAAGCGCCCAGGGACCACACACCAGCTGTCTAGCGGACCACTGCGCAGATCAGCAGGCAGGCAGTATGATGATCACTGGAACGCGCCATAACACCAACGCCTCTGGAAAGCTGTTCGTCTCGAAAAGCTGTCGAAGACTCAGATCAGGCTTGAAGGAGTGAAGAGATCCTCTTGGCTCCAAAGCAGAAACATAATGCGATGTTGCCAGCGTACTTCCTTATATACCCACGAGGTGGGGCGGAGTTACGCATGCAAATTCCGCATGCCCATGGCATTGGCACTGCCATTGGGCGCTGTTGAATACTCGAAGATGATTGGCTTCTAAGCGAAACCCCCATTCGTTAGTCACTAACGTACGTCGTAGTGACTGAACGAAAGGGAACTTAATTTTTTTCCCTCACGCATTACTCATTCCTTCAATGCCAGCAGCATCTCTCCCAGTGCTCGCTATGTCCCGCCTCTCCTGCTATTAATGCACTATACATATAAGAATAAACCATCTAAAATGCTTTGAATAATCATACTATTCAAACTAAATGTGATCTGATGATTTAAATGATGTTTGCGCTTTCACTAAGGAGGCTATGCGCGTCGTGGTAAATCTGTTCATCATAAACCATCGTTCATGTCTCTTCAGAAGACTTGGATTTGGATTAGACACTCGATTCGTTTTTTTTTTACGATGCCTTTATGACATTTATTGGAAGTTTGAGAGGAATGACTTTAAATGGAGGGACAGAAATCCCTCCGGTTTCATAAAGAATATCTTTATTTGTGTTTGGAAGTTAAACAAAAAACGACATGATGGTGAGTACATGATGACAGAGTTTACATTCGTGGTAGCCTACTTTGTAAATTTGTGTTTGGGTGAATTATACCTTATAAATAGGCCGACTACAGCAAGCTGAGCCTTGGATAAAACAACTCTATATCGCAAATCATATAGTTTCCATCAACGATACATATCGTCACATTTTTATATCGCAATATATTGTTAAATGATATATATCGTTACACCCTTAGTATCCGGTTATATATAAACATCAACCATGCCTGTTGACACTTGTTTCTTCACAATACCTGCAGAACTCCCGATGATTCGGCTGTGCAGTTCCACCTGGCCTTGAACATGGGCTGGTTTATATGCTAATGTCGGGGGCGTACATATTAATGATCCCGACTGTTGCGTAACAGTCGTGTTGAGATTCGCCTATTTTTCTGTGGTGTTTTTCACAAACTGGATTTACATAAAGGATGAAGCAATGATGTTTGAGACTCACAGTAAGTGTTTTACATGTACTGTACTCTTGTTATTCAACTATGCCAAGGTTAATTGACCTATTGGTAAGCCCCGCCCCCTTAGTTACTGTTGCGAACTCGAACAAACAAACAGAGTTGCTATATCTTACAATGTACAGCTGTCAGTGAGAAAACCTTATCCCAAGATGTTTTTGGACACAGAATGTAGTGTATACCCCGTCCGAATGATGGCCAAACTTTACTGATGGTTTATGAAGTTTATCACATCGTTTTTCACTCGTAAGAGCTGAACAAACAAAGCATAAGTGCGCATTACCGTCTCATTCACAAACTCTCTCTCTCTCTAGCCCTCTCTCCGTGGCATTAACATACACAGCAAATTACACAAAAACACTCACAGTAAACAAACATATACACAGACCTTATGCCTTTTCGGGGGTTCAGTTAATAACTGGTGAACTTTGTATCTGCAAAACAACTCCGATAAACTGCGTGCAAGCTTTCCCTTTCACTAACGTTACCCGTAGAATATAACACCCGTCAAAATAGGAGTCCTCCTTATAAGACAGATAATGCAGACCTTTAAACATATCTAAACTCACAGAAATAAAATAAATATGGTGAGAGATTAATTTGGAAGCGATGGTTTACAGATCTCAATGCAAACGTGAGAAGCCTCTTGTTACGATCGCAGATGATAACATCCAGGATCAACACTGTTCGTGTACCGCAGGGTAAGATTACATAAATTCACATTTAATCATTTTAATATGGAGAGATGCACTGAAATGTAGACCTTCGTGTTTCCGCCCTACACCGTTGCATGAGAACAGTTAGTTATAGTTAGTCGGTTTGTACGTTAACAGGGAATTACTAATTTTAATAGTAACTTAATGAGAGTGTGACAACCAGAAAATCCTCTCAGGATCCCTGGAATCAGTGTTACAGTACCCCAGGCACATCGTTTTACCATTTTTGTAGCATAAACACCATCAAACCGATGACAGCTTTGGATTTTCCAATGTTTCTCTATGGCACTGAAACCTAAAGAAGTCCGAGTTCCGGTCCCAGCGCGACTGATACTCAACTGCCATTGGCTCATCTGCGTTTGAGGGGAGGGGCTTACCGATAGGTCAATAACATTTTTCAATCTAGGGCACCTTTAAAATAAGAATTTTAGGAGTTAATTGAAGTAGTTTTTTTTTCTTTAACTAGTTCCTATAACTTTAACAGATATCTAGTTCAGTTTTTTTCTTTCCTTTCATTATGACAGACCATATGTCCATTTTAGTTCCTTAAAAATAATATCTTTGAATGTCAGGGGTATTCATGATAGCACCAAAAGGAAATCAATCTTTTTATTCAGTAGACGAACATGTTTTTTTTTTTTTTACAAGACACTCATTCGGTAGGCAATGATGTGAAGTTTTGGAAAGCACAGTGGGGTGATATATGTTATTTCTGTCATGCCTCTCATCAATCAGCAGGTGTCGCCATTCTACTCAATCATTTTAAAGGAGATATAATTTAATCAGTGACTTTAAATGAGGATAGATGGATAATCTTGGTTTTCAAATTAGACAATTCCTTCTTTATAGTTTGGAATTTATATAACTATAACAATACAGCTCTAGCAAAAATTATGTTTTTACAACTTTTATATTTATTTCTTACAGCGATTATAATGATGCTCCAGATGATCTTGTACATAGAAAACCTATAAGATTAATCTCACATTCAAGATTCAAAAGTACTGCATATATTTGTGAACAACTGGCAATTATAGACGTTTGGCGTTTTTTAATCCCTGACATTAACAAATTTACCTGGAGCAATGTTTATTCTAGAATTGATCTATGGCTTATTTCTCCCTCTTGTCTGCAATTTGTGTCAGAATCATCACAGCTATGCCCCATTTTCTGATCAGAAATTAATTTCAATCCATTTAGCAGGAAAAAAAACAACAAAATGGTAATATATGTGGTTATTGGAAACTAAATAATTTATTGAAAAAAAAAAAACAGCAAAAAGCATATTTGATAATAATGAAGTGAATTGCATATAAAGATGGGAATTTTTCAAGTTTAAAATGAGAGAAATAGGAATTAAACGAAGTAAAGTAATTAAAAATAATAATATAGCCAAAGAAATAAGTATTATGGATAAATTAAACATTTTAATGACTGAGGATAGTCTTTCAGGGGAAGAAGAAACAGTAATAAAAAATAAATAAAAAAGGAAATAGATAATATGTATATTGTGAGGTCTCGAGCAAAATGGCTGGAAGTTGGAGTTATTTCTTTGCTTTTGTAACTGCTCTGAGAGACACAGGTCGAGGATCCAAACGCAGCTTTATTGAAAGGCTAATCCACAATCATAGTCAAGAGTTCAGGAAAGGTCAAAACACAGACAGGCAGTCCAAACTAACAAACACAACAAGGCAGGAACACGGGCAAAAGAGTAAACCAAGAACAGGCAGATAATCCACAAACCCACAGACAAGAAATCAGGGAGAACACTCAGAACTGCAGTTGTTACTCTAAACAAGACTTCACAGTGAATGACAGAGTTAACAGGGTTTATAGGATGGCTGAAAACAATCATGGCTGATGAGTCCAGGCAAAGGATTATGGGAAATGTAGTCTGAGATGTTATGGCAATAGTCTATGGTGCAGTGCCCTCTGGTGGTGATCACGGGCACTCTCACTGGTGATCGTAACAGCTTTAGAGAAACGAAATCACAAGAGAAATAATTGAACTATTCTTAAAATTGATTATAACATCACCTCTAATTCTTGAGTTGTTACTCTAAACAAGACTTCACAGTGTATATAAGGGCGCTTTCACACCTACCTTGTTTGGTCCGGATTTTCAGACTTTTCAGTTTGGTCCGAATCAAAATTACAGGTGTGAAACCTTCCCCGTACCACGGTCTGGACCAAACAGATGAAATTTGGTAAGGAGAAAAGAGGTAGTCTCGGTCCGGATCAAACTGAACAAAGGTTCAGTTCGTTTCTAGTGTGAAAGCATTTTCTGTATGGTTCGTACTTTCAGACCATTTACAGGAAGTTCCTGTTTATGTTTAAATATTATAATGTTATTTTTAAATTAAATCTAGGCTACATTGATTATGAAAAGTGAAAATATGCGCAATATGTCAGAAGACAGAAAGTCAGAAATAATTTTGAACGAAATTTTGTATGATTTTGCTTAGAAAGCATTTCTTTAATTGGAATTTCGTTTTGTATAAATTGTATCTTAATTTTAATCAACGTTTAATCAGATAATTGCCTGGATTTAATAAATAAGAAGCAAATAGTCTATAGCAGACAATAATCGCGGGAGCGATCACATGCTTTACACATGAACTGGAGCGCGTCTCAAATAAACCAAAACTCAGTAGCTACTCGTCTCACAAACATGATAAATATGTGTATATAAAGCTTGAAATGTCCACTTTTAAACGTAACAAATAAAAAATAGTCAAGTAATGCGCACTGTTCAATAGTGGCAACGATATGCGTCCGTTCATTCATTCTTGACCAAGACTCTGACGTCAGACGCACGTCCGTTTACAAACCAATCAATGTCCAGATGCCGCCCACATAGATGATGACGAGTGGACGCAAGTGTGTCATGTAAAGTTCTTTAGTGCGCTTGCATAATTGCAATGTGAAACCAAACCAAAACTAACCGAATGTTAGGGATGGCAGACGCGAAACAGACGTTTCGGGGCTTTGCCGAGATCCCGAAGCGCAGATTTTTCGAAACACTGCTCCGAACTGTGATTCGAAACACCCATGTCACGTGACTATGGCTTAATGAAGCTTTGAAGTGTTTCATCAGGTGGCGCCTTCCGAAACTGCGTTGATTAAAGGGGGCGGGAACAAGCCACACAGTCACACATCTGTATAAACCTAATTCTCCACAGTTTAAAAGTGAAGTAAATCCATCTTCACCTCGTGGGTTTTTGTGAGAGGAGAGAGATTTTGTGATAGCAGTGATTTTGTGATAGCAGTGAGATTTATAGTGCGCTTTGGTTAGTTATATTTAGGCTAGATTTAAATTAGATATATTGACTGATAGGTATAGACAGTGACATATAGTTAGGATAGATATAGTGACACATTCATATAGGCTAAGTTAGATAGTGACAGATAGATAGCACAGCATAAGTTAGATATATATAATTATATAGATATAGATTCATAGGTGATATATTAATAGATTATATAAAAATGGAGGCTGCACGCAAGAGATGCCGTACATCTGTGGTGTGGGAGCATTTCCATTTGGAAGCACCAAATAAAGTGAGATGTGTGTATTGTGATAGGCAGCTAGCCTTCTGCAACAATACATCATCCATGTATTTACATCATCCAAAAATATTTGTGCTTGCCAGCAACAAGTGTCCCTTGTGAGAGGATTTTTTCAAAGGCTGGAGAAATGATATGTAAAAAAAGAAGTCAGCTGAGTCCTTCAACAGCAGAGCAATTCATATTTTTGAATAAAAATGTTTTGTGACAAATGTGACACATTGTGGCTTTATTTATTTTATTAATGTTCATTTTGTATAACAAACAAAATATATATAGTTCTTTACAATGACGAGGCTACAGGTTACAAAACCAAGATCATGTAGTTGTCAGACAGATGTTAAAAACAATTTTTTTTACATGGATCATTGTCAAGGTATTTCAGATCAACACATGGAAATGACCACTAGATGGCGCCGTAGAGACGTGTGTCGGATTGATTCGAAGCTTCGAAACAATATGACACATTTGCTTCAACTGCTTCAGTGCTTCACGAAGCCTCGGTCTGCTACCGAATGTATAAAAAGTATCAAAACATGAACTTCGGTTCGGACCTTGGTGCGGACTTTCAGGTGTGAAAACGCCCTAAGAGAGTTAACATAGTTTATAGGATGGCTGAAAACAATCATGGCTGAGTCCAGGCAAAGGATTATGGGAAATGTAGTCTGAGATGTTATGGCAATAGTCTATGGTGCAGTGCCCTCTGGTGGTGATCACGGGCACTCTCACTGGTGATCATAACAGCTTTAGAGAAACGAAATCACAAGAGAAATAATTGAACTATTCTTAAAATTGATTATAACATCACCTCTAATGCTTTAGACATTTCAAGATACATTTGGTACATTTTATAGCAATATATATAAGTCTAATATTCAATTTGATGATTGTGATAGATTTGTAGAGTCAATTAAAGCATTTACACCAACTATATCTGAACAATTTAAAATGGATTGTGAACATCCCATTACTAAAGAGGAAATCTCAGAGGCTGTTAGCTCAATGAAAAAAGAAAATCTCCGGGTAATGATGGGCTTTCAGTCAAATTTGATCTGCATTTTTGGGAAATTATTGAAAATCCTCTATTTGATCTATTTAAAGAATGCGTTTTAAAAAAGGAAATGTCCATGAGTATGAGGTTTATTATGTCTTCTCCCTAAGTCTGATAAAGATCATTTAATGATAGAAAATTGGAGACCTATTACGCTCTTTAATATTGACTACAAAATTTTGACATTGATTTTTGCTAACCAGTTAAAAAGAGGTCTTTATGAGATAATAAGGTTATCTCTAACCAGGTTTTCTGTCTAACCGTCACATTAGTTCTAATATAAGACTTGTTTTCCACCTGCTGGACTATTCTAATAACATCAATACTGATGCACTGATAGTATTTCTTGATTTCTATAAAGCATTTGATACGATAGAACATTATTTTTTATTTAAAGCAGATTTTTGATTTCGGACACAATTTTATATCTACAGTTGAAATACTTTATAAAAAATGTGATAGTTCTGTGATATTATATCCAAACACCACTAAAATATTTCCTGTGATGAGATCAGTTGGCCAGGGCGGCCCTATTTCACCGTTTTGTTTTTTTTGTGTTCCTGCTGGTGTTTGAATTATTGTCATTACATATTAGACATAGTCCTATTATTAAAGGATTGTCTATTTTTGGCAAGGAAATTAGAGTAACTCAGTTAGCGGATGATACTGCTCTCTTTTTGAGTGACAAACATCAGATTGATAATGCTATAACCCTAATTGACCAATTTTCAGCTGCTTTGGGTTTGAGGCTTAAAAAAATGTAAACAGGGGCGGACTGGCCATCTGGCGTACCGGGCGTTTTCCCGGTGGGCCGCTGGACAATGTGGGCCGGCCCGTTGCTACGTAAATATATATGAAGAATAAATTATAGTAAAACTACGTAGCCTATATCCTTCCGTCAGCCCAGACGAATGGCCCGCGCAGCCCACCTGAGGCAAAACTCTAATCTATAGCCTGCTCAGTCCCAGTGTCTCGTCAATGTCAAAATGTTTGCGATATCCAATCAAATTGAAGGAGGCGGGATTTACTGTGCACAGCAGCCGAGCAGCGCAGGCGGCACTTGAATGCGAGCCGAGGTAAGAGCTGAATATGGGTCAATGGGCTACAGCAATATTTCCCGACTGTTAACGATTTAAAAAAAATGTTAAACGACGGACTTTAATTTCCAGGGATGTAAACTACTGCTGACCTTTTAGAATTAATCAGATTGTAATGTCGCAGTTTTCAGCATATCAGAGGGAATGTTTGTCTCTCTGGTTCCAGGCTTTCTTCAGTAATTTCACAATCATTTTCAAATTATTCATAATACTCAAAATATATTTCTGAAACGTAGGCTTAGCCTAAACATACATCATGCTAAAACTGGCAACTTTCATATTCAAGTAGCCTATGGAAAGTGTCATATATGAAAATAAATATATAATTTGCTAGTTAGTTCACATGCATTATTTTACACACTGGTAATCAAAAGTTTGAAATAAGACTTTTTTAAATGTTTTTGAAAGAAGAAGGCTGAATTTATTTGATCAAAAATAATACAGTAAAACCACAAATATTAATAAATATTAATACAATTTCCAAAAGGCCTAGTTTTTTTCATGAGAATGTATTGTAAAATATAATTTATTTCTGTAAAAGCTGACTTTTCAGCATCATTACTTCAGTAAGTGTCCTTACATGATCCTTCAGAAATCATTTTAATATGCTGTATTTTTCATAACCTTTATTAAACTCTTTTCCACTATTTGAGCTCTATTCCATAAAATTACAGATTACATACTATAACCACTAGAAAGGCACCCTAAAACAGTCCACAAGTCTTCTAGACCAGTGGTTCCCAACCAGGGGGTCGCGACCCCCACTAGGGGTCACTAAAGTTTTACAAGGGGTCGCCAAGCTCTTTCTAGTTGGTAAGATTTTTTTTTTAAAACGGTCCAATAATGATTAATTTTTCATTATAAAAAATTATTCAATAATCTGAATCATATGACACATAATTTCCTTAATATTGATAATTTTAAGCTAGCCTATGTATTGCGAGCGTGTGTGTCACGTGAGACGCTGCCGTTTCTACAGTAACCGCTTTAAGCTCACGTGAGACACGGCAAAGCAAATATGGCAAAGCGCCAGGGAGCAGAGCAAAATGTGAGTGTTAAGAAAAAAACAAGGATTTATTTGGACAGTTATCTTGAATTTGGTTTTATTGAAGCAATGGACAATGTGAAAATCGAGTGTGTAATCTGTGGTGAGAGACTAGCGAACGAAAGCATGAAGCTCTGCAAACTACGGAGGCATCAGAGCACCAAACATCCACAGACGGTCGGTAAACCAATAGAATTTTTCCAGAGAAAGAAAGAGCTGGTTATATCAAATAGGCCTCAGAACATCAGAGATGCTTTTACTAGAGCTGGAAATGAACACAGACAGGCAACGGTTGCATCCTTCGAGAGCGCGCTCCTAATTGCCCAATCAAAAAAGCCACACACCATCGGCGAAACTCTGCTCAAACCTGCATGTGTAAAAATGGCAGAAATAATGTGCGGGACACAGGTAGCTTCAAAACTTGCAACTGTACCTTTGTCAAATAATACAGTAAAAGACAGAATCGGCAGAATGGCAAAGGATGTTGAGAACACTTTGGTTAAAAAGTTAAAGACGCGCCTTTTTTCTATCCAACTTGATGAAACTTCCACCGTGGCAGGCGAAGCAGTGCTAATTGCATATGTGCAGTACATCGAAGACGGTGAAATAAAGCAGGATATTCTTTTGTCTACCAATTTGTCAACAACGACACGAGGAGAAGATATTTTCCACTTGATTGACACGTACTTCACCAAGCAAAACATTCCCTAATGTAGTCGCATGCTGCACTGACGGGGCTGCTTCTATGATGGGAAAAAATAAGGGCTTCAATGCACGACTAAAGGAAAAGGCTCCCCACTGTCTTGTGTTTCACTGTATGATACACCGTCAAGCCCTGGCCAGCAAACACCTCTCTGATGAGCTGAATGAAACTCTCAAGACAGTTGTAAAAATCATCAACTTTATTAAAGCCTGTCCTGTGAACAAGCGAATCTTTGCGGAGCTGTGTGAAGATGAAGCGCACCAGACTCTCCTCCTCCATACCGAAGTGCGCTGGCTATCAAGGGGTCAGGTGTTGGTTCGTTTTATTGAACTGAAGGAAAAAATAAAAGAATTCCTGAGAGTGAACAATGAGAAACTGCTTGATGAAATGACTGATGAATTTCTTATTAGAATATCATACCTGGCAGACATTTTTAGCCTCTATAACGAGACGAACAAACGCATGCAGGGCGCAGATGCAAATATCCTGGAATGCAAGGAAATCATTGAAGCATTTGTGCATAAAGTGGAATTCAGAAAGAACAAGCTGCTCAAACGGGACCTGCAACACTTTCCGTTGCTTTTCAAACAGACTGGGGGGAATTTACCTGCATCCTTGAGCAAAGAGTTCACATGCCACATGGAACTTCTACAGGAGGAGATTAAATCCCGATTCTCGGATGTTGATGAACACGTCGGAAAATGCGCATGGGTAATGGATCCTTTCACCACAAAGGAGGAGGACGTGGAGTATATAGAAGCGGAGGACGAGCTTTTGGATATAAAGTCAAATTCCTCTCTCAAGAAATTCTTTACCGAACAACAAACGGTTTTGGCTCATGAAAGGACCCGACTTTGCACCTAGGCTTGCGCACTATGCCTTAACCAGACTGATCCTGCCATTCGCGACAACGTATCTGTCGGAGACTGCTTTTAGCTCTCTGGTTACCATAAAAACGAAGGCACGCAATAAACTAGACGTTCACAATGACTTTTGTTTGGCTGTCACGAAAATCATGCCTGATAACCAAACTCTGACACAAGAAATTCAGGCCCAGAGTTCACATTAAATATAGGCTAGTCTCTTATAATTAAGGAAGGACTTACAAGCAACAAAATATGAACAATTTAAAATATTAATCTGCACTTATTTGATTATTGTTCTTAAAATAGCTAACTGATGCATGTTTTTAGATTTAGCAACATTTTAGAATAATAATCTTCTACATTCTCTGATCACTTGTTATTCACATTAATAGGGTTTTAAAAATCATTATTAAACCATAATAGGTTTTAATATATGCTGCTGCTGTTGTTTGTTCAAATTAAAAACAAAATCTGTTGTTGGTAAGAAAAAAATATTCTATATAGCTGTTATATTGCTGTTATATTCTATATTGCTATATGCAGTTATTCAGTATGATAAGCATTTCAATAAAACAATTAATATAATTCATATTTTTGTATAAATCGCTTCTGTGTTTAAAATTGCCCTGTGTATAATGAGCTGGTGGGTTTATGGTGAGGTGTGTTGCAGACCGGGTGTGATGGGCCGCTTTGTGCCAGAAAGTCCAGGGCCACTTTTTTGCCCCAGTCCACCCCTGAATGTAAATGTGAAATCTTATGTCTGTATCAGACTGTAGAGGAAAATATGTTTAATATACCTGTTAAGAAATGTGTAAAATACTTAGGTATTCATATCTGCAAGGATCACAAGGAAAATCAACAACTTAATTTTTTTCACCTAAATTGAAGAAAACCAAAACAATACTAAATTTATGGCTTCAAGGAGACATTTCTATTTTATGGAGAATTCTTTTGACTAAAGCAGAAGGGATTTCAAGATTTGTCTACCCTGCCCTCTCTCTTAATGTCCACGATTCAACATGTAAAGACATAAATACCAACTTTTGGGACTTGAATTATAGCTTTAAGGTGAAATGGTTAAAGGAATGTTTGAGAGCACCAGAGTCCTTATGGTACTTTAACCCCAAACAACATTTGAATAGTGTAGGAGGCCTTCAATTCTTATTGAAATTGAACTACAATATTACAAGATTGCCACTAAAACTATCCCAATTTTATCAACAAGCTCATTCTCACAACTTTTCTCACTAAAGGGAACAAGTCACACTATTTGCAGAAATGGATCGATAGAGAATTTTTTTAAAGACCTTTTTGATTGTAATAACCAATTACTTAACTTTGAATCCTTTCTCAGAGAGAAGGCATTCCCGATAATGTTCAAAGAATATAACTCAGTTTTCAAATCTATACCTAAAGGCATATTAGAACTAATGAAAAGTTATAAAAACAAAGTGAAGTTCCTGGTTTTAAGTTTACTCTTTTTATAAAAGGTATGGATATTATGAACAGCAATTGTACTAATAAGCATATCAGAAAATACTTTCTAAACTTAAAGAAAATAACACCTCATGGGACATTTTTCTGGAGTTGTCATTTTACTGAGATTAATTGGCGTGGAGCGCGGCTTGTTCCTTTTAGATTCTGTATCATGAACAAAGTTAGGGAATTATATGTGAAAATACTGCAAAATACATATCCCACAAACTTGTTTATCTCAAAATTCACACCTGTTGATAATTATTGTAGTTTTTGTAAGACAGAACAAGAATCATTAACCCATCACTTGTTTATGGTTGTTCATCTTGTATTACATTCTGGAAAAGTGTTGAACAATATTTGGCATCTAAAACAACACATACATTCACACTTGAAGGAAACAGATTATTACCTACTTTGATTGTAAAGATAGGAATTTATGTAATATTGTAAATCTCTTTATTTTATTAGGTAAGTTCCATATTCATAAAGCAACATTTTCCAAATTAAGACCATGTTTTAAATTAGTCCAAATTGAAACTGACATATATTTTGAGTCTCTTAAACTGGTAAAAAAAAAAAAAAAAAAAAAAAAAGAAGAAAGAAATCTATGTTAATAACTGATATATACTCAAAAAAAAATTATTTAAAAATTCCTTATTATTAACAAAGTTTTTTTTTTTTTTTTTGTTGCCCCCTTTTCATGCATTTTCTTCTTTATTGTATCAATTACACAAACCAAAATGCCTAACACAATAAAACAGAAACATTGTTCCAATAAAACAATTCATCATCATGAAGCAAACGGTCTGACATTACTCAGTCCCTCCAGAAAAACGCGATTATGCGATCGCGTGAATTAACGCATAATCAGCCAAAGTCCGCATATTCATGCGGGGGCCGCATTTTTTCAAATACGCCGCACTTTCGCCGCATAAATTGCCTATTTCCGCGTGCAAAATATGCGGGGCTATCATGATTTCATAATCCCCGCATTTTCGTTGCAAAAAAAGTCATATATATTAGCAGAAAGTTGAAAAATTTTCGTTTACTTCACACAAGAGCCGCCATTTCCGCCTATTGCCATGGGAACGTTTTGAAGTGACGTGATTACCCGACGCGAACGTCATCGAAAAGCTTCAAACCCCGTGGAGAAACCATAGATACCGGTGAAACCATGATGAAGCACAAACTCCCATTGGCCAACAAAAATAACAGCAAAAGAGCAAAGCAGTTTCCCTGTGTGCTAACTGATTTCAAAACACAGCATCATGAAGCTTTGAAGCGTTATGAATCAATGAGTCGATTTAGCGGTTTGAAGCGTTATGAATCAATGAGTTGATTCAGCGGTTTGAAGCGTTATGAATCAATGAGTCGATTCAGCGGTTTGAAGCGTTATGAATCAATGAGTCGATTCAGCGGTTTGAAGCGTTATGAATCAATGAGTTGATTCAGCGGTTTGAAGCGTTATGAATCAATGAGTCGATTCAGCGGGTTGGATCGTCAAAGTCACATATTTCAGCAGTTTGACACGCGATCCGAATCATGAATAGACTCGATGATTCATAGCATCATGATGCTGTGTTTTGAAATCAGTCATCACTATATAAGTCGTTATTTAGTTTTTTTTGCACACAATAACTATTATCGTCGCTTCATAAAGTTATTGTAGAACCACTGTAGTGAGATGGACTTTGTAACGACGTCTTTAGTAGGCTACCTTTTATGGGTCTTGAGAGTGTACATTGTGCCAATGGAGGCCTTTCTGAGCCATCGGAATTCAACTAAAATATCTTAATTTGTGTCCAACAACATAAAGGGAAGTCATTAATGACAGAATTTTCATTTTTAGGTGAACTAACCCTTTAAGAGATTGCACTTTGTGCATTGGAAGCACTCAAATGTCTGTTTTGTATAGCGACATCTGTAAAACAGGAAGTTATTTATTAATTTTTTCAGAAGTTGTAGCATATTCCTTTTGTAAAGCTACAGAACTTGATTGACTAAATGTTTTGTAAATTTGAGCCATTATTAAGGTCTTCAATAAAACAAGATGAGAACTTAAATATTCCAGCACTTTCTGTGATGTAGTGTTTTTTTTCTCTTTCTCATCAAACCGCAGTTTTTGCAAGTTCCCGCAATTTTATCGCATAAAATAGCATAAATATCCCGCATTTTTCATCGCATTTTTTAAGAAAACGTGCCGCATAATCAAGGATTTTTGCCCGCAACAATCACAAAAAAAAGCCGCATTTTTCTGGAAGGACTGATTACTGCAGTAAATCAAAATGCTTTATTTTGAGTTTTTGTCCACTATATGCTCACGATCCCCTTATAATGTATATTCAGCAGAGCTTACATCTCTCTCTGCTGACTCTCATACAACGCTGATGAACTGCACTAGAACCAGCTTTTGCTCTTGGTTGTCCCAATTTTGTCTGTAGTCTACTGGGCCCAGTAAAGGGAAATCTCTAGTGACCATGAACCTGCTCTCAGCGTGATTACACACACACACACACACACACACACACACACACACACACACAGACACTCTCTGACTAGGGATGGGCGATATGGACTTAAAAATGTATCCCGATATTTTCTAGTATTTATTGCGATAACGATATCAATGACGATAAATGTAGTATCATTCCCCATGTTTTATATATATATATATATATATATATATATATATATATATATATATTTAATTAATAATTTTTTAATAATTTTTTTATGTAAAATTCCACACCAGCCTTTTCAGAAATGGAAAAGTTGCAGATATAATTGTCTTCTGTAAAAGTGCAGGAAATGTTTAAATAGTTCAACTGTGCTAAAAAACGTCACACAATACAAACAAAAATTATTTTTAAATCAATGAAAAGTTTTACATGTAAACCGATTCTGTTTACTCATACATGGTGCAAACAGTGGTAAAAATAGCAGAAACAGCTAAAGTAATTATCCCAAAAATGTCTTCAGGTTACAAAAAAGTTGAAAATAATGATTTAATGATAGAACTTCAGTAATTTGAGTTGATAATATAATAATACCACGAATTATTCTACTAATAAAAATAAACTGCACTAAGGAATAATGAGCTTCTGTGTTCATGAATATTAATCACGTTGTCAGCGCTCATTCCAACTGATTGGCTGAAATCAAAACAGGCACAGTAATAGGTGCGCGCCAGCCAATGAGATTCCCGTTTGTGCATTCCTTTCTTCCTGTTCACGAAAGGCTGAATAATTCCAAATAAACGCCATTACTTTACAGGAAAATGCAACAAAGGATATTGTTTACATGTAGCACGTCAATTCTGTTTGGTATAAGACTCTCTCGCTCTCTCTTTGAGTGTGTGTGAAACACTGAGCGCTCTCAGTCGCGCGCCTCACACTAGTGTTTAATGTGCGTCATATACACTGCGCATTCATTGAGATTAACTGAAATAGTGTGCTTTACCGATCGATTGAGACAGAGCGAATCTCTTAAGCGCTCAGTCCAAGTGCTCAGCCAGTGAAAATACATCTGTATGGTTCAGATTGCCCTCAGGTAGCCCCTCGTTTAGCTATGAACTCTTCCGCAGCTTCCACCATAGTTGTTTTCGTTCTGCACGTGAGATGCGGATTCAGTGCTGCAGCTCCTATCAAGCACTGCGCGTAGAGCACCAAGTGCTGCGTGGGGCACCACAGGAAATTCTCTCTCCAACCCCCGTTCAGCTATACAGAGTGACGAACGCAGCCACCGCGGCTATAATAAAGTAATAACGTTTAGGACATCAAGAGACGGCCAGCGGTGGCACGGTGCGGATGGGTCGCGCCATCAACTAGGCTTTATCGTTATTATCGCGGGAAGACAAATTCTTATCGTGGGGAGAATTTTTACCGGTATATCGCAAACGATAAGATATCGCCCATCCCTATCTCTGACATATCATGAGAAGAGAATGAAACACTCACACAAGAGATGAAATCAAAGTCTCCAAAGTTTATTCAGGACACAAGCAACACTTTCAAAAAATATTATTTATTATGATTTATAAGGTGTTTTCTTCATGAGGACCGATAGTTTCTTATCACAATGTCAAAAATTCAGGTTTTACTATGCTTTTGACATTTGTCCCCACAACAAAAAGAATATCTGGAACACACACAGACAAATATTATACATTTTGTACATTCTCTGCAGTTTCACGTCGAGTATGTATTCCTGTGTGTTAAAATATTGCTTTTGGAAAGATGAATATCAGTTTATTGGACATGTATCACTGGAGTTTTTATTCTCAGTACATTATCAGTTTATGTGTGTTTATATAATCCTTCAAAATGCTGTTCATCTTAATTTGAGAGAAGATTAAAGACCCCATGAGCTCTTACTCTAAATGCTTCAGTTCAGTGTTCAGTCCAAAGTCTGTTTGAAATTATTACACAAGTGTCTTTGTTCCATCTGTAAGATTATGAGGAGGATCATTTAGTTAATGTGACCATAATTACAGGCAAAATATCTTTTATTTATGTGGTTCCTTATCGGAATAAATCCGGATTCAGAAATAATGAACTATTTATTTCTTTGCATAAGCGTTCTGTGTGTGTGTGTGTGTGTGTGTGTGTGTGTGTGTGTGTGTGTGTGTGTGTGTGTGTGTGTGTGTTCAGGGTCTGATCTGAAGCTGTTTAACAGCCTAATGGCATTTTTACTTTTTACATGTGTCAAAAATATCCTTTCATTATTGAACCACTATGTACTTTATGGTGGTTTACACACCCTGGCGTGCCTATGATGAAGAAAAACAGATAAAAACATAATCTTACCACAACAAACTCAGACGTTTCAGTCTAGCAGATGTCCATGAACACATTATCAGAAGTGCAGATTCTTGCACTTTCCCATAACTCAGGATATTTTAGCATGTGAAGGAAAAGCACACATATAATGATTAACTCAGTCCACCGAATGATACGAGCACACATCAGTGGCTCAAGGCTGGAAGCTTACGCTGCTGTTTTAACCAATAATCAGAACAAAAAGCAGTTGAAGGATGATGTGCATAATTCAGTTTAATATAATTCATCTGACTCCATTAAAGTTGTTGTTCTTTAACCTCTTATTCTTTAACGGTAAAAGTCCACCCCCAAGATTACTGTTATAAACATGAGCTCCATCTGAAAGGCAAAGGCGGAGGTGTTGCTGTAATTTATAATCATATATTTGGTATTACTCCTAGTTTCTCCTACTCCTAGAGGTCTAGTTTCAAATATAATTATTTTTAAGCATTGGTGCTTCTAGTGTAGATGATAAATCCCATTTGACTTTGTGCTGGCTACTGTATACAGGCCTCCAGGACACCATACAGACTTTATCACAGAATTTGCTGATTTTCTATCAGACTTAATACTAAGACAGAAAGTCTGCAAACGCCTCTAGTTTTGTTTTATTCCATATACACTACCAGCCAAAAGTTTGGAAACTGTACTATTTTGTACTGTACTTGGTGTACTTCTGCTCACCAAGGCTGCATTTATTTGATCCAAAATACAGCAAAAACAGTGTGTATTTATATATTGTGAAATATTTTTACAATTTAAAATAACTTTTTTGGTAACACTTTACAATAAGGTTTCATTAGTTAACATTAGTTAATGTATTAACTAACATGAACTAACCATGAGCAATACATTTGTTCATCTTTGTTAACGTTAGTTCATAAAAATACAGCTGTTCATGTCATGTTTTCGCTGTTTTGATTCATATTTGTACACGTGAGCCAGAAAGATGTTCAAGGAGACAGAGACAGAAAAGCACATCCTGTTGTTTTCTTTAGTTTTCAAAGGCTTGACATTGTGTTGTAATTTTTAATGTACAAAAATTAAGTTGTTTCCACTGCTGAGAGGAAAATCCAAGTGATCGCGCCGGTGCCTCACACACGAGCATAATATCTCAGTTCTAGCACTGCCAATTTGACATCGCAGCCGGTTCATTATCCAAATAAAATACATGTATGTGAGTGACAGAGTTAAAGCCTTTCTTATAGTATGAGGTTACACACAGTCATTACAGCATTTAGGTTACGCACCGGTGTGTGTGTGTGTGTGTGTGTGTGTGTGAGTGACAGAGTTAAAAACAAATAAAACCACTAAGTGATTTTGCACAAATTTGACTAGAATCTAAATACACAGCAATGACAAACAAAGGGTAAAACGAGAATAGGAAATAGACGTGCACAATCAAACAGTAGCATTACAGCTTTTAGACAGACTACTCTACATATGAACCAAAACAGAACTTTTACAGAAGCACTCTATAAAAACACAATACTTCCAATCTTTATCAAGATAAATGCTTACCATACGCAATAATAAACTCACTGCAACAGTTCACTTCCACCAAATGATACGTACACTCATTTATTTACATTGCTAATGCTGACAACAACTCAAGATGCAATATTATTAATTTTGTAAAGATATTAAGGTTTTTCCATGGCACTTTTTCCATTTGCTGCTAGTGCTTTAAAATGCTATTGTCTTTTCTTTATATTTTCTTCTCTGTGTTCTGTAAAGCTGTGCAACAATGTTCAAAAGGTGATGCACAAATGAACTGGATTGTAATATATATTGCTTTGGATTAAAGCATCTGCCAAATGTATAAATGTTAAACTGGTTTCACTCTCTGGCAGAACCTGTGATTCTACTGTGGTTTTATTCCTAGAACCTTAAAAGAAAATCAGCCATCTTGCTGGAGTTTGCTGGAGTTCAAGGACATGAAAAGGCAGACAGCGAACACCTGTGAGGCCTTGAGAAGGATCTTGGAAACTTTGGGAAAGTTACAACTTGTGTCAATATAAAAAAAAGATTAGAACCTAACTTGAGCGGTAAACAACAGGGGTATAAAGGCACATGAGAGGCTGTGGGGATGACAGTGCAAGAGCTGGAAACAGACATCAGTGAAGAATGAAGGGTTTAGTGTGTTTACTGCTGCTGTTGGAAACCTTTGTGTTTGTCAATGGAGACCTCAATGAGAACAAGATCGGTCAACAGCTCAGCTCTGAGGACAGAAGACAGAATCCACCTCAAACAGACACTTTGAGAGCTGAAGCTTCAACTGACAGCCAACAATACTGCCATCTGTGCTTCCCTGACATCCATGCAGCCCTGAGAGAACTGACCGCCACGGTCACAGAGCAGAAAGCAAACATCAGAGAACTGACCGCCACAGTCACAGAGCAGAAAGAAATCAACAGAGAACTGAGAGCAAACATCAGAGAACTGACCATCACGGTCACAGAGCAGAAAGAAAACATCAGAGAACTGACCGCCACAGTCACAGAGCAGAAAGCAAACATCAGAGCTTTAGAGACGCGACTGAGAGATGCTGAACAGGCTGCAGAACAACAGACGATTAGCCTGGAAGAGCTGGAGAAGAAAACTGATGGTACCTCACCAAAACATTCACTCTTTTATCAATGATCCTCAGAGTAAAACACCAGTGCAATACATTACATAGTGTAAATGTTAGTGTAAAGTTGAGAGTTTACTGTGTAAATTGTGTTATCTATTACAATAATCAGTGTGAATGTGATTTAAAAGAATCTTTATTCCTTCACAGAAACTTCAAATCTTACTCTGAGTCAAGTGGAGGAGTTGAGGAAAGAGAACAGAGGTTAATATGAGCTTGAGTGATGTTAAATTCAGTGAATACATTCTCAGTGTAATACAGTAATATATCACAATATTGCTTATGTTTTTCAACAACAGACAGAGAGATTGCTTTTTCAGCTGGACTGATGGTATCTGGCGATGGATATGTTGGTCCTTTTACCACTCACATCACACTAACCTACAAGAACGTCTTCACAAACACAGGGAACGCCTACAACCCAATCACAGGTAATTATCAATGAAACGGAGTCATAAATATTATAATGTTAGATCAGAGGAATCTTCACGTCAGAAATGTCAAATCCAGCCCCGGATCTTGCCAAAAGATATCCGTTTGTCTGGTGTGTGTAGAGTAGAGCTTAGACTGGGCTCAAAAAATCAAGCCCAACCCGAACCTGTGCACGTTGTGTCTGAGCCCGGCCCGAAATATTAACTGTAATTATGAGCCCAAGCCCGATTTAAACCCAACCATTTTTTAATACGTGGGCCTTCTGACGACGAGCCTGTGAATGACGCTCAGCTCAATAATCCGGTCTATGCAGGCGCGCTCCACTCACGAACCCTCACCGGTAAAATGACGTTCACTCAAATCCCGCTCAGACATGATATTTGTCTGTACTGTAGCCTACTTTACTTGTAACCATTAAACAATGTATTTTGTTTCATATTTATGTTTAAATATTATAATGTTATTTTTAAATTTCATCTGATTATGAAAAGTGCAAAGATGCGAGTGGGTCAGAAATAATTTTGGTGGTTATTATATTTTGTTTAATATTAAAGGGGCTATATGCGTTTTTCTGAAATTTAAACTCGCGACTGACACCTGTGGCCAAAAAACAGAACTGCTATCATTTTCTGCTCGCTCTCGCAGCGGTGGTGACGTCACATCCGCAGACAGCGCGGGAAAAAACGACCCGCCAGAAAATAAGAAAAATAGGATACAGGCTTATAGGTGCACCCACTGTGAGCGGACAAGGTGTCAGTATGCTCATCAGGAGATGTTTGAGTCATAAATGGTAAAATAAAAAGGCTATTGTTACGTTTATTTTGGGGAAAATGTTGCATATAGCCCCTTTAAGTTTTGTTTTATAGAAAGCCTTTCTTTAAAGTGAATTTCGTTTGTGATTTTAGTCAAGGTTTCGTCAGCCAACTGCCTGGATTTAATAAATAAGAAGCAAATAGACTATAGCAGACAATAATTGTGACATGAAGGCGCAGGAACGATCACTTCATTGCACATGAACTGGAGCGCGTCTCATAAATAACCAATCAATCACAGAGAGAGCGTTCGCTCACTGATGACACTATACAAACAGAGCTGCATTTCCCAAAACTATCATAAGAAACCATTGATGCTTTTGGAAACGCAGCCCAGAACAATGCTCATCAGAAGACAAAAAACAAATATGTTTGAGTTATTTCACAATAAACAAATATAAATTCTAGCCTACATAGTGCAATTACACTCTATAAATGTAATGTTAAAAGCTGATATTGATAATGTTCTATTCTGTAACTAATGTTAATACAAATCATGTCAGAATAAAAATGTTGCTTTTCATGGGTGCAATGTCCTGTCACTGGCAGTCCCTTATGAAAATGAACCATGGTTTATTTTTTACTACAGTGACCATAGTTCAACTATTTGTATATTTCCATGGTTACCACTACAAGTAAACATATTTTAACCATGTGTAAACAAAAATATGATCTAATAAGCTGCAATTAAGGCATATTGAATGTTAAAATACCTTTCAAATATAATGTTAAGTGGGTATCTTTACCCATTTTACTCTTAGTAATTTTAATAATTTATAAATTTAATAATTAAAAAGTTCAGTTTAAAAGTATCGTATCGGTATCCATATCGGTGATACTGGCCTTGAAAGTATCAGTATCGTATCGAAAACATAAGTGATATCGCCCATCCCTACGGTTCAGAATGCTGCTTCATCACTGCATGTGCTGTGAGTGTAACACACATCTTTAGACTAATCCTGACTTGTGCAACTTTGTACACATTTGTTTCTTAGTTGTAGTATAAATTCGTACTTTGCTATATATATATATTTTTTTTATTTCTAATTATGGCATAGCTTACTGCCCACCCAATTAGGCTAATAAAGTAATGATTAAAAAAACACAAATGCTTGATCAAGGGCCCGGCCCGAGGATAGTGCCGGGAAATATCGACCCGGCCTGACTCGGGCAGAGAATCTGAACTCTAGTGTGGAGCAAACCTGTCAACAGAAAGTCTTGTCTGGTACCTCAAGACTTTATTAACAGTCTTCTATCAGCCTGAGCAATATCAGCAATAATCCGCACGATTTGACGCCTCATTCATGGGTCTACGACAAACGGTATGGGAGGAGAAACGTGCGGATGGAAGAATAATAAGTATAGAGAATAACAATAGTCACCGCAAGCACCACTAATGATATAAATCTACATAAATGACTAATGATTATAAAATTAAATTGTATAAAAGAAAACAAGTAAATAAAACAGTAAATAAACCTGTATGTAGGATTGATAACATTTTGCTTTTGAAAATCTTCAGATCTGATGTTGTGTAATGTGTGTAAGAGAATTAATGAAATGATCTTCCATCTTTTAAAACTATAACACAGTGTGTTTGGTCATGAAACTGTGTGAAGCTGATTCTGTGTCTCTTGTTGTTTGATTCAGGTGTTTTCACAGCCCCACTGAGAGGAGCCTACATGTTCAGATTCTCTGTTTATAGTCATGGTGGAATTACATCAGGGTCATATATTGTTAAGAATGGAGAGCTGGTGGTTATGGCACTTGCTGAACAGCCTCAGGGTGTGTTAAACTCCTCGAATGGAGTTGTGTTGATCCTGGAGGTTGGAGATGTTGTCTATGTGAGACTTTGGTCTGGTAATAGGATATATGATAATAGCAAGTATAACCACAACACTTTCAGTGGTTTCCTGCTGTTCCCCTTAAGAGAAGATGAGATTTGCAGAATGTGATTCCAGTAACTCTGAACCTTCAGCGAATGATTTAAGATGATAATCATGAAGAATCATTAACATATGACCTGTATTAATGAGGAATAATGTGTGTTTGAAATGTGCAATAGATTACTGTACAAAAGTTCTGAGCTGTCTCTACATGTACGTTTGTATTTAGAGTTTCATCACTGAGACAGACAGGACTCATGAATATCACATGACTTTTGTTAAAGCAGTTAATCTATAAATGTTGAATAATATCTTTTTAATGTATCTTGTTGCTGATCCTTGATCTGTATCTTCATCCTGCATAAATAAATAAGAGAATAAAGAGACATTGTGGTATTTTCTTTTCAACAATATTTGTTTTGAAGTCATGATATCATGTGGTATAATAATGGCGCTGTCATGTAACACTGCATGAAAACATTGAAATCCGGCACTATCCGGGCATGGTATACTCCTGTGTAATTTGATGTTTACCGGATGTATGTGGGAAAAAGCGGATCAGAGTAACACGGAACAGTATATTTCCAGAAAAACCCGGAAACCTCACATATCAGACGTATACAGGAATCCGTGAAATTTCACGGACATATACATCTGAAACACTGCTGGGTGTGCTAGGACTGAAGACTGTTAGGTGTGAAGAAGACCTTTCATATGTTAATGACTGACACTAGGAGCTGGCTGTTCTCAGAGAGAGGGGTGGCAGGGGAGGACTTCAGGATTGAGAATTATCTCTGGTCTACTGTAGGTTACAGCAAACAAGCTTTTTGTACAGAAAAATAAATTCTTAAGGCCCTGAAACACTTAACCGAACTAGCAATGACTAAAGCCGATGGTGGGGTTGGTTCACGTTGCCTGGGTCTGGGTCAAACCATCAGAATGGTGTGTCAGGGCTAGAGTTGAGCCGGATACTTGGCTGAAACGAGTATCCGGTACGGATAAAACACTTTTGCCAAGTACGAGTATTATACGAGTAATGAGTCAATATCTGTGCTCGGGTTGAATAAAAATCCTCATTGGATAGCTGACTGTGTCTGCGTTCTGTGATAGGCTAGTCACTGCGCCCCTCCCCTACACATACAGATTTGCTGTGTCCCGCTCTGCTCACTCACACTCATACCCCTTTTCCACCAAGGCAGAGCTAGAGCTAGATCGGAGCCAGAGCCTAGTTTCAAATCGGTTCTTTGTGTTTCCACACACAAAGCCCCAGAAAAATCACATTTGGGGTAAAATATGTGTTTTTTTTGGCATGGTTGCCTACTAAAATTCGCATTCCTGGGGCTAAATATCACATAATTGGGGTCGCTTCATCCCGCGGACATGAAAAAAAAACAGCCCGCGGCAAAACTACGGACTACGGTCAACATTGCCGCATCACCTGGCTCTGTTGTGGCTTTCAGCAGGTGGAAAAGCAAACGGTTCTTAGAAGGCTCCTCAGTCGAACCAACTGAACTGGGACTAGCTCTGGCTCTGAATTAGCTCTAGCACTGCCTTGGTTGAAAAGGGGTAACAGAACACTGAGAAGAGAACAGCTCTCTTTCTCTCTCTGTCTTTCCCTCAGTCACTCAGGTTCGCGGGTCTTTCCCGTTAACGTTTAGGGTTTCTTCAGCTTCAGGTTTGGTTTTTATTTCGGTTTGTTTGTAGTTCTTACTTATTAACCAGTAGAGTTCTGGTAAACGTGGGGTTTGTTCAGACGTGGTGCTTTGTAGAATGCGACTAGCGTTGCGTCTCTGCCTGTCTGAGATTTTTTTTTTCTTTTTTTTAACCGTCTGCTGGCTCTAACCAGTTTTTTGACTTCACGCAAAAAATAAAGTAAGTAGTGGTATAAAAACTATATTACAAATTAATTAGCTACAAACACACACACACACACACACTCTCTCTCTCTCTCTCTCTCTCTCTCTCTCTCTCTCTCTCTCGTGCGCATGTGCGGAGTGTCTGTGGGGAGCGTGTGAGCGGAAGAGTGTGTGGCGTTGAATGAGTGAGTTTTTCTAACTTTCTCTTTTATTGCGGCTTGGTTGTATAAATCGTTTGTTTGGCAAGTGTAATATTGAGCAAGTAGAGACGCTGGCCGATATGGCGGCGTCTCAAAGTTTGGATGATTTAACGCGGAAGCATGGAATTAAAATCATCACTGCAGAGCGTTGTTCTGTGGAGGATTGCACAATTGCAGTCGCTGAAGTTGTTGGATATTCTAGTATTTTGTCTGCAGCTAGGATGAATAGTGCTGTAGTGATCTTTTTGAATAGTGTAGAGAAAGTTAATGATGTTGTAGTGAAAGGGATTGTCGTCAACAGTGCGTTTACTCCGGTAATGCCGTTAGTCCAGCCGGCTAAAAGGATTACGCTTTCAAATGTACCGCCGTTCATCAGAGATGAGATGATTGAAAGGGAATTGATGAGACATGGTAAAGTTGTGTCTAAAATCAGGAAGATTGCTTTAGGGAGTAAGTTACCTCAGTTGAAACATGTGGTTTCATTTAGAAGACAGACATATATGATTCTAAAAAATGAGAATGAAGAGCTAAGCTTAGCCATGAAATTTAAGGTGGACAATTACGATTATGTGATTTATGCAACGTCAGAAAGTATGAAGTGCTTTGGCTGTGGGCAGGAGGGACATATAATTCGTGCTTGTCCTGAGAAGGTTGATTCAGTAATGCCTCTAAATGAGAATCAAACAAATTTGGGTAGAAATGAAGAACAGAGACAGTCAGAAACTGGTGAAAGATCGAGTGCTGACACAGAAAATGGAGATGGAAATATTAATGAAGTTGAAAAGGAAAACTTGGAAGAGGTTGTGAATGAGGCTATAAAAGCAAACATGAAAGAGTTTGAGGCAACTGATTCTTTGGTTGTAATTGGAGGTGAGGAAGATCTGGAAATGGTAGAAGATGAAAGTGTGTTTAAAACACCTGCAATTAAACGGAAATTGCAGAAAAAAGGCTGTGGGAAGAGAAGAAGGAAAGAAATAGGCGGTGAAGTATCAGGAAAAGATGTTGAAAATTCTGAGATTCAGATGGAATCAGATAATGTTGATGAGTCTCAATCTGCCCCAGAAAGTGGGAGTGATTCTTCAGGATCTGTGAGTTCAGCCTCACAAAAAAGATCCGCTAGAAGTGATTATACGATTGACAGAATAAGAAAATTCTTACAAACAACTAAGGGAATGAAAGGAGTGAGAGTGGAAGATTATTTCCCGGATCGAGAATTGTTTGTCAATTCAGCCAAAATGTCAATGAAAAAGAAGGGTGCAAGCAGTTTGACTGATCAAGAGATTTACAGATTGAAAAAATTTGTGCAAAAGATTAAAATGAATATACTTAGAATATAATAGCCCAATTCTGGTCTCTATTCATACATTTATGAGCACGCTAAGATTGGGCACACTCAATGTAAATGGAGTACGAGAAAGTGGGAAGAGAACAAAGCTTTTTGAATTAATAAAACAAAAGAAATATGATGTGATGTTGGTTCAAGAGACCCATAGTGATGCAAAAAATGAGACTGATTGGAAAATGGGATGGGATGGAGAAGTTATTTTAAGTCATAAAAGTTCATCTTGTGGTGGTGTAGCTGTTATTTTTCAAAAACACATGAAACCTTTATCATATGAAGTTGAACACATTGTTGAAGGGCAACTATTGAAAGTTAGAGCAAAATTTGAAAAATTTGTTTTAGTTTTTTAAAATATTTATGCTCCTGTTTGTGGTCCTGAGAGGGTTTATTTTTTGAAAAAATTGAATGAAGCTCTCTCTAGTTTGGAATAAGAAGAGTATATGTTTATGGGAGGAGACTTTAACTGCACAGCAGATGCTAAAGTTGATAGGAACCATAAAGAGCCTCATATTGCATCTCAGCATGAAATGTTGAAAATCATTGCTGAACATGATCTCTATGATATCTGGAGAATATTGCATAAGAATGAAGAATGAATCAAAGCTTTTTGAATTAATAAAACAAAAGAAATATGATGTGATGTTGGTTCAAGAGACCCATAGTGATACATGGGCACAGGCAAGAGAGAATTTAATTACTTTGGCTAGACTTGACAGATTTTATTGTTGTAAGCATCATTTTAATGTTATAAAGAAATGTGTGATTTTACCTGTAAGTTTTTCTGACCACTGTTTAGTTGAATGTAATATTTATATAGCAAATATAAAACCCAAAAGTGCTTATTGGCACTTTAATGTCTTATTGTTGCAAGATAAGTCTTTTATTGAGACATTTACATATTTTTGGAAGCAGTTTGGGTTGAAAAAGCATGAATATAGATCTTTACGACAGTGGTGGGATTGTGGTAAAGTGGAAATACAGCAACTGTGCCGGCAGTACACACTCAATGTTTCCAGGGACATTTCCAGGTCAATGAAAAACCTGGAGATTGAAATTGTGGAACTGCAGAATTCAACAGCATCCACGGGAAACCAAGGGCATAGTGAGCTCCTCAAATCCAAAAAGAGTAAGTTAGATGAACTGTTAGGTGTTAAAGCACAGGGCGCACTGGTCCGCTCTCGATTTCAGAGCATTGAGCAGATGGATGGCCCGACTAAGTTCTTCTTTGGTCTAGAAAAAAAGAATGGTCAAAGTCGCTATATTCACTCGCTATACTCAATAACTGGAACAGACATAACAGAGCCTAATGAGATTAGAAAAAGGGCGGTGTCTTTTTATTCAGAATTGTATAGGAGTGAGAGCTCAGAAGTGGATGAGTCAGTCAATGAGTTTCATACAGGGTTGCCAAAAGTGCCGAATGAAGTGAATGCTGAACTTCAGAACCCCATTTCCATAGCAGAATTGCAGATTGCACTGCAGAGCATGGAATGTGGCAGGACACCTGGGATGGATGGTCTCCCCATTGACTTTTACAAGGCTTTTTGGGCAGTAATAGGGGATGACTTGCTTGCAGTACTGAGTGAGAGTCTGGCTGATGGCTTGCTACCACTGAGCTGCAGAAGGGCAGTCATAACCCTGCTGCCAAAGAAGGGAGATTTGAAGGATATGAAGAATTGGCGACCCGTTTCACTTTTGTGCACTGATTTGAAAATTTTGGCAATAAGACTGAGGGAGGTAATTGGTCGGGTCATTCATCACGATCAGACGTACTGTGTGCCTAAGAGGTCTATCTTTGATAATATATTTTTGATTCGAGATAGTTTGGAAGTCTCTAGGTTATTGGGTTTAAATACTGGTCTTATTTCCATAGATCAGGAAAAGGCGTTTGATCGGGTTGAGCACGGCTATCTCTGGCGTACACTGGAGGAGTTTGGGTTCAACTCAGGTTTTATTGCTATGATCAAGGTTTTGTATCAGGACATTGAGAGTGTGCTGAAGATAAATGGAGGTTTGTGTGCACCTTTTAAAGTCAAAAGAGGGATCAGACAGGGATGTGCATTGTCAGGTATGTTGTATGCCTTGGCGATTGAACCTTTGTTGGTAAAAATAAGAAATAATGTTGAAGGCTGGTCGATACCACATTCAGGTGAAAAAGTCAAATTATCAGCTTATGCTGATGATATTATTGTTATGATTAAAGATCAAAATGATATATTGATGTTAAAGAAAATTATTGATGATTTTGGCATTATTTCTTCAGCCAAAGTAAATTGGCCTAAAAGTGAGGCATTGGTGTGTGGTAAATGGGATGGAGTTCTTCCTAGTTTACCAGGAGGCCTGTCCTGGAGAAATGATGGAATTAAGTATCTGGGAGTTTATCTTGGGAATGAGTCTATGATACAAAAAAATTGGGAAGGTATTTTAGAAAAAGTAAAAGGGAAATTAGACAAATGGAAGTGGCTTTTGCCAAAGATGTCATTTAGAGGGAGAGTTATAGTTATTAACAATTTGGTTGCATCAATGTTATGGCACAGTTTGACTTGTATTGATCCTCCTATTGGGCTTTTGGCAAAACTACAAGCCATTTTAGTAGACTTTTTCTGGAGTGGATTTCACTGGATTGCCCAGAGCGTACTGTTTCTCCCCACGGAGAAGGGTGGACAAGGACTCATACATCTGGCCAGCAGAAGAGCGACTTTTCGATTGTTGTTTATACAGAGATACTTGACTGGACCAGAGAATTTGGTATGGAGGAAAGTAGCTGACATAATCTTTAATCAAGTGAGTGGACTGAATTTGAACTCTGGACTCTTTCTAACAGACTTCGGCAAACTACAGTTGAATACGTCGATTCAATTCTACAAAGGACTTTTTAATGTCTGGCAATTTTTTAAAAAACAGAGGCAAGACACAACATCTCTGTACTGGCTGCTTGAGGAACCTCTTGTTCATGGAGCGAGTTTGGATGTGACTTGTGAAGCCACACCAGGACTATCTCAAATACTGTGTTCATCCAAAACATTAAAGTTACATCATTTAATGGACATTGGTGGTCCTGAGCTATGTAACGCTCAAGCAGTGGCATCTCATTTGGGAATTCAATCTGTACGACAAGTTGGAAAAGTGTTAGATTTGTTAATGCAAAGGTTGTCAGTAGAAGAAAAAATGTTGTTGAAAGAATATTATAACGGCAAAGTGGTTTATACTACTACAGATCCATTTCCAATAATGTTAATTACTCCTGATTTAAAGGGTTTAAGTGGCGTTTTTTTGGATTTGAAAAGTCTGGAGAATTTGAATTTTCAAGATGTTCAAAGTAAAGTGTTATATAAATGCTGTGTAAAGGTTTTAAACAAAACATTTCTTAAAGAACGAAAGGATACAGTGTGGAGAGAAAAACTGGGGTTGGAAGATGATGTTAAACCTGTATGGAGAATTCTTTATAAGTCACCATTAGAAAAGCACACTGGTGATCTTCAATGGAAAATATTGCATGGCACAGTTGCTGTTAATGCATTTGTGAGCGTTATTAATTCCAATGTGTCTGATGAATGTCCTTTCTGTAAAATAAGGGAAACGATTTTTCACTGCTTTTTAGAATGTTTAGGATTAATGCATTTGTTTAGTATACTCAAGTTAATGTTTCTTAATTTTGGTGACAACTTCTCCAGTCAGAATTTCATTCTCGGTCCATGTTATAGAGCGGCACAAAAAAGCAAAGGTCAACTGCTAAATTTCTTGGTTCGACAAGCTAAAAGAGCTATATATATATATCAAGGAAAATAAAACTAGAAGGTATAGTGGGGCAAAAAGTTGAGACTGTTTTTAAAAATTTGGTGAAAAGTCGGGTTCTGATTGATTTTAAGTTTTATAAGTTGGTTAATGATTATGAAGGTTTTTTGCAAAGGTGGGGACATAATGAAGCTATTTGCACAGTTGTGGATGGAATGTTGGTTTTTGATTTGGCATTGCAATAAGTATGTGACAAGAGTGTGATTAGAATGTAACAGTTACAATGTGAAGCTCTGAAAAATAAAAGTTGTTGTGAAAAACTCAAACTCTCTCTCTCTCTCTCTCTCTCTGCCGGTCATCAGAGTTTTGTTTTTTTAACCGTCTGCTGGCTCTAACCGTTTTTTGACTTCACGCACTGAGTGTCTGACACTTTCTTGCTGTATTTCATAAAAAAATAAAGGAATTAGTGGTATAAAACTATAATATTACAAATCAATTAGCTACACACACACACACACACACACACACACACTCTCTCTCTCTCTCTCTCTCCACTGGTCATCTGAGTTTTTTTTTTTTTTTAAACATCTGCTGGCTCTAACCAGTTTTTTTTTTATTCAGGCACTTCAGAGTGTCTGACACTTTCTAGCTGTGTTTTATTAAAAAAATAAAGGTAGTTGTGGTATAAATAATATTACAAATTAAGCTACACACACACACACACACACACACACACACACACACACACACACACACACACACACACACACACACACACAGTGATCAGTGATACAGAATAATGAGTGATACAGAGAGTACTTCGGCTGACACTGCACCACCAGTCAGAGTTTGCTTATCCTTGCAGGACAGTGAGGTAGAGGTCTTCACCCGTACGGGCTCGGGTCTATATTTTAAATGATCAGCCGGGTCCGGGTCGGGTCCCAATCTATTACTACGGGTCCCGGGTCTGTTTAACATTGTGTGTAATACCGGAGTCGATCCGGAACCGGAGAACACCTGCCCGTGATCAGAGTCAGTCAGCCAGCACTGCTTGTGTGTTTTTTGTAACTTGCAACTGTAAAATTAGGATAAGAAAAGTGTGGGCCGGGAAATAAGGTTTAAAAGAAAGAAAGAAGAAAAACACGAGCGATCTCTCTCTCTTGCTCGTTCGCCTCACGCGCTCTCTCTCTCTCTCTCTCTCTCTCTCTCTCTCTCACTGTGGTGCATGCTGGGAGGTTGTGGGTGAGAGTAGTGCTGGGCGAGAGTGAAGCTTGTGAAAGTTCACCTGTTTTTCAATCTTTATTTTTTTTCCCTTTTCTGCTTTTGCATGGTTTGGTAATAGTTATTTAATTTTTGTGGAAGAAGTGGGAGTCGTGTAAGAGAAGGATGGCGTTCCATGTGGAGACGCCATCCGTTTCTCTTCGCAATGGCTTCAGGTGTATGCCGGAGGACGGAGTGACGGTGGAGGATGTTCTAGTTGCGGTAGGAGAGAAGGTAGGCCATGAGAATATTTCCTCTGCTTCCAGAATGAATAGAGCAGTAGTCGTTTTTTTGAAACAACAACAACTTGTAAATCAGGTGATAGAAAGTGGGCTTATCATAAAAAATGAATTGGTGCAGGTTACACCGCTGCATAATGCAGCTAGTAAAATAGTGATTTCGAACGTGCCGCCGTTCATCTCTGACGATGTGTTAGAGCGTTAATTAGTGCGGTTTGGTAAGATTGCGAGTCCGTTCAGAGCGATTTCTCTGGGGTGTAAGAACCCGGCTTTGAAGCATGTCATGTCTTTTAGGAGACAGGTGTACATGTTTTTAGAATCACCAGATCGTACACTTAGGGCCCTATCTTGCACCCAGCGCAATTGACTTTGTACACCGACGCATGTGTCATTCCTATTTTGCAACCGCGCTTTTCCCTCCACAGAAGCACGTCGCTAAACTAGTGAATGAACTTGCGCTCCCTGGGCGGTTCAGCGCAAAAAAGGAGGCGTGTTCCGGCGCAAACAATCCCTGGTGCTATTTTGCTGTTCCATTAAACAATTGCGCCACTGACCAGAAAAAACCTAGTCTAAAGTCAGTGGCGCGTTGCGCGTTGTTCATTATGCTATTTTAAGGGCGCATGCTTGACCATAATGTATAGCGTGCACAACGCGCATACACTTTGCTCATGTAATCTACACAGATGCAACAGTTATTTTTGCAAATCATAAATTGTTACACTAAAAAAATATTAACACATGAGATGACGGAAATCATTGTGGTGTGCCACGAAGATGTGAAAAAATAGGCATAAATCTAGCTTACAAATTATTCAGGCTAATTGTAATAATTAAGGATAAGACCTGTTTGCCCAATAGTGTCAAGACATATATGTATATAAGGACATCTGACAAATTGGTTTGTCCGTCAAGAACCAGGAAAAAAAATCGACTGAAAAAACTGAAAGTCTGAAAAAAAAAAAGACTGTGAAATCACCTTTACCATAATGTACAACATTACAACTTCACTTCTCTGTCTTTCACTGCTCTTACAAGAACATCAGTGTCCTCGGCTGTGAACCGCTCCTGGCGTGCGCCTGGTAGGCCTAAATACGCCATAATAATAGCAATCCATAATGGAACTTGCGCACCTGCTTTTAAAGGGAATGTTGGATGACGCTCGGATTGGTTTATTCACGTTACGCCCAAACCACACCTATGAATAATGAAGCTACTTCAGACCAACCCATTTTAGATTTGCGCCGGGCGCAAGAGCCATTTATCCCGCCGGGAAAATAGCAACAGCGCCGAGACCCGCCCACAAAGTTACTTGCGCTTCGCGCTTTGACACTTGCGTTTCAGATCGTTAAAATAGGGCCCTTAGTGTTTCTTTTCGTTTAAAACATGAAGGGGGAGCATATATGATTTATGCAACTACCGGAAGTTTGCGGTGTTTTGAATGCGGTGATGTTGGCCATAAGCGGCAGATGTGTCCACATAAAGAGCGTGGACAGGAAAACATCGGCCCAGTGATGGAGACTAATGCTCAGGCTACTCATATTCAGACAGGTCAGGAGGAGATTTCAGGCCTCGCGTAGGTAAGACGGTCAAACGTTAACATGGTTTCAAATGTAGTGGAGAAAACTTTAGAAATACCAATGGTAGCGGCAACCAGTTTAAATACTGATGTCGATGATGATGCGGTTAAGAGTACAGAAAACTCAGTGGTTGAACAGGACAGTAAAAGTGGCGAGAATGTGTTCCCAAGTACTAGTACGGATCAGTATGTGTGTGATGCAGAGAGTCGAACAGACGCACTGACGATAGCAGAGGATGATTTGTCAGATGAGTCTGCTTCTGTGCAGGATATGGACTCCTGCTCACAGTATGGGTTAGAAGAGAACTCTCAAGATCCCCATAAGGATCTCTCATTATATACTTTAGAGGAAATTGATCAGTTTCTAGATAATACTTTTGGAAAACAGGTTGATGTTAAAGAATTCTTTCCTGATGTAGAGAAGTTTGTTAAGTCTGTTACTTTTCTTCAGAAGACTGTGGGGGTTGATCTCCTGAGTGAAAAGAAGTGGTTCCGTCTAAAGAAGCACTTAACTGCAGTTAGAAAGTACCGGAAAATAGAGAAAAAGACAATGTCAAAAGTATTGTTGTAATTTTTTTTCTTTCTCACGTATCACATGGTTTATTTCCCCCCTTTATTTCAGTTTTTTTCTGCCTGTCTGCTCTTCCTTCCAGTATTTTTTATGGAGGTTTTGAGGGTTGGCTCACTTAACATTAATGGTGGAAGGGATGAACGTAAGCGTGCTCTGGTTTCTGAAACAATAGAGCAAAAAAATGTATATGTCCAGGCTGTCAGGACTCCTGGGTGATCATGTGTGTGTGTGTATGTATTTTCTTACCTGTTGGTGGTGGTTCCTCACGGGTTCACTGGTCCCTCCCACTCGTTTCACTAATTGTTCACCTGTCGTGTCTCATCAGTTAATTCCCTTTTTATAGCACCTTGTCCTGTCTCTCGTTGCGTGCTCATTGTTTTTTGGTTGGTCTCAGTCTCTGTTCTGTCCAGTTGGAGGTCCTGGTTTCTGTCTCTTCAGTTACTCGCTGGTTCGGTCGCAGGCATCCGGAGGCTTGTCAACGCCCGGAATTCACACGCTTGTGGTATTCGTGAACTTGTCCTTGAGAGAACTCTGCCCTGCTTTGTCGGTGTGACTGGTGCGCTTCGTTTTTAGGCGAGATCCAGTTTCATCCTGAGTTCGGCGAGCTGTCTTTTCTACCAGGCGCTGCCTCGTCTTCTGTCCAGTGCATGGAGTATTTCGTCAGTCATTCAAAGTGAGGATTTCTCTCCGGTTACCCACCAGAGTGGGATGCCGCATGTGGACTCAATTCTGTGGAGTGTGATATGTGTCTTGCCTAGACCTCTCTTTGTAACTTCTAAATAAACATTGAACTTGCATTTGACTCCGAGACTCATTCTGACACAGTCATTTTAGTAGTCGGAGTATAGATTGTTGTATCATTCCAGTAGGGTTCACAGATCATCATTTGGTTTCTCTTACTATAAACATGTCTAAGTGTATAAAAAAGTCTTCTTATTGGCATTTTAACACTAAATTGCTTCAAGATCTTAATTTTTGTAAACATTTTGAGACTTTTTGGCAACAGTGGAGATTGTGTAAAGGCACTTTTGAAAATTTAAAACAGTGGTGGGAAATAGGGAAAACAAACATTAAAATGTTCTGTTTGCAACATACTGCTAATTCCACTATTAAATTAAGAGAAAGTATTCAGTCAATTGAAAAGGGCATATCAAAGATGGAGGTGGATCTAATTAATAGATATGATCCTAATATGTTTAACAACCTGCAAGGAAAAAAAAGAGAACTGGGGTTGTATTTGAATGAAAGGGTGAAGGGAGCTCTTGTAAGGTCTCGTTTTGTTTCTGTTAATGAAATGGATGCTCCTAGTGCTTATTTTTTTTAATTTGGAGCACAAAGTGGCACAACAGAAACAGATGTCATGTCTTCGCCTTCCTGATGGGAGGATGACCAGCAACATTACAGAGATGAGGCATCATGCAGTGACTTTTTATTCCAGTCTTTATACTGCCGAACAATGTGATACTGACTGTGCTGAACAGCTAATTCAAGACTTGCCTCAAATAGACTCAGATTCTAAGACTGCCCTGGACACTGAACTTTCTTTTCAAGAACTCACTATTGCAGTTGGTCAGCTTGGTGTTGGACGATCTCCGGGTATTGACGGGTTACCGTCTGAATTTTACAAGCGTTTTTGGAATTGTATTGGAAAAGATTTACATGAGGTTTTCTGTGAATGTAGCAAAGATGGTTGTTTGCCTGTATCTTTTCAACGTGCTGTGCTATCACTATTACCAAAAAAGGGAGATTTATCTCTTTTAAAAAATTGGAGACCTGTTGCATTACTAAGTGTCTTGCTAATAGACTTAAAAAATATCTTAACATAATTGTACAAAAAGATCAAACTTATTGTATCCCAGAGAGAACAATAATGGACAATTTGTTTTTAATTCGGGATATTTTAGATATTTGTAAAGGTTTTGAAATGAAAGTTGGTTTAATTTCTTTAGATCAAGAGAAAGCCTTTGACCGAATTGATCATGGTTATCTTTTTAATGTATTAAAAGCTTTCGGTATTGGTGAACATTTTCTAAATTTGGTCAAATTGCTGTATTCTGGTGCTGCTTCCATTGTTAAGGTGGGAGGTGGGCTAAGCCGGCCAATCCCAGTTTCAAGGGGTATCAGACAAGGTTGTCCTTTATCAGGACAATTATATAGCATTGCTATTGAGCCTCTTCTTTTTCATTTACGTAAAACTTTGTCTGGTTTTATTGTTCCTGGTTTATCTCAGAGTTCAAGTATTACTGTAAGTGCTTATGCTGATGATGTGACAGTGTTTGTTAATCATGAAAAAGACATTAAGGCCCTGGTTAATGCACTTAATGTGTATGAAAAGGCTTCATCAGCGAAAGTGAACTGGGACAAAAGTGAGGCTTTTTGGGCAGGGCAGTTTTCTGTTGAAAATCCTCCACAGTTGCCAGGAGGTCTTATATGGAAAAGAGACGGGTTAAAAATTTTAGGTATTTATTTTGGGAGAAATGAGTATCAAAAGTTACATTGGGAGGGTTTAGAGGAAAGAGTGTGTACCCGATTGTCTCGCTGGAAATGGTTGCTACCCCAGTTGTCCTACAGGGGAAGAGTTTTGGTCGCTAATAACTCGCTGGAAATGGTTGCTACCCCAGTTGTCCTACAGGGGAAGAGTTTTGGTCGCTAATAACTTAGTGGCTTCTACTCTTTGGCATAAACTGTGTGTACTGCAGCCACCTACTGGACTAGGGATGAAACGGTATGGAAATTTAACATCACGATTATAGTGACCCAAATTATCACCGTTATCAATATTATCACGGTTTTGTTCAAACGAGATGAAAGTGTTCAAAAAGAACTGATGCACACACTTAAAACATTTCAACAAGTTTTATATTTGAAAATCAACAAACAACAAATAAATCAAGCAGCTCTATGCACTTTTTTAAGCTAGATTCAGTGGGATTTCCTTCCTTAATGGCCGTCGTCAATAGCAACGCATAACGCATAAATAATAATAATTTGTCGTAAATATAATCTCTAATATTATCTCTGATGAGAATATTGCTTGAGAATATATTTACAGTGTTCAGCAATGATGCATTTAAATCTAGCATATTTTGTGTTAGAGCCCAAAAAGTATCCAAGTGAAATAATGCATATCCATATTTCCATATGATTTGACAGTTTATTTTATTAAATATCAAAATGTGTGCATCATACCTGACACCTAAATGATCACTTTACAGTCAGTTTTATGACTGTCATTCTCTTCAAATGCTGAAGTTTGAAACGTGTAACGTTACCATTGTTGTGTGTAACTTTAGAGACGGTCCCTAAATTCACCAGCGTTATGCCAGTCATGTCAGAAGCGCTGTGCTTCTGCTGTGTTTTTAAAACCATTTTCGCTGCTGAAATAGAACAAAAACAGTACAACCACTATATGATGAATGAATCTCCTGCATACATCGCACGTTTATATCTGCTTTTAGTGTAGATTTCAGCGAGTAAGAGCGGCGCGCGCTCTGAATGAAACTCCGGCTAATCTGAACGCCTCTGATTATGAGACATTGCATTCATAAACTCAATAGAAACACGTGTGAGTGGTTATAATGCGCAACGCGATTATAACAGATGGCTTTTGAGAAGACTATTATAAGTTCAACAGCCAGAGTGACTAGTGTGCAGCCGAAATAACGTTACACCCGCAAATGGCGGTTGTTAATGTCAAGCCCTGATTATTATCCCTTAAATGTTAGTCTTGACGAAATTTGTTCGTTCGCTTCACGTTATTATTTCCCAGATGTAGTTTTGGTATTGAGGTCAAAGTCCACTTGCCGTTCGTAGTTTTGAAGTGTTTCCCCTATTACAGTGACTTTCTTCTGGCATGTTCTGCAGACAGGGTGACCATCTTAGATTAAGTTTCCCTCAGGACTTTTGTAAAAGCCAAAATATGACCACACCTCAGATTTGGTCCTTTTAGAGGCTGAACAATCCCCAGAAGTGCTGTCACTGCCTTCTGCCATTTCTTATCATTCAAAAAACAGCGGTGCTACGCCTGACTGACGCTGACTACACAGGATTTACCGCGAGCTTTCACAACCGTGATAATCACACGCGGTTTTAATGATAATAAAATTTTATACGATATTACTAACCGTCACTAAATTTTATCGTGGTTTATCGTGAAACCGGTAATCGCTTCATCCCTATACTGGACTAATTCAAAGCATTCAAAGGAGGTTGGTGACTTTTTTTCTGGTCAGGACAACACTGGATTCGATCAGCCGCTTTGTATCTTCCAGTACAAGAAGGCGGGCAGGGCTTGGTGGATATAAAGTCCAGGATAATGACTTTTCGGCTGCAAACAGCACAAAGACTCTTGTATAATAAAGACTCTGCCTGGATGGACACTGCAACAGCTCTTTTAAGGAGGGCAGGTGGAATGGGTCTTGATAAACATTTGTTTTTAATGCAGTTGCAAGAGAAAGAAATGGTGGATCTCTCTCCCTTTTATAGATCTGTGCTGGAGGCCTGGAAGGTTTTTATCGTATCAAGACCATCTAATACACCTGCTGGTCATTGGCTGCTAGAGGAACCTTTGTTTTTGAATCCCTTTTTATCGTCAAGACCAGGGCTGGACTGGTAATCTGGCATACCGGGCATTTTCCCGGTGGGCCGACGCACTTTGGGGCCGATAAGGTTATTTATTTTTTTTTTTTATTTTTTTTTTGCCACGGACTGGCCCATCATGCAGGGACAGCGGCCCATTGGTTTGTCTTCTGAATTTACAGGCCAAAGCGAGAGAGACCTTCCCTCCTCCATAGACTGTGTCCATATTAGGCGCTGTTTAAACATTTGGGCGCATGAAACTGCAAAAGGCGAATATCCGCGCAACAGCGCTGCCGCTGACGAACGTGCGCTGCGTTTCTGCTGCTCTATGAAGTGATGAACTGGCTCTTTGACTCCGAATGTTGTTTTATACAATCGTGTGATATGGGAACATTAAAGGTTCTGTGGTGAATCAGCTGAAAACAGCCGCGACCATGTAAATACATCACGAGGTAAATTGGAAAACAGCAATACACACAACTACAAACTTGTCACTCTAGCACAACCAAATTCAATAGTTTATTATTATTTATTTATTTATTTTCGAAACCATATACCTATGGCAATGAGGAGCATGATTTTACCTGTGCTGTGACTACCATACAGTTAAATGAAACTGACCTACAGTTAAACTCAGTTAAAATGTCATTACACTCTAAAAAAAAAAAAGGTTCTATATAGCACCAAAAATGGTTCTTGGCTCGTAATGATAGGGAAACATTTTTTAGTGCTATAGCACCAATTTTGGTATTTCAGTGGTTCTTCACCAGTTCTTTGACTAAGGTGCTATAGCACCGCTGAAGAACCACTGAAGCACCAAAATTGGTGCTATAGCACTAAAAAAGGTTTCCCTATCATTACGAGCCAAGAACCTTTTATTTATTTTTTTTAGAGTGTAGGGTAATTAAATTATAATTCAACAAAACCGCTTTAAAGCCTGGATCACATGCATTAAAGGGATAGATCACCCAAAAATGAAAATTATGTCATCATTTACTCACCCTCAAATTGTTCCAAACCTGTAGGCTATGAGTTTCTTTGTTCTGCTGAACACAAAAGATGATATTTAGAAGAATATTTGTAACCAAGCAGAGAGAGCAACTATTGACTACCATAGTAGGGAAAAAAATACTATGGTAGTCAATAGTTGCTTTCTCTGCTTGGTTACAAATATTCTTCTAAATATCTTCTTTTGTGTTTCACAGAAGAGAGAAAGTCATACAGGTTTGGAACGACATCAGAGTGAGTAAATGATGACAGATTTTAAAAGCATTAAATCACTTTAATGTATCCTAGCTCAAAATCAGTGGTTTACTGTCAAGTGCATTTCTGTGTGACAAAAGTGCAATGTTACGTTTGTTATCTGCATTTGCAGTAAATTCGATAATATCCATCATTAGTTGTCCCTGTCCTATAGATTTATTTATTTACTCCAATTTAAGGCCCTAACCCCAGTTAAAACATTCAAGAGGAACTCATGGGCCGGATGGGCTGGGTTTGCCAGGGCCGAATTTTAGCCCCAGTCCAGCCCTGGTCAAGACTGTTGTCATCTGAAAATGTAAGAGCACGGCTGTTGGTGGCTGGGTGCAATAAGCTGGGACATATCCTGAGAAGCAATTTACAAGACTTGAGTCAAAGAAGTGGCGTGAAATCGACCCGGTTTTTAAAACAATGCATTGAAGAGATATTCAAGGACTTGAGCAAAGATTATCAAGTTTTTTTGAAAAACCCAGATGTCCTGAATGAATGGATAGATGGGTATAGTCATTTTTTTCCTTCAATCGTTGTAAGTGCGGCTGTGGAAGACTGGGTAGAAGATGAAAGCTGTTTACTGACTCTGAAAACACCAGTTCTGGAAAGGTTTGATTCAGCTGGGAAGAAGTCGCTTTACTTGATATGTGTTAAAGTTTCCAACATGCAGTTTTTGAATGGAGTTTCTTCAACAAGATGGACACAGTTCTTTGGATCTGTTTTTTCTCCTAAAGGCAGCTGGCGTACCCTGTACAAATGTCCGACTGACAAGCGGACAGGTGACCTCCAGTGGAGGATTGTACATGGGGCAATAGCTACAAACAGACATGTGGTACACCTCAATCCTAGTGTTGGGGTGGGTTGTCCTTTTTGTTCTGAGACAGAGTCGGTTTTTCATCTCTTTGTGCAGTGTTCACGATTGGGTAATCTTTTTGATCTTTTAAGTAATTGGTTTTTATTACTGGGGGAAGTTTTCTCTTTTCAATTGTTCATTTTTGGGCCAAAGTATTCATTTCAAAAGAAGAATGTCCTGGTTTTAATTAATTTTTTATCTGGTACTGCAAAACTGTCCATTTGGAAGACAAGGAAAAACAGACTGTTGGGGCAAAGTTCAATAAGTGCTTTGCCTATGTTTTTAGGTTTGGTAGCTTCTCGACTGAGGGTTGAGTATGCATATTACAAGATGGTGGAATCTTTACCAAAGTTTATAGGAATATGGGGAATAAATGAAGTGCTATGTACATTGTATGATAATGAGTTGGTTTTGAGTTTTTAAAGGGAAAAAAAAAAGGGAAGAGTGTAACTTATTTAATAATTTTTTGGTGTTTTTTTGTTTAATTTTTTTGTAATAGAAAGTTGATTGTAATAATAAAGGTGAACTTAATCCTCTCTCTCTCTCTCTCGCGCTCTCTCTCTCTCTCTCTCTCTCTCTCGCGCTCGCTCGCTCTCTCTGCAAGCGCACGGTAATAATAATGGTTACCTTCATGAGTGATGTGCGAAAAAAGCTAAAAAAACAATGAATATAAAGAAGTTTAACCCACGGCCACCTCTTCTGTCCAGGCATCCTTCATGCATATTGTGGACAAACATGAGAAAAAGTAAGTGCTGTCTACGTGACGCACTGTTGAAGTTTGATTTGAACTTATATTTAAATAATATATTTAAAATCAGCAACAAAATCCCAGGTGAACTGTCACAAATGTTTTCTATGATGCTCAAATTGCGTAAAAAAGCTCATAATTCAGGTTGCTCCAGCCACCGCGCATGTGCGGTCTCAAGCTCGTGTCATGTTTCTATGGCAACCCGAGCTTCCGCTGTGATTGACTTTAATAATAATATGAATGAACCGTCTTATTTCATCTTAAAGTTTTGGTGGTCAGACTCGGCTCACAGAGATTATAGCAAATAAATAATGCGGACGTCAGCGGCCACCGAACGAGCAATCGTTATTATAGTTCAAAAAGGCAAACAGTCAAAGTTATGCGAGTTAACTTGGCAAAATGCAAATCTGCAAAGACGCATTTGTCATCCGTCACCGTGACATAAAGTGGACTTTTAAAGCTAAAATGATGAGTGAATTAAGCATGCATGGAATAACAAAAGAGGAATAACATGGATTTAACTTTTTGGCAAGGATGTAATGCATCACAAGTAACGTTACAAGGAAAGGAGACGACGGCTAGGTAAGACAAAAAGTTATATTTTTTCATAACTTGTTTATTGACTTGTTAATATCAGTTATTGTGGAATATGTGACAGTCGGGTCCAGTCGGGTCTGTGTCTTCCCGCCGGGTTCGGTTCCAGCTTTTAAATAATAGACGGGTCCAGGTCGGTTCCGGGTACTACATTTTTGGCATTTCTCGGATCTGCACGGGTCCGGGTCCAGCTTTTGAAATAATAGACGGGTCCGGGTCGGTTCCGTTAAGCAAATCACGGGTCTCTTCGGGTTCGGGTATGAATTTTTGGACCTGTGAAGACCTCTACAGTGAGGGTCAAATCAGTGACAATGAAAACAGTGGCAATAGCACCCACCTTTCCCCCACTGAGACCAATATTCCATCTGGGGATGGAGGTCCTCCTCCACCAAAGACCAAGAGGAATTCTGCAGTATGGAACTCTTTCACTGTTTCTGAAAATGATCCCTCCAAAGCCATTTGCAAGCTTTGCAAGTCCAAGCTTAGCAGAGGTAGAGATGCAAAACATTACAACACAACATCTCTACATAACCATCTGCTATATGTTCATCAAAAGAAAAAGCCCACTGTATCAGCCACCTCCTCCTCCTCTCCTCTTCCTTCTCGGGTCACTGGTGTTCAGCTGGGTGCTGCTAAGGACTCACATTCATCTTCCTCTTCACCAATATTCACTGCATTTGCAGCAAAGCAGCCATTCTCAGCAAACCATCCCTGGTCAAAACAAATTACAGAGATTATTGGTAAAATGATCTGCACTGATCTTGAACCTTTCTCTGTGGTGGAGAGGAAAGGCTTCAAGACACTTGTTGGCTTTTTAGAGCCCAAGTATAAGATCCCAACGAGGCACTATTTCAGTCGAACTGTAGTGCCTGAGCTGTATGAGGCAATGAGAGGGGAGTTGGTCCAGTCACTTAAGGCAGCTGAAGGAGGTGTCATCAACCTCACAACAGATCTCTGGACCAGCACATGCATATCTCTGTCTTACTGGGCACCGGTGTGAACGTGTAGGGGAAGCTTCAGTACAGAGGAAAGCAGGGCTGCTAAATGTTGGTGTGCTGGACATTGAGCACACATCAAACAACATTCTGTGCTGCCTTAAGGAAAAGATGAGAGAGTAGGAAGAGTCTGTTGGTCAGTCTGTCACAATACGGTTTGTTGTTTCAGATAATGCAGCGAACATGGTAAAAGCTTTGACTCAATATGGGCACATCCGTTGCGTGTCTCATACGCTTCACTTGGTGGTGATCAAAGCACTGGAGAAGGACAGGGTTGTGAAATCCCTTCTCTCCAAAACCAGGAGCATATCTGGCCATGTTCATCGCTCAAGCAAAGCCAGCAACAGACTACATGAGCTGCAAACACAGTTGAACCTCCCCCAGCACACGCTCATAACCGATATAAAAACAAGGTGGAACTATACGTTCTACATGCTCCAGCGGCTGGTGGAGCAGCGGAGGGCTGTGCAGATTATGACACAGGAGACTAACATGGGTAAAGCTCCAACAATCATCTATCTAAATGAGTGGGGGTTAGCATCAGACATGCTCACTGTTCTTAGTCCTTTTGAGGAGGTCACACGGGCGCTCTCAAAACACAGCGCCTCCATCTCTGAGGTCATCCGCCTCCTGCATGGCCTGTGCTCCATCATCAGGTCACTGCATGCTGGTGAGGAATCTGAGGATGTATCTGATCAGTTCATGGCTGGTGATGATGATCAGGATGACACAGTGGGGCTGGGCCAAGATGTTGCGGCTGAGTCCAGGGAAAGGTTAGGCACAGCAGCAAGGAAACTGGCAGCCAATCTCAGCAAAGAACTAGAATGGCGTTTCGAACCAATTTTTGCAAACTCCACATTTCTGCTTGCCACTCTACTTGACCCCAGATATAAGGCCAGCTGTTTTCCAAACAATGTTGATGTGGAGGCACTGAAGAGGACATTACTCCTCAGGATGGAGCTCTGTGACCCTGTGGCTACATCTGCAAGAAACACAGAAGAGACACCTGCCACCAGAAGCACTTCAGTCTTGTCTTTCCTGCAGAAAAAGAAATTGGCTATTCCAATGAGGACACATTTACCATCAGGTGATGTGGAAGCCTACCTTGCAGATGGGGACATCAGCCTTACAGATGACCCAATGAAATACTGGTCAGGCAAGCTTCAGTGCTGGCCCAATCTTACACGCTTTGCCCTGCAGTATCTCAGTTGTCCACCTACAAGTGTCCAGTCTGAGCGTGTTTTTAGCACAGCTGGAAATGTGGTCAGTCCAAAGCGTGCAAACTTAGACCCTAGCCATGTGGAACAACTGGTCTTCATTAAAGTCAATGCAGATCTTAAAAACAGCGTCGGACTATTTGATCCGTAGAACACACAGTCCCCCCAGCCCCCCTCTCACTCTTTCTATCTCTCTGTCTCTCTCTTACTCACACACACACACACGCCTGGTGTGAAAAAAAAAAATCACTGATCATAAAAAAATTAAAAGTTAAAAAAAGAAAGTTATGTTTAGATGAAAACTCTTGTTCATTACATTTTTCTTCATAATTGCAACCACATGTGTTGTATTAATTGTTGCAAAACTTGTTCTGTATATAGTTCGTTTGTTATCGTGATCAAAACCATTGATCTGAAGCTCAATGCTGATGCTGTCATGTAAGTGGGTCAATGACGTGACGCCCCCTTTTTCTGTCCGGGTTAATTTCATTTTGCAGAAAAAAATAAAAAATACATAAAAATTTCTCATCTACTTGTTATACCTTCTTCACCTACTAAACCACTCTAACTTCTCCAAATTTTTAAGTTTTTCATCATTTTTCTGCTATCCGAAGTGCCAAAACATCATATGGGGCGACCGTCCAGCCTTGACTTTTGTTAGGACAACTGGTTTAAAAACAGTTTAAATCAACTTAAATATATCCCTTTTCCTAGTTGGCATAATTTCAAACACGTTTTACATCCATTGACAAAACTATAAAGCATTTGCACATATATTTCTATCATGATATACAAATGAATGTTGTCCGAATTAAGTTGATTCTATCCATATCATCCGGGGCGACCGTCAACAAACCACAATTTTGGGACCTTTATTTTGAAAAACATCTCAAGGATGGGATATTGCATCAGCCAGACACAAGTGAAGACCCCCTGGAAACAACTGTAAGGTAAATCAGTCTCTCTCATATAGTAAGAAAAAGCTGTTTTTTAACTGCTGTAATGTCGTAGTCACTTTTGGTCATCATGTGGGGCGACCACCCCAAAACTGTGAATTATAATTTTTTTCCCACAAATCTATATTTTGATGATAAATTTGATAGTGCTTTGTCACTAGAAGAAGCTAGTTTGGTTTCTGAGGCTAACTGTTAGCCTGTTATACTTGAGTGAACTTGAAAACATCATATGGGGCGACCGAGTATCATGTGGGGCGACCACTGCTGAGTGTTTTAAATGATAGATATATGTCCTATATTTGTAGTTTTCATATTCTATACATCAATTATATACATAGAGTTAATTGTTTAAACATAATTATTTGTATATTTTATCTTTTTTTTTAATTCAGCCATTTTCCATTCCTTTCATAGAGATAAACATTTTTTGTTGTTGTAGTACAATCCTACAGGAAAAATGTAAAAATAAATAAATAAATAAATAAAAAAAACTACAAAATGACATTCTATTTATGTGACTATACATGTATTAGTCATTTAAAACAAGTTTTAACTTATTTTACCTATTTCCTAGATGGCACGATTAACAAGCAAAGAGAAGACTGCTCGTCATAGACAGAAAGTCAACTCCGACCCTGCAGCAAGAGCAGAGTATCTTGCAAGGAAAAGAGAGAGGTAAAGAAAAAAGAGCTTCTGTAGCAGTGAGCTAGAGTCACTAGAGCTACAGAAGGTAGGAGACCAGGGTAGATCAAATAAACAGTTTAGACTGTATGCTACAATGAGCTATTAAACATTGGTCACCGAAACAGCTGTTCTCTAAAGAGAGTAGGTTCAGGATAAGGAGGAAAGAGCACAGGTGTAGAATGTTTATCTTGTTGTTGATGAACAACTCTGTACACTATTGTTTCAGCTACCAAAAAAGAAAGCATGAGGGGAAGATTCCATATGTGAAGTCAGATGAGTTATCAGAGAGGAAGAGGAATAATCTGAGAAACAAGTGGAAGGCTGCATCTAGAGGATACAGGGAGAGAAGAAAGATGGAGAAGGCAATGTTGGACCTTACACCTCAATCCATAGAGAACACTCTGCCAGATCCAGCAGGTGTAGAAGGAGTGGAGGGGCAGCAAGAGAGTCCAGGGGGGTGTGTGGTGGTGGATGCTCCACCTCAAAATGAGGATTTCCATCCACAGATGTCCTCCACACCAGAGAGAAAAGGTAGAGAAAAGAAAGCTGAGAAACGTTGTAAACGACTGCAGGCTGAGAAGCATGAATTAAGAAAGCTAAACATAAATCTGAGGAAACAACTTGCAAAGATGAGAAAAGAAAAGGAAAGGGCCAGAAAAGGTGAGACGAGGGCAAAAGAACGGTTAAGCCACAGTGAGAGGCTCAAGCCAAAAGGGGGGAAGAAACTGGCAAAAGAGAGAAAGCTGGCTGTTGTTAGTTTTCTGACTAGAGATGAGAATAGTCGACTTTTACCAGGGAAAAAAGATACCATCACAAAAAACAAAATAAAAGAACAGCGAAGAATTCTCACAAAGCCACTCACAGAGCTCCATGGGCTGTACAATAGTGAAATGAAGAAGAGCCTCCACCTATCTTACAGGCAGTTTGCTAGAAGACGCCCCTTCTATGTCACTGAGCCAAAAGCCAAGGATCGGGACACATGTGCATGCATGGACCACGAAAATGTCCACCTGCTGGCCAACAAGCTCTACAGCAGAGGGTTGTTGAAAACAAAAAGCATTTCTGAGCTGCTGGTTATGATAGTGTGTGATCCAAAAAATAAGGACTGTATGGACCGTGTTTGTGCCAAGTGCTGCTTTGAGGAGGTAGAATTCCCTGAGACAGAGAGCAGCTCAGAAGTCACCTGGGAGCAGTGGAAGAGGGTAACTTCCACAAATGGAGAGAGAATGTTTGGCAACATGGTGAAACAGATCTGTAGTGGAACCATCAAGGACTTGATGGAGCTTTTCTCTCAGAAGTTAGAGTCCTTGGCGATACATCAGTTTAACTGGCTGCACCAGGCAGAGCAGTTCCGCTACCTTAAACAAAACATCACAGGGTGTGAAGCTGTTCTGCATGTTGACTTCTCAGAGAATTATGCTTGTAAGCTTGTAAGCGGTGTGGGCACATCTAGAGCCCATCTTAGGAGAGCTTCGTGAAACCTTCCCGCAGATCACAACCCTCCACATTCAGAGTGATGGGCCGGTTACACAGTACCGGAATAAAAACAACTTCTACCTCCTCAGTACTGTCCCTTTCCTTTCTGGGTTCACTAAGGTGACCTGGAATTATTCAGAGAAGTCTCATGGGAAAGGGGCCCCAGATGGGATTGGTGGGGCAATAAAAAGAGAAGCAGATCGCTTTGTCCAAAGAGGTGGTGAACTTCAGACACCACAGCAACTCTATGAGATGCTGAACACAAGATTAGGCTCAAGCATCACACACTATTGGGTAAACAGAGAAAGCATTGAAAAGTGTGATGAGCTAATTCCTGACAACTTGGAGGCTGTGAAGGGCACCTTTAAAATACACCAGGTTTGGTCTACCCAGCCTTCACAGATCACTCACAGGACTGTGTCATGCTTCTGTAGGAAAACAGAGAGGAGTCCATGCCCTTGTTACAAGCCCGTAACAGTAGACCTGAGAGTGAGACGCACTGTGTGCAACACTGAGAATCCCCCAAGCTCTCCTCCTCAACCACCTAGGGAACAAGAAAATCTAGATCTTTGTGGCAGGTTTGTTATTGTCATTTATGATGAAAAGCCTTATGTTGGCCAAGTGCTTGAGGTTGTGGGAGAAGAAGTGCAGGTCAATTGTATGCTACAATCTGGTGACAAAAACCTCTTCATGTGGCCACAAACTGTAGATTTAATTTTCTACTACAGAAAAGATGTGCATGCTGTGATCTCAGAGCCTGAGCCAGCAACATCACGCTTCTCAAAGCTGACTCTCCAAGATTGGGTGAAGTTCAGAAATACCTCAGCTTAGATAAATGCAAGTCGTGTTCATCACTGCCTTATGTGGCTAAATGGGTCCAGAAAAAGAAACTTATTATTTGTGATATTTGAATGTTGAAAGGTTAATTGAGATGCAAGTAGTGTTCATCCCTGTCCAATGAATCAAAAAGGTTCCAAAAAAGAGATTCTTTACTCAGCTTCTGGCAAGTTCTTGAAGCATTTAATGTGTGTTGCAATAAAAATTATATAATTTTAAATGTTAATGTCCTTCTGATTTGTTATATTTAAATGTTGAAATGTTATTTGAATAAAAAAGAGTTACATTTTCTTTCGTCTTGAACTCTTTTGTGTACATTTTAACTGACATTTTTATACCTGTGGTTTTCTTATCATTTGGGGCGACCATATGTCATGTGGGGTAACCAACAAATGAATGAATAAATGAATAAATTCATAACCAAATATCCATCAGTTTAGCCTCAAATATTAATCAGTGGTATGCTATTGTTGAATGTGTAAAATCTTTATAAATGCTAATTCAGTTTTTTTGCTTTTAAAGTAAAAATCATTATTGTAACTGAATTATGAGGGAGACTCTGATATTATAGAATAAACTTGTGAAATAATGGTTTTCATAAAATGAAAGGGCACTAAAGTTTATCTTTCTTCATCAGTTTATCTACTTACTGATATGAGTTCAACTAGTCTTAATGATACATAAAAATGTGAATTTTGAGATAAATTACGGTTACCCCAGATGACTTTTTTAAGGCTATGTATTATTAACTTAAGTGTAAAAACACTAAAATGTATTTTTTTTTACTTTTCTTTATAAAGGCATGTGTACACTACATTCCAAATGTTTAGAAAATGGCCAAACATATCCATATTTTTGGTATTTTAAAATTGGCCTATTAAAAAGTCTTATCCGTCAATGACCCAAATAGTTTTCTAATCAGCAATAAATATAACAATTTCTGATCAACCCATAGCAATTGCATGATTAAAAATAACATACTGGTTAAAGCCCCGCCCCTTTCAAGACAACCCGACTACTTCCGGGTTAAACCCCGCCCACTTCCAGGTTAGGCCCCGCCCAGTCCGAGTACAGATACAGATAATTCATATGGTTAATAGATACAGATAATGCTGTACTCGCTCATCCCTAATATACAAATCACACAGTTAGCTAACAGTGCATTTCTCCAAATAAAAAAAAATACAATAACAGACATCATACATTTCCTGTGATATAAAATACTATTTTCAATCATTTCATGCTTTCTGTTTTATATTTTGTTTTATATTTGGGCATAATGCAGTCACTTCCCCAATGTTTTACACTATACATGGATTTCTCTGCGACGTCATCACTGCTTGCGCACGCACCCGAGAGGCAGAAAGAAGAAACCTCTCGTGTTGTAGGTTAGCAGCAGCGTGTCTGTAAGTCAAAATGCCAAGGAGTTGCTGCGTGGTTAATTGTACCAACAGAGCCAGTGCTGGGTGCCTGATGTTTAACATATCTAGGGGGAAGCATGCGTTTGCCAAAAAATTATTTTTGTTGTTGCAGGTACATTTTGATAGGTAGACGTACCCTGCCATGCATTTGCAGTTAGCCGTGAGGATGTACCCAAGGGCCTTGTGGACATACACCCAGGCATCATAAGGCTTGGCTTTAATCCCTTTGACTAGGGAGCACACCTGACCTCAACACGCAAAAATCCGGTGCAGCATCAAAGTATTTAACAAGCTGCACATGACCGCACGTAGTTGTATGCATCGAGGGATTTGTACGCTCTAATACTTTCTCTAGTATACACACTTGGTGTCTGAATTAGATAATTGTATATATCAGGCGATTCAATTGCTGGCCTTTTTTTGTCATCCACAATCCACAGATCGTCAAGTATAGCGTAAGGATCTGGTAAGATCTCACCATTGCTGAGAGTAAGTTTTTTTATATATATAATCGGCACGGTCGGAGGTACTAAGGCTTCCCACGTAATCCATTGTCAAATATTTTATTTACAGTTTAGTATTTTGTGTATATATGTGCAGTCATGAAATCTGGCACGTAAATAAAAACAAATTCGCGCTGTCCAGTAAATGCGGCTAGTACATTACTAGCCTAACATGATCATTCATACATGTATCACAGCAACACTGCAAAATTAAAGACAGACAAACAGATCCAACTAAAATCACATTTTATTGAGTCAGCAGTTATATACAAACAATAAGGAAAGCTTCAATACTTAAGGTTGTTGCAGTAGCGGACCAGCTCAGCGATCTGTCTTTCTGCCTCCAGGATGCGCACGCACCCTGTAATGTTTGTAAACAGGAAACCCATGTATAATAATGAAATAATTACCTCAAATATTCAAATCGCCCGTGCATCTCAGTTGTGACGTCACCGGCGCGCTGCCGCTGCGCGCTCTCGCTTCTTCAGTCCGTTGGAGATCTGAGGGGAGAAAGGCGTGTGTTTGTTCACTCGTGTTCAAAAGCGTCTTACAGGTTAAGAATCGATGATTAATTGATCTGTGTTTTGTTCAAATGTGTAAATGAGATGCATGAGTATGTTCTCTTTCATTAGAGCCGAGTTTAAAGGCGTTTTATCTGCAGAAGTGTAGCTTAACTGAGGGAATGCAGTGTTTATGTGAGCGGTTCGCCTGTGGAGCTGAATTTCTCTCCTGTGCTTCAATTTTTGACAAATTCTCAATACACTGATTAATAACTGCATGTTTACAACTTGCGCAGGCATGGTTATGTATTTAGATGTGTTTTTGTGATTTCTGTCATGTGTGTTCAAAACTGGATTGGCTTTATATGATTTTTTTTATTTATCTTTTCAAAACTGATGTAATGTGTTGAACAACACTGTTGGCAGGTGTAAGGCTTCTCTCCAGTGTGAATTCTCATGTGGCCTTTAAGGGTTTCTTTCCGAGAGAAACTCTTTCCACACTGTTGGCAGGCAAAAGAGCTCTCCACGGTGTGTATTCTCAAGTGGACATTAAGGTATCCTTTAAGTCTGAAACTCTTTCCACACTGTTGGCAGGTGAAAGGCTTCTCTCCAGTGTGAATTCTCATGTGGGATATAAGGCTTTCTTTGTCAGTGAAACTAGTTTCACACTGTTGGCAGGTGAAAGGCTTCTCTCCAGTATGAATTCTCATGTGCCTGTTAAGGTTTACTTTTCGATTGAAACTCTTTCCACACTGTTGGCAGGTGAATGGGCTCTCTCCAGTGTGAATTCTCATGTGGACGTTAAGGTTTCCTTTATGTCTGAAACTCTTTCCACACTGTTGGCAGGTGTAAAGCTTCTCTCCTGTGTGAATTCTCATGTGGGCTATAAGGCTTTCTTTTTCAGTGAAACTAGTTTCACACTGTTGGCAGGTGAAAGACCTCTCCACAGTGTGTATTCTCAAGTGGACATTAAGGTTTCCTTTATGTCTGAAACTCTTCCCGCACTGTTGGCAGGTGAATGGACTCTCTCCAGTGTGAATTCTCATGTGGGCTATAAGGCTTTCTTTTTCAGTGAAACTAGTTTCACACTGTTGGCAGGTGAAAGGCTTCTCTCCAGTATGAATTCTCATGTGGACATTAAGGTTTCCTTTAAGTCTGAAACTCTTTCCACACTGTTGGCAGGTGAAAGGCTTCTCTCCAGTATGAATTCTCATGTGCCTGTTAAGGTTTACTTTTCGATTGAAACTCTTTCCACACTGTTGGTAGGTGAATGGGCTCTCTCCAGTGTGAATTCTCATGTGGGCTATAAGGCTTTCTTTTTCAGTGAAATTAGTTTCACACTGTTGGCAGGTGAAAGGCTTCTCTCCAGTATGAATTCTCATGTGCCTGTTAAGGTTTACTTTTCGATTGAAACTCTTTCCACACTGTTGGCAGGCGAATGGGCTATCTCCAGTGTGAACTCTCATGTGGACGTTAAGGTTTCCTTTATTTCTGAAACTCTTTCCACACTGTTTGCTGGTGAAATTATTACTTTTAGTTATTGTTTTTTTTAGCTCTTTTTTGTGAGGAAGTCTTTTTAAGCCTGTGTCGATCTTTCTCCAGTCATGAAGTCATGATGTTTATCATAATGGTCTTTCTCTTCTTCCCTTTCATTAAGTACATGCCTTGCATCTTTAAATGCCATGAGATCTAGGGCAAAAACAGACATAAATTAAAACATTTAAAGCATCATTACCAGGGTATAGGGTAGTATGATATATAACCTATCCTATCCTAGGTATCAGGGGTGGGCAGAGTTCAGTTTTAATGAAAGACACCTGCCTTTAATTTTCAAGCAGTCCTGAAGATTTATAGTTAAATTTGGGGGTTGGGTTGAATTTTGAAGGCATGTTTGAGCAAGGATAGAGCTAAAGTCTGCAGAATAGTGGTCCTCCAGGACTAGAGCTTCCCGTCCCATCTACAGATCTTATACTCAATACACCCAGTGGTTTTCAAAAGCCACTGCACATTTTTTTTTTGTCAAATATGTTTATTGAGCACCAAAATACAGGATGCACACAATAAGAAACAGTACCTATAAAAATACAACAGTGCTCACATTTTTTCCAGTTTCTCCCCCCTACACTTCCAACATAACACTATCCCAGTCCACCTACATGAGGTCCCAGACCCTGACGCCCCCCCCTCCTAGATAACAAAAAATAATAATAATAAAAAAAAAAAAAAAAAGTAGCATTGTTGTTAGTTACACTGTCTGTCCAAAGGACATAAACATTTCACTCATCAGGAATGATATTTAGAGAATCTATGATGGAAAGTAAGGGGTTCCAAATTTTGTCAAATCTCCTCAAGGAGCCTCTAATGGAGAACCTTAACCTCTCAAGTTTTAAGCTATGTAAAACTTCCTTAATCCATCTGTCATATGATGGAGGTAAGGCTTGCTTCCAGTTAAGTAAGATCAATCGCCTAGCAAGCAGAGTACAGAAGGCCAGAGAATGTTGTGCTTCAGCTGTTGGAGTGCTGCCATATGAAATACCAAAAAGGGCGGACAAAGGATTTGGGTTTGATATACAATGGTAGGCTGTATGAAGAGTGTTGAAAATTTTAAACCAAAAGTCTGTTAGCTTAGAACATGACCAAAACATGTGAATGAGATCTGCAGGAGATTGGTTGCACCTATTACAGACATCTATAACATTGGGGTAGAACTTAGACAATCTGTGGTTAGTGTAGTAAGTCCTATGTATTAGTTTACATTGAATCAATCCGTGCCGAGCACAGATGGAAGAGTTGTGGACTAGCTTTAGAATCTGGTCCCAGTGATCTTCCTCAATATGCCCCAAGTCCTGTTCCCATAGATCTCTGGTTTTTTGGGGGAAATTAGAGAGAGTGGAATCAAGAGCTTTAAAGATATGAGAAATAGCTCCTCTCTGATTGGGGTTAACTTTGAGAAGAGTGTCTACCAAAGTCTCTGGCGGTAGATTTGGGAAGTCAGGGTAATTTCTTTGTACAAAATGCCTAATTTGAAAGAAGCGGAAAAGGTGAGAGGCAGGGAGTTGAAATTTGGCTGATAGGACGGCGAAAGGCATGAAGGTACCATTGTCATAGAGGACTTTGATAGCTGTGATACCTCTGTCGCTCCAGAGTTGAAAGGCAGAGTCCATAATAGAAGGTTTAAAACTGTGATTGTGAGTTACAGGGGCAAGGATAGAGGGATGCTTCAGGCCAAAATGCTTTCTAAATTGCATCCATATTTTAAGCGATTGAGTGACTACAGGATTAGCACCAATGTCAGTAGTTGACGTTGGGAGTTGGGAGTATAACCATGATTGTAATGGGGTTTTAGAGGACGAAAGTTCTACTTGGACCCAGGCTGGCTGAGTGGCTGCGGGCTCGACTGTCCAGTATAGGAGTTTTTGAATGTTAGCAGCCCAGTAATAATGTAGAAAGCTGGGGAGGGCCAGCCCCCCGGACCTTTTAGGGAGCTGCAATATGTTTTTCCGCAAGCGCACTGGTTTATTACCCCAAAGGAAATGAGAGACTGATTTATCTACTTTGGCAAAAAACTTCTTTGAGATGAGTACGGGGATATGTTGAAATAGATAAAGAAACTTTGGGAGGATGGTCATTTTGATTAGGTTGACCCTGCCAGCTAAAGAGAGGGGCAGGGTAGACCATCTGCTCAAGTCTTCCTCGACTTTTTTAAGCAAAGGGTTGAAATTACTATTAAAAGTGCTTGCCAAGGACCCGGTGATGAAAATACCCAAATATTTGAAGCCTTGGTCCACCCACCTGAAAGGGGCTACATGGTTTGGCAGTTTACCTACAAGGTTGTTGATTGCGAATGCCTCACTCTTCCCAAAATTTAGTTTATATCCTGACAGTTGGCCAAATTGTTTTAAAATTTCTAAAATTACAGGAAGAGAGGAAGACGGGTTGGATACATACAAGAGCAAGTCATCCGCGTACAGTGACAGCTTATGTACCGTACCTTGACATGTAATGCCCTCAAATTTTTCTTCAGATCTTAGCCAGATAGCCAAAGGCTCGATGGCTATGGCAAACAGTAGAGGGGACAGGGGACACCCTTGTCTCGTGCCACGGTGAAGTCGGAAAAAGGGTGAGAGTACATTGTTTGTTTGTACAGATGCTACTGGGGATGAATATAACAGTTTTACCCATGATATGAAACCTGAACCCAAACCAAATCTATCCATCATTTCAAAAAGAAACCTCCACTCTACCCTATCAAAAGCTTTCTCAGCATCCAGCGATACCAATATCTCAGGGGGGCTGGAGCTGGGCATGTTCAGAATGTTTAGGAGTCTTCTGGTGTTGTGAAATGAGTGCCTCCCCAGCATGAAGCCTGTTTGATCTGCTGAAATTATCCCTGGCAAAACCTTCTGAAGGCGGATGGCTAGGATCTTAGCTAGAATTTTGTAGTCCACGTTTAGTAATGATATAGGTCTGAAGCTACTGCAAAGTAAGGGATCTTTGTCCTTTTTTAGGAGAAGAGTAATTGTGGCATTGGTCAGGGTTGGAGGAAGTCTGCCAAGTGACAGGGCTTCATTATACATATCACTTAGAACTGTAGAGAGAAGTGGGGCAAATTTCTTGTAGAATTCTACTGTGAATCCGTCTGGACCGGGCGATTTCCCACTCTGCAACGTAGTTATCGCTCCCATGATCTCTGCTGTAGAGATTGGTATAGCTAAATTCTCTGCTAGTCCCAGATCTACTTTAGGGAACTCGATAGAACTTAAACCACTTGTTGAACTGGTGTTAGGGTTATCAGAGGCATATAGTTCAGAGTAGAATTTAAAAAACGTTTCATTAATAAGCTTTGGGTCAGTGGTAGTGGCGCCTGATGAAGATATAATACTAGGAATAAACCTAGATGCTGCTGCCGCTCTAGCTTGCTGAGCAAGAAGTTTACCAGCCTTATCCCCTGACTCAAAAATTCTTTGTCTCGACTTAAGCAGTTGCATTTCTGCATCGTTTGACGTTAAAAGGTTGAATTCTGTCTGGTATTGTAAACGCTTCTTATAAAGTGAGGGGTCTGGGTTATTTGCATAGCTATCATCAATTTCCTGAATTTTTTGTGCTAGCTCACTTTGTCTAGACCTGGCAGTTTTTCTGAGGTGGGCTGTGTAGGAAATTATCTGGCCTCTTAAATATGCCTTAAGGGACTCCCACAAGGTGCCCCTCGAAACGTCTGGTTTGTCATTTATTTCAAGAAATAGTTCAATGCTTGATCTTAAAGATTCCACCAGAGGGTCGTTGGCAAGCAAATTTGAATTAAATCTCCATGGTTTAAAAAAACGGTTGTGATTAGGGAAGTTTATGTCTAGTGACGTTGGAGCATGGTCTGAGATCACAATGCTATGATAATCGCAAGATAGAACATTCGACAGCAGTCTGTTATCTATAAGAAAAAAATCTATTCTAGAGTAGGTGCGGTGGACATGTGAAAAGAAAGAAAAGGATTTTTTTCCAGGGAATTTAAACCTCCATGGGTCAGACATGCCTAGCTCTTCTGCAAAGGACGCTAGTAGTTTGGCGGATTTAGTAAGGGAATGCGGTCTAAGAGACGATCTGTCCAAATCGGCGTCTTGCACAAAGTTGAAGTCTCCCCCAATGATAATATGATGTGTTTCAATATTAGGAATAGAAGTAAAGATTTTTGAAACAAATTGCTCATCATCCCAATTTGGTGCGTAGATGCTGGCCAAGACAACTTTAGTGTGACAGAGTGTCCCTGATACAATAACAAACCGACCATTTAAATCTGTAATGACATCATCTTTTTCAAATGGAATATTATTTTGGATCAAAATGGCAGCACCCCTGGCTCTTGCACTAAATTTGGAGTGATATACCTCGCTGAACCTACTCCTTTTTAAGCGCATAATCTGACCTGTAGGTAAGTGGGTCTCTTGCATAAATACAATATCTCCTTTCAAATCTTGGAGGTGGGAGATAATCTTATTTATTTTAGTAGGTTGGTTTGCCCCTTTGACATTCCATGATATGAAGCGAATGTTATCCATTGTTTGTCTACTTCCCATTGAGACAAAAGTAGATTAAAATTATAGTGTAAAATATGATGTGCTTGACCAAAAAATAAAAATAAATAAATAAAAGTAAAAATAAATAAAAGGGTAAAGCCCCCCCCCCCCCACACACACACACACACCCTGGGCTACCAGTCATATCCGTCCATGTGAGTACAAAGAAAAAGAAGAAAAGAGAAACGAGAGAAAAAAGAAAAAAAAGAAAAACCCCAGAGTCAAGAGTACCATGAGTAGCAAGTTGCCTCTTGTAGGGATCAGTCACCACTTGCGATCAATGATCCGGATTTCTGGTATGATGCCAAAAACTGTTGAGCTTCCTTCACTGAGAAGAGGCGACGTCTCTCCCCGTCATCGGTCTTAATAAACAGTCGCGCTGGATATAGCAGTGACGGCTTGAGTTTGAGCGTAAACAGCTGACGCATGACTTCTTTGTACTCAGCTCGTTGGTCCATCACCTCAGGACAGTAGTCATCGTATAAGAACACTGACTTGCCATCGTATTTTAGGTCGTCTCGCTTCTTGCGGGCAGCGCGAATAACCATGTCCTTGGTCTGAAATTTATGGAAACAAATGATCACGGCTCTAGGTTTACCCCCTTCCGCCGGTTTGGGTCTCAGCGCCCGATGAGCCCTATCAAGCTCCGGTGGAGAAGTCAGCACATCTTGGCCCAGTATGTCCATCAGGAGATTAGAGAAGAATATTGTTGGACGTGTTCCCTCCACAGATTCGGGTATCCCGATGAGACGCACGTTACACCGTCTGCTTCTCCCCTCCAGGTCAGTGATTTTGGCTTTCAGTTTAGCGTTGTCATCGGTCAAGTTGGAAAGCTGTGATTCCAGTGACTGCATTTGATTCAGCCCAGATTCCAGGTCAGAAATACGTTGTTCATGATTGGCAATCGTGGTCTGCACACCGTCTAATTTCGCGTCAATGACGGCGAGTTTGTTTTCAAATCTGACGGACAGTGAGTCAGGCTTCGTTAACAAGTCTGCGCGCAGTTCCGCTAGCATGTTCGCCAAAGTAGCATTGTCGATAGCAGAGTCCGATGATGCAGGTTCTTTCTTTGATTGTTTGGCGGCTTTAGACATAGTTGCTGGCTAAGACTGTCCAACTACTATTTAAAAGGCAGTTATAGCGAGGTTAAGATTAAACTGACTAAATAGTACCAAAAATAGAGATTGTGTGGTCGGAGCTTGGAAAAACACCGCTACTCCATCCCACTCGCTAACCGGAAGTCGCCACTGCACATTTTATATGTCTCCCTTATTTATCACGTCTGGTTAGGATCATCAGCTTGTTAGAAGAGAACTGACACTGATGGAGGAATTTGCAGCTTTAATTGCAAACTACAATGCCTGTTCAAAAACAAGGTGAGAACACACCTGTAATAAACCTAAATATACTTGAATGAATTCAATTAATTGAAAAGTTTAGTAATAGAATGTTTGTTATCGTAATAACAGTAGCGCACACAAAAGTAGTAGCTAATCCGTATGGTTAGTACACGCGTACCATGTAGATATTATTCATTAATTTATGGGTGCTTTCACACTAGCACTTTTGGTGCGCACCCGGGTTCGATTGAGGTCAGAGTTCGGTTCGTTTGGATGATGTGAACGTGGTCTTTCGAACTCGGGTGCGCACCGGCGAACCGTACCCGAGTCCGCTTAAAAAGGTGGGGTCTGGGGTTCGGTTCATGTGAACTCCGGTACAGTTCGTTGCGAATGTGAACGCAATCATACTAAATCGCGGAAGTGAACCGCTATTAACCCCTAGGAGTCTGAGCTCTTTTGGGGCCCTTTAGAAGTTTTGACATGCTTTTACATTTGTGCATTTTTAGTTGCTTATAAACATATTAAATGGCAAAAGTGTAATTACACTGTATTCAGCACAAACTGGGCTATAATTATATGCAAGCAACATGTATGTACATGCTTGTATTTATGAGAGAAAAATGTTTATGCATGGCTTTTGGGAATTTTTTATTTTTTTAAATTAAAGCCTCAAAACACACAATAGATATGCATCCACAAGACTTTAGAGTAATGGGTGTATTTTTGCTTTAAAATGAATTGAGAATCATTGAGCCTACTTATTCACATAAAACAATATATTAATTTACAATTTGTAAGACACTTTTTCTTCACAAAGACAGTATGCGAGGAGGCGGGATAGCTAATGAATAATGATGGGTATCCACCTGCGAGGAGGTGTGATAGCTAATGAATAATGATGGGTATCCACCTGCGAGGAGGTGTGATAGCTAATGAATAATGATGGGTATCCACCTGAGAGGACAAAAGAACATAATAGCCCACATAATGACCTGCATAATGAATGAGCTTCAGGTATGTGACAGCAACAGGAAAAAGGAAATATATTATATACATTATATATTGTACTTATCTAGTAAATCCATCTTGATTTAAGAATGTTTAAATATTGTTATGGAAATTTTAATGCATGCTTTAACATTCATTTTCATTAACCAATGTCTTATTAAGTGAAGCTTCAGAGAACATTAAGTTCTGCTTGGTTTGATGCATTATTAAAATACATTTCAGAGAACATTAAGTTCCACTTGGTTTCGCCGAAACTAGATAACAGGAAAAGGGGTCTAGTTCAGAGAAACGATAAAAGAAGAAACTTCTTCCCGGCAACAGGCATATAGAGAGTGTATTAATATTAAGGAATATGACATGCTATGTTTATGTGTTTTTTTTTTGGTACATGACTTTTGTGAACCTTCCGGGTGCAAGCTGATAAAGAAATAAAGAGGAAGTTGAGTACGGCAGCTTGTGCGTGGGGGGGGTATAAAGCTTTCAGACAAAGAGGGAAGTGGGCCTTCGCTCTCTGAAAGCTCAGAGGGATGAACGCCTTTCTTGCAAGAAATAAACAATTGTTAAACCTTTCAGTACTTCTCTGAATCCTAATTACTTTGAAAATAAAATTATTTCCGCGACAATATTTAGACTAGAAACGAGACAAAAATTATTAAGAGCATTTTTTTCTACATTTTTTTTTTTTGAAAGTAGTCTCATGCTAAAACAAATGATAATAAATAATTCAAATTAAGATACAATTTATACAAAACTAGAAAGGAAAGGAAAGAAAGGAATTCACTTTCTACAGAACAAAACAAAATCACTTTCTACAAAACAAAACTCGATATTAACTCGATAAAACAAACTTTGATATTAAATAAAAAAAATAACATTAGGCTATAATATTTAAACATCAATATGAGGCATACTACGTTTGACTTTTTACCCGGGTGCTTTTTATGAGGTTTATTATTCCAAGATTATTGCTCAACACGTCTCAAAATGATGTAGCTGAAGTAAGGTTATAGCGCTTCACTAGATGTGTTCGTATGAGTTGATGTGTGGGCGTTGACGCGTGGATCTTGTTGTATTTGAATCTGAAAGAGCGCGCGATCCATGGCCGCATTAGTAGATAATGTAGAGGCTTGCGGGTGACTGACATTTATATCAGTAGGGGGAGGGGGGAGCAATCGAACTCGGGCTCGGTCCAGGCAATCGAACCAAGTGTGAAAGCACCCTATGACACAATACTTTCCCACCATTGACGGAATTTTCCGGCAGTCTGTTTTCACTGGTATACAGTAGGTGACGCTATGACACATCTTCTGAATTAGTACAGAAACTCTGGATCGAAACAGACAAGGAATCAGAAACAAGCGATAGAAGCTTTGATCAAGTACATGCAAACTAACGCAATCATCAAACATTATTCAACAAAGCTTTTTAAATTTACTGAATGAAATGTTGAGCCATTGAAGAGGTAAATAAATATGTAAGGTATAAGAAGTATAACATGCAAGCTTTCACCAACATTCACCATGGATGTAATATAATAACGCTAACTGTAACCATGGTATTGTGGTGGAAATAGTCAAATGTTTTTACATTATTCATTTCAGAGTTCATAGATTGAAATTCAAGCACTTTTAAAAATGACTTTTCAAGTGCTTCAGCACTTTAAACCTCTAAATATTATCCATTTAAAAAAAAATGTATGTGATGACCAAAAACATTATTTGTTAATCACTCCACTGGTTATCTTTCAGGTAGGTCGTTCAGGGTGTCGTGGAGGGGTGAGGTCTTAAGTTGCAACATCTAGCTACTGGGGTTCCTTGGGGCTCAGTGCTTGGACTACATCTCTTCTCCATCTACATGTCATCACTAGGATCTGTCATTCAGAAACATGTTTTTCCTATCACTGCTATGCTGAAGACACACAACTCTACCTCTCTTCCCAACTAGATGATCCAACGGTAGCTGCTCGCATCTCAGCCTGCCTGACAACTACCCGTTACCAGAGGTGGGTAGTAACGTATTACATTTACTTCGTTACATTTACTTGAGTAAATTTTTTTGGGTAACTTGTACTTTTAGAGTATTTTTTATATATTTTTTTGCTTTAGATGGGTACTTTTACTCTTACTCAAATAAATTTCTTGTGAAAAAACTGTACTTTTACTTAGTTACATTCGGTGGCGTTCCTCCGCTACTGTCAAATGGTAATAATTATATTATATATTTTAAAATAAGTTAATATGACTTTCGCAAGTCTCGCGAAACGTTGAAGAGGCTGCTTAGCGAGAGGTGGCTACGCATCACCCGCTTATAATAGCACGCGTTTAGTCGGAAGATGATGGCCGAAGCAGAGGAAGATGTGTGTGAGCTACAGGAGGCAGATCACCCGTGGCCTCAAGTTCAGTCTATGTTTTCACTCCAAGATGTCAAAAAGAATATTTTCATAATGCGATGCATGCTGTGTGCACCAAAACGAACTTACATCTCAGCATACAAGAATTCCACCCTGAAAATAACATGTAGTGGTAAGTGTCACAATGATGCCTATATTTGAACACTATTAATGGTAAGTTGGGAAATTTTCCGTTATTATAATACTATTTCACACACTGTCCGAGTGTTTTCCTCATATGCGCTCGTGCAAGCAATGACAAATTGTTTGAATCCTCCAAACAACACACGTCCATGAACAAACGTTCACATCTGCACATTTACATATCCTTTTCTTCACAAAACGAAACAAATTGAATTGCCTAATGTGACGTCTTGCATGTATACACAAATCCGGACAGACACCTGTCTGAAGTGTAGAAAATACATACAAATAAAAACGGTATTGTATTTTATTCCTACCTAAAGAATAGCCTATATACTTATAAAAATATAAGAACAAAGTATGTTTTAAGAAGAGCTCTGGTTAGCCCAGCACACCATTAATTTACACTGTTTAACCATTAAACACACACACACACACACACACACACACACACACACACACACACACACACACACACACACACACACACACACACACACACACACACACACACATATATATATATATAACAATAAGGTTCATTAGCTTACATTAGTTAAACATGAACTAATAATGAACTGCACTTATAAAGCATTTATTTATCTTTGTTAATGTTAATTTCAACATTTACTAATGCATTATTCAAATATTGTTAACATTAGTTAATGCACTGTGAACTAACATGAATAAACCATGAACAGCTGGATTTATATGAACTAACATTAACAAGGATGAACTAATGCTGAACAGAGGTGTTGTTCATGGTTAGTTCATGTTAACTAATACAACCTTATTGTAAAGTGTTACAGAGAGGTGCGTGAAAGCTCTCCAAGTAGTCTGAAATTCAGGGTTTTCGCTTCTTATCAATCAGATCGAAAGTAACTAGTAACTAACTACTTGAGTAGTTTTCTCATCGAATACTTTTTTACTCTTACTCAAGTAAATATTACGATTGTTACTTTTACTTTTGTAAATATTTCCGTAAGTACTTTTTCCGTAAGTTCAGATTTTGGCTACTCTACCCACCTCTGCCTGTAACTCAACTGCTTGTGGTCTCAACCAATCCAGCACTTCCTCACAACTTCTCCATTCGGCTAGGTTCATCAAGCATAACTCAATCCAGGACAGCCATGAACCTTGGAGTTATGATTGATGATCAGTTGAACTTCACAGACCACAATGCTAGAACAGCCCGGTCCTGCAGATTTGACTTATACAACATTATAAAGATCAGGCCCTTCCTGTTGGAGCTACACAACTCTGTTGGAGCTACACAACTCTGTTCTATCCAGACCGGACTATTTAATGCTCTCTTGGCAGGCCTTCCAGAATGCTCTGTCAAACCTCTGCAATTGATCCAGAATGCTGCAGCAGGTTTCTTTAAGTTTCTTTTAAAGTGTTCTTTAACCCCTTAAACCGCCCGCGGAACACCCCCCGTGAAAAAATAATAATAATCAAATTACTAAGCAACCACTGAATGTAATTACAAAAAAAAAATAGGTATCATTTTACAGCTTAGAATCTCAGCTTTTCAATGCAGCTATCCACGGAGTTATTCATCTAAAACGGAGGGTACCGCCGACGGGCACCTCCTGGCTGTGAAAAAATTAATTGTCATATTTTTCAAAAATCCTGCATGGATCAACATTAAATAGGTGTCATTTGAAAGCTTAAGAGTCTAAACTTTACAATGAATGTAGCCATTATGAGTATCTACAAAGTAGTGATGATTTATTTGCTGTAAAATAAAATCATAATTTATGGAGGGCGGGGGGGGGGGTATTATGTACTGCAATGTGTCATACACATCATACAGCTCAGATAGTCTTGTGTCAGATGTTATTTGAAAGGTCTCATGGGGCAGAACACAACAAGTCTAATTGCTTTGGGCTTTATCTAAACTTGAGCAAGTTTTTGTAAGTTAAGTCCTGCAAGACCCATATGTAAATAATATACCGATGCAGGATTCACATGCCGTTTTTCACTCGTAACTTCATGAAACGTGGAAAATTACATCATTATTTACAGCAGATTCTCACAATTAAAAAGAGCCCAAAATCACCATAATCTGTCTTTTAGATCAAAAGATATTCCTCGTTGAATTATAACACCCAAAAAACAGCACAGACGTACATGAGCGGAGTAGAAAAATAACAGTTGCTTAGATTTGCCGTTTTCGCTGATAACTTCATGAAACATACTCTGATCGTTAAAAATGTCCTTATTTACAGCAAACTCTCACAATTAAAAAGAGATCAAGTACTTCACACTGCATGAAAAGTGGGATTTTCGACCCCGTAAACGCCTGTATACTCCCGGAAATCTCCCTAATTTTCGGCAGTTTTCGACAATTTAGAGGCAGCGAACGTCGCGTTTGTCTGTGCCACAAATTGTCGTAAACGAACCATGACGTAGGTGGAGAGTCGCCCCCCCCCCCCCCCCCCCCCCCCCGCTGAGAGACCGCGCGGAGGTGCGACACCTCTAATTAGCATATGAATAGCAGCAAAACCAGAGAGTCAACGGCCAGACTTGAATTTACTCACTCACTATTGGCTGAAGCCACTACATTTAAAAAAGAAAAATCCCTCGTGATTGGTTGGCAGATCACTGCAAACCAATCATTATTGGTCCCCCTGGCTCATTATAAATGTAAACCCCAATAATAATAAAAAATATATAATTTATATTGTAATAATTTGTTTTATATTAATGTTATTGTGCTATGAAGTATTCATACCATCAAGGAATATATGGGAAAATTATACGGTCCGTGCCGTTTATTCAAAGAAAGAGCTTCATTTATAAAACACAGCTGTTTATTCAAAGAAAGAGCTTTATTGTTAAACACACAACTATGTACAGTGCAGCAGTAATGTCTTGTAATGTAATGTAAAGTTCGGCGTGCTCCAGGCTGCGAGAGGGCGGTGGCCGCACAATCCATCCAGACACCCCGTCAACAAAGCCGTCTTCCTCGTCAAACATGAGTTCAATGGTCGTGGACTTCCAAATGTCCACCTCATCCAGCACACTCTCGCTTCCAGCAACTGTAATACAATCCATAAAGACAATAAGCAACCTGAAAAATACTCACATTGACAAAAAACGGATCTAATATAATAAATCTTACCCTTTTTCTTCTTGATCGACTCCGAGCTAAACTTCGCAGTTTCCGCCTGCAATGTAAGTTCAGGTTGTTTGTATCTGAAGCTCCGGCGTGTCGATTCATAATACGTCTTACAGGCATCTGGAAAACAATTACATGAGACTGGTATTAATAAAAACAGTCACGGTAAAATTAAACAAGGAATGAGAAACACATTAGAAGTTACTTACACACAATTTCGTCGTGATCAGCGGTTAAATCTGGACTCGCGGAAATCGCTCCAAGCAGATAAGAGCTCACGGCTTCGTTATGAGGCGAGGATAGTCTGTGAAAACAAAATGTGCAGTTTTAAGCTCGGATCTATTAACGCATCCATTTCCTTATACAGCTGAATAAAAGCATATTCTTTAAATCGTAACGTTACATTACCCATGCTCTGGTTCATAGCGCCTGCAGTTTGCCTCAGAGTTGTGAAGACGAAGACAGCCTCCTGAAAATGAGTCGAAAAAGTTGGTCGCGTCCATGCAGAGTTGAAGACGGCGTCCTGTCATAGTTGATCGCGAAAAAGGAAAGCAGCAAAAAACATAGGAAATGTAAAAAAAAAAAAAAGTTTAAAGCTCGTCTTCTACGCGTCATGGCCATGACCTCGACCTCGCACGTCATTGGACTAGGGCTCTACTATGGAACGCGCCCGGGGCCAAATCTCTTTATACGAAACGCGTGACTTATGACTGTTTTTTACGGTCTATGGTTTCAACATGCACTGTTTACCGCGTCAACGCAGCAATTTTTTACGTGTTTCTTTTGTATGTGTAGACACGCACATTCTGGTCGTGTAACAGGCATACACACACAGTCGACGCACAGTTTTAACATGTTAAGAAGACACATTTGAACGTGTTTCTTAACGCGCACATTCTGTACATGTCGAAGTGTAATATATATTTTTTTTAAAGCAGACTTACCTTTAGATGTAGCCTAGGCTACATACATATTAATATAAGATATTAATTAATTGCTTAACTGACTACTGTGCTAGAGTAAAGTAGCCTAATGTTACAATGTATATTAAATAAATGCTTAATATTATACAATTATTATAATTTATCTATATGGGTTATTGTTTGTTTTTTAAAGTTAGGCTATATAATTTCTTAAAGTATATATAGGCTAATTTACACAGCACATATTTATAACTGAAAACACACACACACACACACACTTTATTCACTTTCACATAATGTTTTTGTAATTTGGTGTTTAGTTTGTTGTATAGTTTGTTTATACTGTTCTGTCTCTGTTTTGTTTCCAGGAACATCTGATGAGTGCTATAATAAAATGAGTTCATTATATTTAAAATATGTTTTGATATACATTTTATTTATATTATTAATATTTTATTTACCCATAAACGTGTCTTTAGGAAGCCATAAGTTATAGAGACAAGAATAACTTTTGCCATTTAAATGCCACATTAATTTACTGAGGACCCATACAGCCAATGATCATGTGTGAAAACACTTATACATAAATTGATCACTTAGAAATCAAAACTAAGGTTTGAGAAAGAAAGAATATGCATACAACAAAATATATTGTTTCATAGCAGCTTCAGTAACAAGTTCAAAACAAATTCTGCTGTAAACCGGCTCTAACAAGCCAATATAGTGTCAATATTCAGCTCAAGTGACTTCAGTGTTGATTCAGTTCAGCTGATTTCAGTTCAACTGTAAATTCCTCAGTTGTGCATATTTGTGTGTAGTTAGATATATGCAAAAACAACATTTTTGGAAGAGTTAAAATAGTTTTGCACAAAGTGTTGCTTTTGCAAGCGATGTCTGATGTTTTGCATGTTGTGTGTTTTGTGTGTAGAGTTACAAGAAATGGAGCCATATTTTCAGAAATTGTGTGCAAGCAATTAGATAAAACTGTAAATGAATCCAGTTTATTTTAGTTCAGGACTCATAGTCCAGGTGTTAGTAATCTGTGCTTAATCTTGGTTCCAGGCAACAATTTTTTAACTCGCGATTTACTAGATTAGGCCTACTCTTGGCATAATTTAAACCAGGAAACCACCTCTTGAAAATCTGCATTGATAATTCATAAAATGTGGTGTGAGCTCAATTTAAATGACAATTACAGAAAAACACAATCTGACTTAACTATAAACACACAAACTTGTACTTTTCACATTTATGATTAATAGCCATTTAAAAAATCATTCACAGTGCAGGGTGGAAAAATTAATTTGGGTATGTAAACTGTATGCTTTACTTGATTTATTTGTGTGCTTTGGTTCATTGTCTTGTTGCATCACATAACCTCTCTAAAGGTTGAAGACATGAACTGCTGTCCTGTATTTTTTTTTTTTTTTTACATAACATTGGTTATTGCTAATGACATACAGAGTAATTAATCTACACTGTGAGCCCGGACAAGTTGAATCTACTTAAAAAATTGGAGCAAACTGGTTGCCCTAAAAAATTTAGTAATGTGAACTAAAACGAGTACATTTAACTTAAATTTAACTTAACATTTTAACTTAAACTTTAAACTTGTTTTAGTTAAAAAATTCAGAAGCTAGATAAAACTCCCCCTGCTGCTGCTCTGATTTGCATTTGTGTAGCTCACAGCATCTTCATTTACATGATAAAGCCTCCCCTTGAATTAAGGGGAGGGGGGGTCATGGGGGGAAACTGCCAAGCAAGGCCCACGTCAATTTCAGACAATTTACGGCAGTTTTCGGTGTTGCCTGCAAATTGTCGTGCACAGTCGTAAACCTGAAGTTCCACGGCAATCTACAGTGCCACATACTGACGAAAATCCCACTTTTCATGCAGTGCACGTTTTTTAGTGGCCATCGCACCACTTTGGTCTCTGTGTCAATCCAGTTCAATGGCAAAACTCCTTCCATCTGCTTCCCATTCTCCACCCAAACAGCCCGTGCGTATACCATTGCCTGAAACACAATTAGATTATTTAATTTAGAACTACACATTTCCTTTTCTACATGATGCTGACAGTGCACTACTATTTTAAATAATAGTAAATATTACATACGTTATGTGTGTTCATTTCCTGTGCTCCATTCCATGGAGGAGAGGAAAAAGGACATGCCCTTGTTCACATGGGAGACACGCAACCTTCTGGTAAAGGTCTTTGGTTTCCAATAACTTTGTCTTTGTCCGTTTTCTTTGAACATAGACTATATTCAATAGCCTTGACTTACATGGCTTCTTAAAAAAGTCTCTTGTGTCCTTTTGGCTCAGCACATCACATACCAAAGTTCCATCTTGCCTTTTTTCCTTCACAAATGCAAAATTTCCATTGTGAAGCATAAAGCAGTGGTCTTTATCTTTGGCTGATATATAAAAACATGACCTTGTCTCTTGAGGCTTGTTGATGCCTTTCTTTGCATTTTCGATCTCACTCATCCGCTTTGTTACTTGAGCGATTGGATTGTGGCTATTTTTGACAAATTTTTTTAATACTTGCAGATGATTTTCGAATGGGAAACATGAGATGTCATTTAGTGAACAGTTGAAGCGAGAAGCATCTTCATGCAGATGCAACAGGCAGTGCACATTGTAGACTGCAAATGTTTTTCCATAAAGGTCATCACACCTTTTAACAAAGTATTTTAGAAGCTCCTCAGCATATGCAATATATGAACGTCGTGTGTTCTCATCAGGGCTCAGCAGGATTGACAGAGCCACTGTCAATGTCAAAAAGTGAGTATACACTTCACGTGAAACTACATTTCGAAGAACATTTGGTCCAGTATATAAAACAAACTGTCGAAATTCAGTGGCTTTCCATCTATCCAGTTCCCTCAAACCCCTGGGCTGCCTTGCAAACTCACTTGGCATGGATCCATTCAGTTTGTTTAGTTTTTCTGAGATCTCATCTTTTTGTTTTGCAGATAGCCGGCACACTTTTGGACCCCGAGACAAAAAGACTAGAACACGTTTTACTACTCCTAAACAAATCAAACGCATATAGTCTAACACAAAAGAGCTCACGCAAGGTATGCCTGCATCAATAAGTGGGCTTTTTATGGTCTGGTGATCTTCATACAGTACTTGACTGAACTCCTCGTCTGTTCTTGCTCTAAAGCTCTCATGACTGTTAAAAACCACTCTACCTTCCCACGATCCTTTGGCCAAACACCTTTCACAGCTGGAGTACCCATTGTGTTTTTTTATGCACTTTAAAAATGATCTTGCTGGTGCATCACATATAAAGGCCTTAAGGCTGATAGCATAAAGTTGACCTTCATACTCCATCCCAACAGCTTTGAGATGCTGAAACTCTTCCAAAAGGTCTTTGACAAAATCATCCAAAGGACTTGGCTTTGCTGTTCCACAGAAAAGTGCAACAATGAAAGGATCAAAATTGTGAAACTGTGCCAATATCGGCCAAAATTGAACACTGTTTGATTTAAAAAGTGGTAAGCCATCAATGTTCACACAGAACTCAACAAGGTTTTGTGAAAAGGATTGGCACTGTGCAATCTTTAGTTTAATGCCTTGTTCTAAACCATAATAAATGTACTGCCCATTACATCTAGAAAGACATTCAACGGTTTTGGGGGTTGAAAGGAGGGTGCGTGCATCCTTTGGCAGCTGGTGCCCATGTCTACGTAGGATGCCTAGTAGCTCATTCAATGACGCTTGAGTGATTGAATTACTTGTTGACCAAGTCCTTAAATCACAGCCAATATCTGGTGCATCACTGAGCCTGAAATCCTGAGTTTACACCCTGACAGAGTCAGAGGATTCTACATGCTCTGTGTATCCATAATCGGATTCGTTATCTTCTACAACTTCTTGAAGTCCATCACCATCACTTCTATCACTTCTATCACTTGGTAGCGACTGAATATCAAGGTTGTCATCATCCAACTGAGCAATGGCATTAACTTCTGCTTTTCTTTTTCTTCAACTTCTTAAGTATGTCATATCTGCAACAGTAATATAAGTGTATGTTGACATTGTACATTTTTGAAATTGATTTGATTTTTAAACATTATAAACAAAGTTTTAACGTTTTTTCTAATTATAGGAGGTACATTTATGTGCAGACATGATGCTTGCTTCAATTTAAATAGTGTAATCCTGGAATCTCTCAAGGACAGCTTTTGTAAGGATATCTTTCTTGTAATAATAAGTAATTTTTGTGGTTCTTGAGATCAGTTTAATTCTCCATTCTCAAATATTTTGATAGAAATGTCACAAATATATTAATTGTATAAATAATTGGTAAAATATACAACATTCTTTTGATGTTTTTTTTTTTTTTTAATATAACTAAGTTTTAGAAAATTGTATATGTTCAACTCAAACAATCAAATAAATGATATTCAGAGATTTTCTTAATTTAATAAAGTTAATTATTACTGAGATATTTTCTAAGCCACTGAATATTTTTTTTAGACTGTGTACTGTAGAGAAAATGCAAATGCATATCAAGCTGCTCTGTCACAACCATGGTGACCAGAGTCCTGCTAAGGTCCATCTTTGGAGACCCGCCCCCGCAAAGTTCAGCAACAGATCCAACCCGTCACCCGTGATATCAAAATTTAATCCGCACCCACCCAGAGTCAGGCCCATTACCTGACCCATACAAAATCCTTCCAATTAAAGTGCTTTATTTTTATTTATTTATCCAGTTAAAATGTTGTTGTTGTTTGTTGGCTCAGTCTGAACATGTTGAACAATGATTATTAAATCAACAATATGGTTTATGATAAATGTAAGTAGCCTATTTTTTTTTTCTTTTCAAAACACTAAATTATAAAAAAAAAATTAGTTTGTCTTTTAAAAAATTTCTTCTTTTCCTCATTAATGCGAACACGGAAAATAAATGTTACATGACCATTCTCCCTTACAGACAATTTCTCATTGCAATATTTTACATATTCATAATCATTACTTTAGCTGCTACCTTTACATGAACGCATCACAACATCAGCACCGAAAACAAGAAAAAGAGAGAGAATAATATTTGTTTGACTCATTTTGAGGAATTAAAGTTATATGAACAAAAAATATCTGTTAATAGTTCACCGAATTCTGATTAGTCGAGAGGATTTATCCGTTTAGGCAGGGCTCGACATTAACGCTTGTCCGGGACAAGTGGATTTTTTGAAGGGGCAAGTGAAAAATAATTTTACTTGCCCGACGGACAAGTAGTCTGATAAAACGTCATTAACAAAAATAACTAGGGAATCACCCAAATGCAAGAATGATTCAGCATTCATTACTGTAATTGGCGATCGTCAGTGAATGATAATAATGTATAATGAACTGGCGGTAACGTTGCACTGTTGACGCTCGCACAGGCTCTCGAGGAGAAATCGAAACAAATGTGCACCGCTCACACAGAGAAACTCAGTTAACACACTGCCATAAACATGTAGAAATGTGGAGTTTATTTATAATATGATACAGTTGCAACGTCACATTACCAAGAGTGCTGTTGACATCACGACTGAAAATGGCACTGATTTCATGACAGTTCAATAAACAATTATTAACATTAAGTCACTTACATTTTAGATGCAATATTGAGTGTTTTTTTTCTATTTCAGCAGCGAAAACGGTTCCAAAAGATCACAGCAGAACGCGTGTCACAGCAACAGCGTCATTAAGTCACTTACATTTTAGATGCAATATTGAGTGTTTTTTTTCTATTTCAGCAGCGAAAACAGTTCCAAAAGATCACAGCAGAACGCGTGTCACAGCAACAGCGTGTTAGTGAATGATTCAGCGTTTTAAATGAATCGATAGAATCAAAGATTTAATTAATTATTCGTAAACGCCTACCTCATTCTTGAATGAATCAGCATTTGAACGAATTGACTCAATGACTCACTCATTCAGACGGTCACCTGCTGCCACCTACTGGTGCTTTAGTTTCATCTTTCCAACATTTCTTATTTGTATATTTAAAACAATCTCATAACATTATTTAATGCAGTTGTAAATTTTCCGTGTAAATTATTTAATTTGACTGGTAACAGCCAGTGTCGTCTTCTAATTTAATTGATTGATTCAATTTAAGAATATAAAAGGAAATCTGAATCATAGCCTATATTTAATAAGATTAGGGGAAAATGCCCTTTATAAAAGGTAAACATATCACAAATATGCATATGTCAAAGCTGATTGAACACTGGTGAGAATATTGCTTCAGAATAAATTTTATTTACAACACACACACAAATTATTATTATTTTTTTTCCGGACAAGCACATTTTTTACTCGGACAAGTGGATGACAGATTTACTTGCATGTGAACATGCTTAATGTCGAGCCCTGGTTTAGGCTAAAAAATAAATCTTGCAGTTGCCTACATTTTAAGGATTTGGCATTACATGTTGATGGAGCAAAAATTTGACTTCTTTTTTTTTTTTAATGGCGTTTTGGAAAAGAGCTCTTCAATATTTTTCTAATGGCGACGGATAGCCACCTAAAATGGCGACGCCTTCGCGGAGTGAAACGCGTGACGTCTCATTCTCAATCTTGAACACCATCTAGCCAACAATGGGGTTTTGTGCTTGCTAGCTTGAAGAAAAAACACAAAACACTTAGCCGTACAGCTAAATTCTATCAGTTTAGTTAGGCAGCCTAGCTGAGGTAACGTTGTAAAGGAAGTTTATAAATAGCATAAAGCTAAAATTAATTAACCTGGATATCTACCTCGATATAACATAAGTTACAAAATAATCACAAACAGTTAAACCTTAATGGCTTATTAATATCCGCATTTGGGTAATTTATTAGCTAACTGTCCATCTGTGTGGTGTGCCTGTGGACACTCGTGGTAGCCGAATAGCTACTGCTACGTTTACGTTTACAATAAAAAAGTCAGGTTTGGTTGAAATAAAGTAAACGTTTATAACGTTACACTTATTTTGCTATCATATCTAATTATTTTGTCATAGCTACTTACTTTACACAGCTGCTTTCTGAGTCGTGAAGAGCTTTCTGGAATATGGCGGTTGGCTGGTGCCCCACATTCGCGCGCCACATTCACGCGCCTCTTCTTCTTTCGGTTTTATGGCGGTTGGCAACTATCTTTAATGGTGCATTACCGCCACCTGGTGGGGTGGGGTAATTATTGCAATGTATGAATCCTCAGCGCCTCAATTATTGTTTTTATAACTTTGACGGAATATGTAAAACTCTTTACATTTATTTAAGATAATAATGAACACGGTTTGGTAATTTGTTTTCTCTGTTGTTTTAGCATGTATAACAGATTATAAACTGTCTTTAGATTATCAGTTGAAAACATGATCAGTTGAAAACACGTAGTCAAACAGTCCAGCCTAAACTACTTAGTTGAAATCACGTCGTAAACCAGTCCAAGGCGGACCGACTTATTTTCAACCATATTTCAACGTTGAAAGACGGTAATTGTTTACTGGGTTAGAATAGACCCTATACTTAAAAGCGCTCCTTTTTTCCCCTTTTTGGACAACCAACCAATCACAGTCTTCAAAAGACTGTCATACGTAGCAACGGGGTCAGCCCCGCCTCTTCACTAAGATAAAAGTTTTTGTATTTTCCTTGCTCAGAGTTGCTCTCAGATCGGTCCCCAATAGCTCTTAAGCTAAGACTCCTACGTAAAAGTTTTTAAGCTAAATTAGGAGTTTTCTGAGAGGACTCTTAGAATATTTATGAATACGGGCCCAGCTTTTAAGTTTAATTTGTGATTTGTTTTGTTAGTTTTCTTATTTAGGCTATTGAAGAATTTTATATTAGTCTTGTTAATTTTAGTGCTGTATCATACTTTTACTGTATTATTTCAATCATTGTTGTTTGATTTGTTTTTATATTTGAGTAAATTATGGATATTTGGATTTATTTATCAAATATCCATATCCATAAATCAAATATTTGGATTTATTTTTAAAGTGGCTTTTGTTTATTTTATTGTGTTGTTGTTTTATTAATTTTTTTACCAAAAGTGTTGCACTTTTATTTACACTATTTAAGTACACAATATGAGTTTGAAACCCTTTTTTACAAAATAAATGAAAACGTCAATGGCAAAATAATTTAGGCTCATGTTTTCTCATATAGCGACTTTGGGTATCTAGAAAAGTGCTATACAAGTGTTTTTTTTTTATTATTATTATTTTGGCTAAATACTTGGTGATATAAATCGCAATATAAGGGGGCGCAAAAAAAATTCTTGCCTAGGGCGCCAAAGAGGCTAGGGCCGGCACTGCCTGTGCCCAACAACATCACAGAGAAGAAAAGACTTAACATCCCTGAACCGCTGAGTCAGGAGATGTTGCTGCAGAAGCCTCTAGCCTCTACTCTAGAGCCTTCAGTCCAGGTCCCAGGAAACGTGGAAGAGAGCATTGGTTAGTCCCTCCTTTCTTTCAATTTTACTTAGATTTAAAAAAAGAAACACTTTAATAATTTAATCTGGGATGATTAATGCATCATTTTCCATTCCTTAAACTATCATATTGAAATAGTAGAAGTAATATGTCTTTAGATTTTTTTCAAGAGTCACTCATTAAATCTGGTCAGTGTTAAATGATTATGTCTGTTCCTTCAACAGGACAACGCAGGCAAAAACTAAAGATTCCTGAGCGGCTGAGGCGGGAGCTGCTGCAGCAGAAGCCTTATGGCTATTCTCTTCAAGGAGGACCTGTGCCCAACAACATCACAGAGAAGAAAAAGCTTAACATCCCTGAGCCACTGAGGCAGCCTCTTGCCTCTTCTCTAAAGGGTGCAGGTCTCTTCTGCAGCTGCAGCAGAAGCCTCAAGTCTCCTTCTTACAGGTCGCACCCATGTCTACCCAGTCCCCACTGGACGCACCTTTACCCAACAGTACCCCAGTGGGTTCACCAGTGCATGTCAGGACCCCACAGGAAGCAGCAGTGCTGGCAGAGTCCGCAGTATTGCACGCCCGGAAAATACTAAGAGGGAGACCGAGGCTTGCTGAGAATCTGAGGGAGAATTTGCCAAATTGAATGTATAATAAAAAATTCAGAGTAAAAAAAAAACCCCTGTATTTATTAATTTAAAAGAAAACAATAGTTTTCTCATGTCAATCTTGAGTGCCTATAGAGAAGTATTGCATCCTTCACATCTCCGAAAAGTCTTTAGTTTTATTATATTTATAAAAGAAAGAATCCTAAAGTATCCTGAAGAAGCCATAGAGATTAATCAGATTTAGCCATACATATCAGTGATGCGCGGGTTGATCCAAAATGAGCGGGTGCCCGCGGCCACCCGCGGTTACCCGCGGTTACGAGTCATCCAAAAATATTTTTAATGATATTCGGGTCACGGTCGGTCGGATCGTCAATAAATCCTTATTTACCTTTTGAATGTTGAGCGTTATTAACTTTTGAATAAATGCTGGCGCGGGACAAAATGCCCGATTTCCCAAAACGTTGAACTGAGCAATGCCATTGTACCATTTTAATAGGCTACTTTTAAACGCATTTAAAGTCAGTTTTATGTATTTTCTGAGAGGGGGCGGGATTTTTGTTGGGAAAGTCGGGGGAGAGACGCACACTTCGATTAGACTGGATAAACACATGCAGCATCTTAATTGTTAAGAAAATTAAACGAAATAAATGAATAAATCAAGCCTGTATTACATAACACTAGGCTATATCATACAGCATTCAGAAAAATAACAGTTTGCGCTCCTAAGGGCTTTCACACTTTTCCAAATGTTTTCCAAATGTGGGCTGATGAATTCTTCAAGCTGGGTCGAAACATAAACATCGCGTTCATCAATAATATGCATCTGGAGCTGAAATGGAAAATGATGGGCCGCCTCAAGAACTGCCTGCTCTCGCCGCTGCACCTCTGAGCACCACTCCAGGGCCTGAAACATTTTCTCAATGGCCCAATGAGCTACGATGAGCATTTACTACTTTTAAAAAATGCGGGTCAGGAAGCGGGTCGGGTACAATATTTTCTTCTTTTTTTTTGCGGTCCGAGTTGCGGGCGGGTTAGTTGAAAACGTCGGTCGGGTGCGGGTTGTTTATACATTGACCCGCGCATCACTGATACATATATGATCTAGAATCAGATCTAGAGGCTGAAATTGAACAGGAGACTACAGCAGGACCAATGGTATGTACTGTAACTGTAAATTAAATATTTGCTTAGTGGCTTGTCATGCGCGAGTTTTACCACATTTGTGTGTTTACTCGTGGTTTATGAGGATATAATTTGATTTAAGGACTGTATGTCATTTAATGTTTAGCAGTAGCAAGCGGAACGGTTTTGCATGTCAGACTAGTGCGTGTTTACATAGAAAAACAATGGAATATTAGTGCATTTGAATGAACGAGTTGATAGCTATTTCAGTTTTACTCACCGCCTGCTTCCAACATACGACCGTGAACCTTAATCGCTGGCACCGCTCCATCTTTCAGCATTAGACAAGCAACAAATCCGGAGTGAACTGGGCCTTGTTTATTAACCATTGTCAGAGGGAATTTGTTGTTTGGGAAGCTGTACAGGGTTGTCTTGCCTGACAACCAAAAACACACATCTCTGGTGACATTGTTGATTTCGTGAAGTCCTGTGACTGCAGTGTAGCCGGCTTCCCTTACAGGATTATTTCACTTTTAAATAAACTTTTGCTGATAGTTTACTCACCCCCATGTCATCCAAGATGTCCATGTCTTTCTTTCTTCAGTTGAAAAGAAATTGAAAAAGAAAAATTGAAATGAAAACACTCCATGATTTTTCTTCAATGGAACCAAACGGTTCAAGGTCCAAATGACAGTTTCAGTGCAGCTTTTACGATACCAGACGATGAATAAGGGTCTTATCTAGCCAAACGATCAGTCATTTAAAAAAAAAAAAAGTTTAATTTTTATAAGCACAAATGCTCGCCGTGCCCTGGCTCGGTTCGTTTAGCCAGCCCTGGCCCGCTTTGGAAGAGTTGGGCCAGAGCGCGGCTTGGTTGGGCTCGATTGATTGATTTGGTTCAATCGCGCTTGGGCACGGTACAAGCCAACAGTGCCTAGTGTGAGTACACGTGCACGTTCAACTTGTAAACACTGACTCGGTACGTAATTGCGTCTGGTATCAATGAACTGGTATCGTTTAAAGCCCTTTGAAGCTGCACTGAAACTGTCATTTGGACCTTGAACCGTGTGGGGCCCATTGAAGTCCATTATATGGAGAAAAATCCTGGAATGTTTTCATCAAAAACCTTCATTTCTTTTCAACTGAAGAAAGAAAGACATGGACATCTTGGATGACATGGGGGTGAGTAAATTATCAGCAAAAGTTTATTTAAAAGTGAAATAATCCTTAAATTTCAACATTTACTAATGCATTATTAAAATCTTGTTAACATTAGTTAATGAACTGTGAACTAACATGAACAAACCATAAACAGCTGGATTTTTATGAACTAACGTTAACACAGATTAACTAATGCTGAACAGAGGTGTTCATGGTTAGTTCATGTTAACTAATGCATTAACTAATGTTACCTAATACAACCTTATTGTAAAGTGTTACCGAAAAAATCTATTTAAAAAATGTAAAAATTAAAATAGATAGTTGAATGTATTATTGAAATACATTAAATAACACAATGGTAAGTTATATTTCTGTAATGTTGCCAGGCGACATAGTAACGTGATAAAAATGTATCAACAACGTATTTATAAAAAGGGGATATTTATTGAACTGTCAGATTTTTATAAGAATAGAAATTATATTATTATAGATTAAATAATAGAAACTGGAGCAGGTGTGAATTGAGTCTGTGTTCACTCTTCATTTCAATCATTACATAGACAACAACTCACACAAATGACCCTTGACATTGAAGACTTGACTTTTGATTTCATTAAAATTCTGTGATATATTACATTTTGTATTTGGACTGAACCTTTAGCAATAACCTTGTCATTTCGGACTTATTACAAAAAACTGAACAATGTATAAAAGCTAATATGTGACAAAGTTAACTGCAAACAAGCTAAACAAAACCCAGAAGCAAAAACCCAGACGTTTTTATAAGCTGTTGACTCAAAAAACGAGCGTTTAAGGACAAAAAAGTGGATTCAGGCCATTGAGAAAGAGCGCTACAGGTCATATTACACTGAGAACTACGGCGACTAGAGCAGAATGTAATCAACGACAGGAAATATCATATATAAAACGGACATCTGGATATTTGACTTAACAGTGACAAAACGTTTACTGCACACATACACATACTGAGACATACTGAGTGTCAAGATCCCAAAATTTCCCCATTCATCCTGCTGAAGCGTCACTTCGTATTGCCTGTATCCACTTTTTTTCTTCTTAAACGCTCGTTTTTTTTGGGTCGACAGCTTATAAAAACTTATTTCTGTGTTTTTTAGCTTGTTTGCTGTACACCTTGTCACATATCAGCCTTTAGACATTGTTCTGTTCTGTTTTTTGTTATAAGTCCGAAATGACGAGGCAGCCTCACACAATGCAAAGTCAATGGAGAGCGTTGGATTGTGCCCCGGTGTGGGCGTGGCCTAAATACGCTCTGTCTCTAAGCGTTTCAATTTGGACACATGTATGAACTCTGCTTTGTAAACTTTTTTAACATGTTTGTTTTTCACATTTTTCACTGTTTTAATTTTAATATAGGGATTATCTGGTTAAAAGAAATACTAGACAGATAGTTAATTTCTCTGCAGCTCTATGATTGTAGACAGCAGAGTGTGAACAGGACTTTTATTTTGGTGTGATGTGACGTCATAAGGCTGCGCCGCGCTCCTGCATCTGTTGTGTTTCTGATGAAGAAAGGTTTGTTTTAAGAATTTATTGTGTTTAAATCATTAGAAATCGTTCAATGTTTCACAGTTTTTACAAGCAACGTGAAATTAGTTTATTTACCGTTGAATATAACGCTGTAATGCTTTATCTAACTTTAATGAAGGATATTTTGTGTGAGTAAATCTCATTCACACCAGTAACAGAAAAGCTGCTTCTCATTTCTCTCCCCAGTTCATCATAAACACGAGTTCAGTCTCTTTTCTTGTGAAAAGTTTAAACATTTAGAGTAAATACTACTACATTTAAGACTTTAAGTATGTTCTTTAGGGTCAAATAAATATTTTGCAACTTGTTTTAAAGTGCTGTGACCCTCCTTCCAAAGCTATTGAACTGGAAGATGTCTCAATGAAGAACCTTATAGAATACAGATAGAGTAAAAATTAAACATTTAGAGTAAATACTACTACATTTCAGACTTTAAGTATGTTCTTTAGGGTCAAATAAATATTTTGCAACTTGTTTTAAAGTGCTGTGACCCTCCTTCCAAAGCTATTGAACTGGAAGATGTCTCAATGAAGAACCTTATAGAATACAGATAGAGTAAAAATTAAACATCTAGAGTAAATACTACTACATTAAAGACTTGTAGTTTGTCATTTAGGATTAGATAAATATTTTGCAACTTGTTTTAAAGCAGTGTGACCCTCCTTTCAAAAGCTATTGAACTGGATGGTGTATCAATGAAGAACAACATAGAAGATTGGATGGTATAAATTGAATGCATATGTGAGGCACACATCCTTTATAAACCATCTTGAAGAAAGATTTGCTACTAGTTTTTGAAGTGTTGACCAAAAATACACATTCTGTTTGCTGTCATGCTTTCTGAGTTCTTGTCAATAATCTGATGGATTCAGTGCCATGGACAGAGATACTTGTGCAGGACTGTAAACATCAATCAATGCACATGAACTGTGATATCGTGAGAGTTTTTATGTGAAACAAAGATGTCATACAATTGGAAAACATCAATGATAATTTAGGTATTTTTTATATGACTTATATGATTTTATAAGTCTTTATATGACTTAAAACCAGAAAATCAGAGGTGAATAAATCAGCAAGACGTGGGCTGTAACATGTTCTGTAGGGTCCAGACAAGATGTTCCAACTTGCTTTGGAGCAGTCGGCCCATGCTTTCAAAACCTATTAATATAAATCATGTCATTGTTAAAACCAACAGAGTTCTTGTTCATTCTGAGGTAAATAAATAAATAAAACAGTTGTAAAATGAAGCGACTAACAATGTTCAGGAGATTACACATGATTTTCCACTTCTCTGGATATCAAATTACAGTTTGTGTACATGTTCATTCTTCTTCATTTCTAAACATCTTTTAAACCAACATCATTATAATGCAGCTTTTACTGTTGCTAAAGGAAAATAAATAGCATTATAATGTGAGTGATATTTGCTGGTAGCTATATCTGTAGCTGGCTAAAATGTAGTTGTCTGTTTGCACACAATGGGCTTCATTCATTAAACGTTCGTAAATATATGAGCAAATTCTGAGTAATTTACGCGTAAAGTGGACCTTTGCGAAAACTCCTCCAGATTCACAAACGCTTCGTATACCACGGATTCGGTAGTTAAAGGTGTGTATATTAATGAATTCGTTAATAGGATGCGCGTGCCCGCCCATGAGTTACAACTGCAGATGACCTGCAAGAACGCTGTGGAATCTTCAGGAATCCTTTCTCAGGTTTGGCTCCAATATTTTGCATAAATGCTAAAGAGACTAATTGACCATATGCCTAGCAATAAATATTAAATAATTGTGTGTCCACCAAAGCATTTTTAGCCGGATAAAAAACACCTGGTCCTCTTCTGAAAACGGCCAGCTGGTGGCGCTTGAATGCGATTTGCAGGGGCAGCGTTTTTCCAGCTGAGATACTTTGGTTGCTATGATACAGAATATCCATGGCAGTAATGTGTTACTAGTATCTCATTTTGAAGAATATTACTGAATATAAAAAATGCTGTAAAAATCAGTATTAACTTCTCCATTATTGTTGTTCAGTCCGTGTACCAGTGGGATGATTGGTCGGTGTAGTTTTTGTCCAGCCCTTCTTCCACTGTGATTGGATGGCTTGGTAAAAAGTGACAGTGACGAGCGCTGCTGCCTATTACCCAACGTTGATTATCCAAGTTTAAAAAAATGATAATAAAAAAGAGGGGGCAAATCTACGCTTGAAATATTATTATGGTTCATAGTGAGTCATCAGTTTGCCCAAATTAGAACACAGAACGTTCAAATGTTTTACTGGGCTCCAGACTAACTTTTTGCCTTGGTTGCACTGGTGCGCCTAACTTTTTTAATTAGGTTCACACAAACAAAAATTTCCCTCGGCTCGCTTCGCCTTTAACGCCACAATTTCAAGGTCACCTTTTTATCACACACCAATACATTTATATATATTATTTAAACGACAAAATAATATATGCAGTTAAACAGGAATTAAAATCAAGGGATACAATGCTTTGAACATTAATATTTTAAAACTACAGTTTAAACAAAGTGTTATAACTTAATTTAAAAGATAATGAAATAAACAATGAAATACAACTCATAATAAATAAAAATACGGAATTTTTCATTTCCTCTGCTCTTGCGAGATATATATATATATATAAATATATATAATGCTTTGATGATTGTCATAATTCCAATTGAATTAAATACTTTGTGAAATGATTCATTGATTCAAATCGTGACTTGTGCAGTTCAAACAGTGTAAATGAAGGTGAACAAACACTAACAACTCTCTCTCTCTGACCAGAGACTGAACTACTGAACTAGGGCTGATTGAGACTTTCAGAGATTTAGTTTTGAGTGTTTTTAGTCTAATCAGATGATTTAAAGTCCATTAACTCTCTCTGACTCACTTACCAGTGTCTGAACTACTGAACTAGGGCTGATTGAGACGCTTCCGGAGATTTAGTTAACGTTTATTTCTGTGATGATTCTCATCTTAAAGGTGGCGTTTATTAAAGTGGAGATTGAAGACATGAAGTTTGAAGAAACATTTGGAGTGAAACATGAAGAAACTGAGGAGCAAACAAAAATGGTGTTTATTAAAGAGGAGATTGAAGACCTGAAGATTGAAAATGTATTCAGTTTGAAAGATGAAGAAACTGAGGAACAAACAGGTTGGTTTCATTCTCAAAGCTCAACGCTTTTATTACGCTATTATTTTAGGGTGAACTAACCCTTTAAGTGAGGGTTTTGTACAGGTTTTTTACAGCAGGGTTTTATTTAACACAAGGTAATTGTTTTGTTCAGGCTACGCTGTAAAAGTTTGTGCTGTAAAACACCAGTAAATACTGACAGCTGTCGTCGCCAGTAATTTACCGCTCTCCTACAGTCATCCTTTACTGTATGTTTCTGTAATAATACCATGAAAGGGAACTCATTTCAATCGGGGAAACCGATTGCCTTGAAACATTAGAATTTATGTAATTTATATGGTGTTAGTACTGTGAACTTGATTAATTTGAGTCCACTACAAAAAAAGAATATTCCCTAATATAGAAATAACCAAACACTTCAAAATCCAAATATTTTACTGTACTAATCTTTTTTTTAAAGGACCCTAACATTTTGCATACAGGACATGCAGTCCATCATACGAGCTGTTCCACTTTGCATCGTTTTCTGATTTATGACGTAGGGGTGTAACGGTACATGTATTCACCCAGAACCGTCACAGTTTGGTGCACACAGTCAGACGACCAATACAGTCAGTCACAGGCTGCTGCACTTGTGATAGGGCGCATGTTAACTGAGAGAGAGAACGAGCATTGAAGGACGACCGAATCCATGTTGCACGTTGTCTGGCTATCACCAGACCAAGCTCAATTTCAGATTGAACATTGGTCTGAGGAGCCTGCTATGTATTTTTTACTGCACTAGAGGCGTGATAAACGGGCATAATTCAAATGACTCTGTACGCAATTGGATAATCCTTCAACCAATCAGACCACAAGAGGCGTGATCAACGGGTCATTTCGCTGAATTGCCACTGGGTGTGAATTGCTCTCAAAAGCCCCATTGCCTCTTCTAAGGGCTGCAACTAGCAAATATTTTGATGATCAATTAATTGGCCGACTATTTCTGGATAAATCGGATTAAAAGCCCAATTTGTTTTATTTTATTGACCAAACACACTATTCCACATGTAGCGTCTGGAGACTCTCTCTCATGGCATCAAAGTGATGAGTCATTTTGAGGAACATCAGAGATGCTTTTCTCTTCCACATATCTGCCTATAAATTAGTATCTCTGCTACAATGGCTCCAACAGGTCTGAGTTAAATGGCCTCACTGTCACCCTTTATGACCAGCAGAGGGAACACAGGCCGCACCGTTATCCCCCTTCTGGAACTTCAAACAGATTCCAATCTGTCCAAGCCCAACTCTCTTCCCCCTCCCCAGGAAGAGACTGGAAGACCCATTGCAACAACACACACACACACACACACACACACACACACACACACACACACACACACACACACACACACACACACACACACACACACACACACACACACACACACACACACACACACACACACACACACTCCTCTTTATGTAACTAGTTAAGCTATACCAGAAATATATATGATGACCCTTTTTGTTACACAAAGTTGACCACAAAGTATATGTGTATGTGTTTGTGTGAATCTTAAATGCTGAAATTGCTCTGTAAAGAATATTCCGGCTTTGAGATGTTCAAATCAAGACGTGTGTGATATGTTAATGTTTCTCTTTCTTTGTCTTAATCAGCGGTGCCCAGTATATGGTTATGAAATGTATAATAAATACAGTTAGCAAACTTGGAAGTAAAACTGTATTGACTTTGACACATCTTAAAACATGCAAAGTGGGTCGTTAAACAGAGACAAAGAAAAAGCTTTCCTGCTCAGAATTCGCCCCTTTGATTGGTCAAGGAACCAAGGAGAGGCGTGGAAAGTTGTCCACAATAACATAATTTATTTTGAAGCCTTTGTGGATTTCTTGTACAAAATAAAATATTTTTAAGTTAAATGCAGAGTAAGAAAAAGACAAGAGGCTGAGAGATTGTCAAGATCATTTGTGTAGCCTGCCTGACACGGTATTTTCACAGACTAACACACGTCACATCTCTCATAGACCACAGTATTTAAAATAGCATATATGCATCAGTTATATTCTCAATTTAATTTACAGAGCAATCCCTGCAAAGTTTTTAGGTTAACTATAGAAGAGACCAGGATTAGTGTGCGTCACACTCGCAACAGAATGGTCACGATGGCCACGAACTGAATCGCACAGCCGAGCCTGATGGTCTTCGCGATCCAGCAGACAGTCCTGGAAGCTGTAGCCAGGCTCCCAGGAACTGACCAGCGGGGTCACTCGAACCACAGATGTACCCCGGGTGGGGCAGCAAGGCAGCATGACTGGCCCAGACGTGGGAGGCGTAGCGTCCCGGTGTGGGTGAACAGTCAGAAACTGTGTCCTGACAGAGGAGACCAGGGAAGGACACATGTTCCACTGGGGTCTGCTCTGAGAGGAGGCTGGCGACAGAGAGGGACGAGAGCGGCGCGGCCCGGAGGCGGCACACACTGCCATCACCGGTCTCTGGGTCCTCAGAGAAGGGGACCTGAGCTATTTTCAAGCGCTGCTTGCCCCCGGGGAAGGAATTTCCACCGGGGGAAGGAGAGGCCCTGCTACCATCCCCTGGAAAGAACTGGAACCCATCTCTGAGTTGTCCACCTCCAGCCTGGCGTTTAATCAGGCTGTAGAGCGGACTGGGCGCCATCCTGCAACCACCTCCACGGCGCGGCCCAGGTGAAGGCTGTTACTGGGGCCGGGCGGGAGGAGGGAGGGCGCCCTCGGTGGTGAGCGGACTGAGACGACTGAGGCGACTGAGCCGGCGGCTGGAGCAGCAGCTGGCCGCCGGGGCAGTACGTGTTACAGCCTCAGTCTGCTCTTGGGCGGCCGAGAACTGTTGGGCGCAGTTCAGTGGCAGCACGCAGCTCATTGAAGAACCCTGCGTCTGCCCCGTAGCTCTGCAGGACCACACCACCGAAGTAGACGAGCCCACAGGCTTTGGGAGGGTGCTTAGGATAGCCACGCCACGTCGAAGCCCTCTGTGTGCAACAGAGAGTTCAACAGTGGGGGGGACCCCAGTGTACCCTAGGCCGCGGCCCCATTGAGGGCAGAGAAGGCGGAGGAGGCCACCGAACGGTCACGGGAAGCACGGGGACTTCCAGGACCGTGTGATCTCATGCATCTCGGGGGCGAAAGTAATTGAAAAAAATCAATCGCGCAACCACGAGCACTTGTGACAGGGCGGAGTTCCACACCAGCCCGAGGCTCGCGGCTGCCCGAGACAACATGGCTGTCAACTTTAGGTCGGATCCTGCAGCGCTGGCACACCCGAAGGCGGAGCACAGCCTAATCGTCATCCCCAAAGGACTCTAGCCCACCTTGGGATGTGGCGATCGACATCTCACTGCTATCTGGAGTCTGAACGAAACGAACGGGGCGTCAGAGACGGTCCCACCGCTTCAGTCCAGCACTCACGGGAAGCGATGTGTGAGAGGGGGGCGTGGCCCGAGGAATGATTGTTGGGGTTCTTAATACCACGGCACCGCCCTCAGGTCACCCTGGCCACCAGCCAAAGTACCACCTCTCTCAGAGACGGTAGATTGGGGTGTGGCAGAGGGGACTCTCTCTCGACCCTTTAACTCAAACAGACCATGGAATAATGGGCCTTAAAGCACCACTTACAGGTCAAAAGATGCAATTTTGCCACAAAAACTGCAGCGGTGCCTAAGATGGTACCCATGGCAGCAAAAGACCTGGTTGAGTACCATCTGTACATGTTGTCATAGACATACCACTATCCTCCATCTCCTGTAGGAAGTCCTGGAAAAAGTTGATGACATTAATTTCCTTGTTGTACTTTACAGAGCCCCTCTCACTTAAGCTTGGGTGGTAATTTTCCAAAATGAATGCCGCATCAACCTTAAACAGACATTAACAGATTTCTTTGTATTAGAACAGATAGTTCAAACAAATGAAATCATCACAGGGTTTCTGCAGGTTTTTAAAGGGATAGTTCACCTTGGAGTTGTTCTAATGTTCTTTTTCGGACAACAAGTCTTACTAATGCTCGTCCACAATTTTGAAGGGTTAGCTCACCCAAAAATGTCATTACTCACCCTCATCCACACCCGTAAGACCTCCGTTAATCTTCAGAACACAAATGAAGATATTTGTGTTGAAATCCGATGGCCTGCATAGCCAGCAATGACATTTCCTCTCAAGATCCATAAATGTACTAAAAACATATTTAAATCAGTTCATGTGAGTACAGTGGTTCAATATTAATATTATAAAGTGAAGAGAATATTTTTGGTACGTCAAAAAAATTTAAAAATAAGAACTTATAATAGTTTTAAAACACTGCTTCATGAAGCTTCGGAGCATTATGAATCTTGTGTCAGATCAGTGGTTCGGAGCGCCAAAGTCACGTGATTTCAGCAATTTTTTTTATATGCGACTTGAATCACGAATCGACACAAGATTCATAACGCTTCATGAAGCAGTGTTTTGAAATCGGCCATCACTATATAAGGCGTTATTTAGTTTTTTTGCCGCATCAAAAACAAACAAACAAGCTTGTCACTTTATAATATTAATATTAAACTACTGTACTCACATGAACTGATTTAAATATGTGTTTAGTAAATTAATGGATCTTGAGAGAGAGGAAATGTCCTCTTTTAAATTTGTTCAAGTCAGATTTAAAGAAGTACCTCTGACAAACAGTTAGTGTGATCGATGCGACACACACACACACACACACACACACACACACACACACACACACACACACACACACACACACACACACACACACACACACACACACACACACACACACACACACACACACACACACACACACACACACACACACACACGACATTTTACAGCTTATATTTAAATCTGATCACTCAAACCACTTCAAGAGGTTTTGAGACAAATTCCAAATTAAACTAGACAAGTATAAAAGCATCTTGTTGAAGCCGCATGTAACTTTTACAATCAAAAATTTAAAAATAAATAAAAGGAGTGTGAGCAATGTTATACAGATATGACAGTACTATAATGCAACACACATTGCCACAGATGGGTTATGGCCTGCCCCAGACGAGTAGCTCTCTAGGCACAGTGAATAGCTAGACACCTTAAAAATGGCACTTTTTGACAAAAAGTTTTCTGACCCCTGGCCTAGTAGATGTGATTACCGTAATCCACAGTCTGATGCATGAATCTCAGTGATATCACTATCGAACGTGTTCTTGCACACTGGACATTCAGCAGTCTGGTGCAAATTTAAAATGCAGGTGAATTCAAATAAACATAACATATACCAAGGCAGCATCCTCCAGAAATTTGCTTAAAGTAATTGTGGTCACACTTTATGTTAGGTGTCCTTAACTACTATGTACTTACATAAAAAAATAAGTACAATGTACATGTGCTCATATTGTATCGCAAAACACTTGTGCAGGTATTGAGGTGGAATATGTGTAAGGTTAGCGACATGTTTGGGGGTATGGTAGGGAAGGGTCATCAAGATTAATTATAGATCTATAATACATCTATGTAAATATAAATCTACATCTATGTAAATATAGCTGCAAGCAGCAATTATCAGAGCCAAGCACAAGGAAGACGACATGCCAACATGGCTGGGCGTGTCAGACCAACTGCCACAATGAACAATTTAAGACATTAAGATGTAGACAAAATGGATGAAAAAAAATCATACATATAGGGTAAACGTACCTATTAAGATCAAGTACCCATTAACCACACATCTTTGAGCTCAGATAATAAAAAGAAAAAATTATGTATTATCCTACTTGATGTCTTAACCAATTGATGTGTTTGTTACTACATACCTCCTGTAATTTCAAGAAAATCAGACCATTGCACACTGAGATATGGGTATTCATGTGTTCACACGGTCTGAAGGCCATTTTGAAAACTTTCACCAAAAGAGGAGCCTCTTAAATGTGCATTTTTAAGGTGGTTAAGCCTTTTTTGGGGGTAGTTATAACTACTTATTGCAAAATTAAGAAATTAATGTTTAGACTTTTTGCATAGTATAACCTGGAACCTGCATGTGGAAAATGATTACAGTTTGATCAAAAAGATAGTTTTAATAAGGGCACAAATGCACAGAAAAATATCCATATTTAAAACTTTAAAAACTAAACTAGTTTCCGACAGACGGGCGATTTATGGCGAAAGAGTGAACTCTTGACTTGACGTAATGAGGAACGCAGAAGCGCAGAGGATAGAGCAAAGCAAAACACCGGTCATGAATTAGAATATATAACTAATCAAATTGAAAGCCTTTTTGCTTGATTTTAGTGTTCTGTTTTTTTGTGATTGTACCTTCAAATAAAAAAAAAAATTAATTCTTTATAAAGGTTGTTTAAAATAAACAAGAATTTTTAATAAAACATGTTGTGAGCTTAATGGCAACAGGGGTGTGCTTAAAGGGTACAGAAATGTACCCATTAAGCAGCGCCAGACTTTTTGCATTTAATGATGTACATCTTAATTATAATGCTTTTGTTATTTAAAATAAAATTAAATATTATTGTGAGAGAGATTAATATTTCATGTCAACATAACCTTGTACTGAAATCAATATCATGTGCACTAAAAGTCTCGATATAGATTTTGGTGGGCTTAATATGTACATTTACATTTATCGGTCTGCACAGCAGCCTATAGTATAATCGTAATATTGAACTCTTTGGACATTTGAGCGAATTGCTAACGTCTAATCAGATTCAATGATCTATGCTAAGCTATGCTAAAAGGGCTACAGCCAGACCCGGAGATCGGCTGTATGGATTCGAAAATGGTAAAACTCAACTGTTTAACTCTAGGGGAGACGGAAAATTAGCCTATTTTCAAAAATAGTGGAGTAAATGTCCCATTTTGATGTCTGGGTGTACAACTCTGCATGTACATTACAAAAAAAACAAACATCACCTTCTCTATCCAGATTTCAGAGGTGCCCGATTCAAATTTTTCCATTTCAGGGAACTTCTCAAATTCCTACCAAAGAAGTAGCATAAACATCTAACCGGTGTTTTTGAGAACTCATAAAACATTAATGTAGGGATGCAACGATCTAGTGGCTAATAATGTCCACATCAGTATAATTTAAACAAAAATTCCTTGATGACCTATTTAAGAGGAATCCTGAAATATGTTGAGGAGCAAATATTTAGTTAGTATTCAGTGGTTTCCAACAGTTTATAAGATGTAAACAAACATAAGCAAATCTTATTATAAAAGTACTTTTACTTACTATTAATGAGCTTTGATCCATAATATAAATTAGATTTACATGAGGCTTTTCAGAATTCAGCCAATGTTAATGACAGTTAAAAATATCCAAGAAGTTAAGAAGTTAGCAAATTTAATTTAAGATTCAGAATAAAATTGTGATTAAAAAAAAACAAACAAAAAAAAATCTATTTTTCTGTTTATAACTTGGACAAGTTACTCTGTAACATGGAAAACATGTTGATATGGAGATAATAAAAGTTATTTACAGTTTAACAGTTGTGTAATCATTCATTTGGAACAAGGTAACCTGAAAGATGTCATTCTACATAATTGGATATCAGAATTGATGCAACCCTATATTAATTTCATTTACAGAGTGTCTTCAGTGTTTTCAGAATGTATAAAAATTTAAAGTGACCAAAATTGCCACCTAAGACTTACCTCATCAGTTGATGTAAACAAAATGACATGGTCACCCTTGCATTACTTTATATGCATTGGAAGACACTGCAGAGAAAACAGCTAACAACCTCAAACAGGTGCATCTAATTTAGGATAATAAATGGAGTGGAGGTGGACATTTTAAAGGCAGACTAACAGGTCTTTGAGGGTCAGAATTCTAGCTGATAGACAGGTGTTCAAATGCTTATTTGCAGCTGTATCATACAAATAAATCATACATTGTGATTTCTGGATTTTTTTTTTTTTAGATTGTCTCGCTGTGGACATGCACATACGATGACAATTTCAGACCCCTCCATGATTTCTAAGTGGGAGAACTTGCAAAATAGCAGGGTGTTCAAATACTTCTTTTCCTCACTGTATATGCAGAATACCGTTTCCTTGAAAGGGTGTACATGGTCTTCAACAATGCTTAGGTAGGTGGTACATGTCAAAGTAACATCCACATGAATGGCAGGACCCAAGGTTTCCCAGCAGAACATTGCCTAAAGCATCACTGCCTCCGCCGGCTTGCCTTCTTCCCATAGTGCACCTGGTGCCATGTGTTCCCCAGATAAGCCACACACCCGGCCATCCACGTGATGTGGAAGAACACGTGATTCATCAGACCCGACCACCTTCTTCCATTGCTCCGTGGTCCAGTTCTGATGCTCACGTGCCACTGTTGGCGCTTTCGGCGGTGGACAGGGGTCAGCATGGGCATCCTGACTGGTCTGTGGGCCAGGGAGACTCTGGTGTATCTTCAGCTGATTCTTTATTGAGAAGATACTGTGTGGCGCTGCAGGCATAAAAGTCTGATGTACTCCAATCAGAGTGAATTTCTTTTTCAGTCTTCATTTAGGGGTAAAAAGAAGGTGCTCCTCAGGTATTTCAAAGGACAATATCATGGATAGGATATCAATCTCCCCCCATAAACTTCTGGGCCCTCTGCACTCTCTCCCCTTTCCCCCAGGTGTGATGCCCATGGGAATATGATCTAGTTGTATGTTGGTTTTGATGCTTAACATGTCTAAATGTTTAATTGTGTGTTGCTTTGTACCATTAAACTGATGTTAATTTGCATTTGTCTCTTTTCACCTTAGACCTGACGGTGCTGAAAGAGGAGAGTGAAGAACTGTATCAAATGGAAGAGAAAGATCAATATGAGAATTTCATAACAGGAGAAAAAACTTTTAGTTTCTCACATGCTGAAAAGACACGAAAAAGGGGGGAAAAGAAGGGAACTAGAAGTAATTTCACCTGCCAACAGTGTGGAAACAGATTCACTCTAAAAACAACCCTTAAGAGGCACATGAGAGTTCACAATGGAGATAAGCCTTACACTTGCCCTCAGTGTGGAAGGAGTTTCAACCGTCAAGAAAACCTTAAAGTCCACATGAGAGTTCACGCTGGAGAGAATCCTTTTACCTGCCAACATTGTGGAAGAAGTTTCAACCTAAAAGGAAACCTTAAAGTCCACATGAGAGTTCACACTGGAGGGAAGCCATTCATCTGCCAACAGTGTGGAAAGAGTTTCACTCAAAAAGCAAGTCTAAACAAGCACATGAGAGTTCATACTTTAGAGAAGCCTTACACCTGCCAACAGTGTGGAAAGAGTTTTATTCAACATAAAAACTTTAAAGTCCACATGAGAAGTCACTCTGGAGAGAAACTCTACACGTGTCCTCAGTGTGGAAAGTGTTTCACTAAAAAACAACACTTTGAAGAACACATAAGGACTCACACTGGAGAGAAGCCGTTCACCTGCCAACAGTGTGGAAAAAGTTTCAACCGAAAAGTAAGCCTTAAAAGGCACATGAGAGTTCATACAGGAGAAAAGCCATTCACATGTGGACACTGTGGGAAAAGTTTTAGGTTTAAAATAGCCCTGGAGTGCCACATGAGTATTCACGCATGAGAGAACTGGTTTTATATATCATCAGTGTGGAATGAATTTCACAGACAGGAAACGCCTCATGTTTGAGAGACGGTATAATGTGCTGATTATTGTTACTGTATAAATTCACCTTAGAGGCCTGAATTCCTAAATAATGTCCAGTGACTGTGAGAGTAAATAAGCCAGAGTCAGAATTAGACTCAATGTATTGATAAGTCAAATGAAGTGCGAAAGAAGTTTCACTAACAAAGGGAATTTTTATCAGACTGGAAAAAAATTAAGATTGCTAAACGAAATTTTTTTTTATAAATGTTTGCCTTTTTTAAATGTTTTTAAAGGGTTAGTTCACCCAAAAATGAAAATTCTGTCATTAATTACTAACCCTCATGTCGTTCGACACCCGTCAGACCTCCGTTCATCTACGGAACAGAAATGAAGATATTTTAGTTGAAATCTGATGGCTCTGAAAGGCCTCCATTGGCACAATGGCACTTTACACTCTCAAGACCCTTAAAAGGTACTAAAGACGTCGTTACAAAGTCCATCTCATTACAGTGGTTCTACAATAACTTTATGAATCGGCGAGAATAGTTTTTGTGCGCAAAAAAACCCTAAATAACGACTTACTTAGTGATGACCGATTTCAAAACACGGCCTCATGAAGCTTCGAAGCGTTATGAATCAGTGAGTCGAATCATGATTCGGATCGTGTGTCAAACCGCCAAACTGCTGAAATCACGTGACTTTGGCGATTCAAACCGCTGAATCGACTCACTGATTCATAACGCTTCGAAGCTTCATGATGCATTGTTTTGAAATCGGTCATCACAATATAAGTCGTTATTTAAGGTTTTTTGTGCACAAAAACTATTCTCGCCGATTCATAAAGTTATTGTAGAACCACTGTAGTGAGATGGACTTTGTAACGACGTCTTTAGTACCTTTTAAGGGTCTTGAGAGTGAACCGTGCATTGTGCCAATGGAGGCCTTTCTGAGCCCTCGGATTTCAGCTAAAATATCTTCATTTGTGTTCCGAAGATGAACGGAGGTCTTACGGGTGTCCAACCACATGAGGGTAAGTAATTAATGACAGAATTTTCATTTTTGGGTGAACTAACCCTTTAACGATTTAAAACACAAGCATTGATGTTTTACCACAATTTTACAATAAAATTGATACATTGATAATTAATTTGTGTCAGGATTGCACAGAAATCATGCAGCAATAAAGTGGATTTTACCACTATTTCGAAAAGAGGAAGGACATAAGTAATTCAGCCTTATAGATATGATCATCTATAAGGATAAGTAAGGGTGTTTTCACACTTGGTCCTTTTCAGGGGGTCTGAGCGCGGTTCGTGTGATTTTGGCCCATATGTGAACACTCCAAACGATCTCAGACCCCTTTAAAGCGAACCGAGCCGAGCCCATCTCGGGAGGTGGTCTGGGTACGGATCGATCTCATCATATGGCACGGTTCGCTAAAAACACGCAATCTGAACACAAACCGCTCTGGGCTTACTTGATTTTTCTGTTCGCGAATTCCAGTGTCATCAGATGCCTCCATACAAATCGGCTGTTCATCATGGCTGCTTCTTCTGGCAAATCTCTACAAATTATTCGTTCACAACTTACACTTGTTTATTGCAATTTCAACCGCTTCTGCACTGTGTAAGAGAGAAGCTGCGCGCCTTGCCAGTTTAAAATGGTGTTACGAGCGCACACCTAAAGCGTGTGCACATAAGCCATCAGCTGTCACAGCGCGTGTACTAAACGGCATCTTTAGCGTCCTATTGCATTTATTTTAGTTTTTAGTGAATGTAAACATCTGCATTACTAGCCTTTGCAGTTTTCCATTTTCATACTTGAATGCTGTTTTTAGGCATACCTACTTTACCTGGAAATTCTAAAGGAGTTTATTTAATTTGCATCTTTTTAAAAAAAAATTATTGTATTGTTTATTTTTGTATGCTGATGTTATCATTGCCTTCTGCAATAAAATAAACATGATTCAAGGAAAACAATTCAAAATGTTATTTACAAAGGTGGATGCGTGATATAGCTTGTGCAAGAATATGTAGTATTGCAAAAAATATATTTTTTGTGTAAAAAGATAAACAACTCAATTCATTTGTAGCAATGTCATTTAAAACATTTTTTTTTACAAATAAATATTGGTTACCGAGCCACAAACAATGTAAGTGAATGGGATCAAATGTTGAAGGCCATAGGGTCAGCCATCAAACACTGAACTGGACTAGATCCAAAAAGCAACCGTATGAACACAAAGGGGTCTGAGACCCCATTCCTACTAAAGTGGACCAAAAAAGGATCTGAGCCCTCTTCCAGGTACAGGGAGAGTGTGAACGTGAAGAGAACTGGGTCCTTTTTCACTTGGTTCACCTTTTGGTCCACTTAAAGGAGTCTGAGTTCGGTTCTTTTAAAGAGGACCCAAGTGTGAAAACACCCTAATTCAGTCACATCTTCTTCAGTTTATTTGTAGTCACAGAACAGCACAACTGACAAGCTTCTCTCCTGTATGATTTCATGAGTCTCTTCAGACCTTACTGTTGTACACAGTGGTGTAAAGTGTTTGAGTAAATGTAATTAGTTACTGTACTGAAGTATCTTTTTGCTACTTTGTAGTTGTATGGAGTATCAAAGATATTAGCAACTTTTACTCTCTAAGTGTAAGTAAGTGTACTTTTTACTCCAATACATTTGTGTTAAATAATGCAATTACACATTTCTGCAGCAGTTTGTTTCTGCTATAAAGAAGCGATATTGCCATCTAAGGGTATTGAAGGTTCTATATCTTGTGCGTTTTGCCTTTACTCACCCAAACATGTCAACGATGCTACTTTACATGAATGCGGGTGCATTAGCTGGTAGTTGATGAATCACAGCTGTTTGATTTATGAGATGAGGTCATGACTGCAGCCGGTGATGAAACCAGCACAGCCTTTGACTATTTTACTCAACATTATTTAATCTATCCGCTATATTGACAAGGCCTTATTGAACGATATTGGTTTACTTATGGCCTTTTTGTGCACTTCAGCTTCAGAGACTTGAGAGTTGACTTGAGACTTTGTTCACTTGAGAGTTTGCAGACGTTTAAGAGGCGTTTGTGTCTACTATGACTTATTGCAATATTGAGGTGTTCGGTTTTATTTTGATTTTAGAAAATAAACATGATTTCTCATCTTACGAATCAGTTGTTTCTTATTTTAACTGGTATGTCTCTCAGGTGTCGAGGAGTAGTGCATCGTTGAGCCTATTCCCGGCAAACACGTTTACGTTGTGGCAACGTATGTGGCACGTTGCATTTCTACTATGGCAACGCCGCTGTCTACGTGCGCACAACATTGTAACAACGTAGAATTGTAAGGCGCGGCTGTAGCAACGTTGTTGCGCGACATTCAGCAACTGCGAGACGACATTCTGACAACTTGTTTTATGCTAGATATAGATACTTTTGAGAAGTAAAAATGATACAAGGTTAACAAATTTAACTTTATTAAAACTGCATATGGTAATCGAACTGTCTTCCAAAATACATACATTTTGTAAAAATAAAAAAATATTTAGTTTAAGTATAATAAATCAAACATAAAAAGCAAAGATAGATCAGAACATTTAATGCACAAAACCGGGTTCTGTAGATGGCAGAAAATCATAGTCGAAAGCCGGGGAGATAAGATTGGTAACTGGAATCAGTCCAGGAAATGGAAGAACACAAGTAATAAATGCAAGTAATATCAAAGAAACCAATGAAACTATATAGCAGACAAATCAAAGGAAAGAATAAACAGGTGCGCAGCGAACAAGCGGCAATCAGCTGAACACAATTGATAAAAAGACACAAAAACAAACATTCGAGGTCAGATCAAACCCTGTTCCTGACAGATACATCATATCGGTGAACAGGGCCGTTTTGAGGTTTCATAGGCGAACTAGGCGGTCACCTAGGGCGCCATCAGCTGAAGGGGCGCCAATGAACGCATATCAGGGGTGTGTGTAAAGGGTGTCAAGGCCACCCTGAAATATGATTGCCGCCCCCACTGGTTCCCCTAACACTATTGGATCAGAGTTCTGTCAATGACTGTCTGAATGTTGCATGTAAAGTTTGCATTTGGAGCGCTCAACACCATTAGATCAAAGAGCTCGGTCAAAGCTTTTTAACCACACAATAAAGCTATATTCAAAGGCCAATTAAAAAAACAGGTACAATAAAAAGTGCACAAAGCTGTATTTACGCTGTGAAATGGGCAGATAGTGTAATATTACTCAGTGTGTATTATAGAGGCAAGATGTAGGCTAACCACACTCACTTTAGCATTTCATGATATCATTATATTTAGACTCTGGCAATAAGGATTTCACCTAGGGCGTCAAAATGGCGCCGAACTTTTAGTTCGGTGAACTCCTAGTATCCCTATGCTGTGCAGTTTGTGTATGCTTGAGACATTTATAGCTCTTTTAAGCATCTATCAAATCTAAAGTTAATTATTTGTACACTTTATTTTTTACGGAGTGTCTATTTACACTCCACCTAAAAATGCCTGGTTGGGCCAAACAAGATTAAAAAAAAGCAAATATTTTAACATCTTCAGTGGTGCAGTCAGTAAAGCGTAAAGCTTCAGGATCATGGTTTTGACTCGATTGACTTGGGTTCGAATCCGCCTTTTGCAGAGCTCGTTCTTCTCCCTTTTCTCATCACATATCACCTCATTTTTATTATCCCATTATCCCACTGTTATTATTGCATCCTGTTAATGTACAATAATACTGAGGTACAAATAGTATGTATCTGTCAAAATAAAGTATAAATAGCATCTAATTACTATTTACACATATTGCAAAGAACTACTTTTGCATGATGTAAATAGAATATATCACTATTTTCACTTAATATGCTATTTCACTAAGTAAATAGCATCTCTCGTTATTTGCTGAAAATGATGGGGAGAAAAGTGGAGAGTGACAGCATGTGCACTGTCCATCCCTGAATACTTACTTCAAATTATAATGAGAAGAGATCAATGAACCATCCTGTAAATGTGGGGTAACCAGGGTTGCAAACTCTCACGCATTTGGCGTGACACTCACACTTTCAGGCTCTGTCTCACGCTCTCACGCTGCCCAACTTAATCTCACGCCAAATTGCCAAACCTGCTTTTGATATTAAACAAAGTCTAAGCTTTTACATTTTTTAAAAAAAGTTTTAATGCGAAATTCAAACAATAAATAGCGTTTTGACGCTAATATGGCATAACAGTTAAAGCCAGAGTGTTGAAAACGGAGTTGCGACGCTCTCTCATCTCCCGGCGGCGCGCACGGTCACAAGCTCTCAATACTTCTAGCGCTGTGTCAATACATTTGAATGGCTTGATACACAACAGCTCCACTTTACAGATGTTTTCAGCAAGTTTTGGTAAACAGTACAGCATAGTGTGCATTGATTATTACGTCAACCATACAGGATCGTTTTACAATGGAGAGTGATGGAGATGCAACATTGTTAACATTAATGTTCATGTTTTTTTATTGTATTTAGCCCTCAGGTATTCCTGACAACGGTAGTGTTGTCTTCATTATTTAATGTGCGTTTGAATAAATCTGGCATGAAAACAAGTTATTACAGTCATTTAAATGTTTACATTTAACAAACAAATTAGAGTAAAAACATAATTCTATTATTAAAAAGTTGATATATAAACTACCTTATTAATGTAGAAACAACTTAAAGACAGTATTTTTTAGAAATCAATTTATAAGTGCTGTCATTTAATTAAAAAAAAATAAACTCATTAATTACACATATTTTTCTGTAATAAACATTGGAGTTTTTAGTATGTTTATATTGAAATAATTTAAATGAATGTAGAAACAACTTAAAGACAGTATATATGAATATGTGTTGTAATGGCATGTTTTTATGAATGAAGGCCAGTATCACTGACACTAAAACTGATACTGATGTCTCTGTGAAATTGATATTTTTAAAACATTAGTTATAGACATTCAACATGAATGAAAGCTATCAATTTATTTATTCATTTATGAGTCTTTAAAAATATAACAGCTTTTAGTTTAAGTGAACTTAAAACAATCCTCACATAAACCCATTATAATAAGTGTCATATTTACCTATGGTCTTCATATCAATATACAGAAATTGGATACATTTATCAAACACTTAACAGACTTAACTGCATACATTATAAATTAAATATAGATTAATTATAGATCCTTATTAAAGCAACAACGGTCTCGTTACCGTTGTTCTTTGATGAACATTAATGACAGTATCAGTTTTATTAGGCTGCTGTCACTTTAAGATCGCCACCATTGCCAAACATGACGCGGATCTGACGCTTGTAAAATATTTTGAATGCATTAAACTGAAAATTTTTTATTGCATGCGTTAACACGCTAATGTTTGACAGCACTAGTTTTTAGACATTCTGTTAAGTTACGCCTACATGTTAACTCTCATTAGAGTATTAGTAGACGGTCCACTTAATATCTGCCAACACTTTATGCTGATGCTCCCCAACAGACAATCTAACTTACTCTACTAACCCATATTTAGTAGAGTAAGTTACTCTACTTTACTTTACCCTTACTCTACTAACTCTAACCCCTTACTCTACTAACCCTAACGCTTTACTCTACTACCCCTAACTTCTTACTCTACTAACCCTTAACCCCTTACTCTACTACCCCTAACCCCTTACTCTTCTACCCCTAATCCTTACTCTACTACCCCTAACCCTTTACTCTACTACCCCTAACTTCTTACTCTACTAACCCCTAACCCCTTACTCTACTACCCCTAACCCCTTACTCTTCTACCCCTAACCCTTACTCTACTACCCCTAACCCTTACTCTACTACCCCTAACCCATTACTCTACTACCCCTAACCCTTACTCTACTACCCCTAACCCCTTACTCTACTACCCCTAACCCTTACTCTACTACCCCTAACCCATTACTCTACTACCCCTAACCCTTACTCTACTACCCCTAACCCATTACTCTACTACCCCTAACCCTTACTCTACTACCCCTAACCCTTACTCTACTACCCCTAACCCATTACTCTACTACCCCTAACCCCTTACTCTACTACCCCTAACCCCTTACTCTACTACCGCTAACCCCTTACTCTACTAACCCTAACCCCTTACTCTACTACCCCTAACCCTTACTCTACTACCCCTAACCCATTACTCTACTACCCCTAACCCTTACTCTACTACCCCTAACCCATTACTCTACTACCCCTAACCCTTACTCTACTACCCCTAACCCATTACTCTACTACCCCTAACCCCTTACTCTACTACCCCTAACCCCTTACTCTACTACCGCTAACCCCTTACTCTACTAACCCTAACCCATTATTCTACTACCTCTAACAGTCTACTAATACTCTAATGACTGGTAGTTGACATGTAGGAGCAACATTACTTGTAGTCAACAGAATGACTGAAGGGGACCATCAAAATAAATTAAAATCAAAATGTCTTATATTAACACAATTACACAAAAACTATATTAAAATAAGTTTCATCACTAGAATATAATAGAATTATACAAATAAAAATAGACATACTGCTCAGTCAGACTCCACAGGAAGTTGCCGCTGATTGGTTGAAGAGTGCCATCCTCCAGCTGTGGTACAGTGAGTTCAGCAGCTAAACGCAGAGCAAAGGCCAGTTCTCTGTAATGCTCTGATTGAACTCCAGTATCACAAGCCATTGTAAACTATCATCAAACACAAGCACAGCAGAAGAATGACTTTACACCGAGACTCTGCAGAAAGCGATGGGCTCCAGGACTCCTGCAGCTTCAGTTCTAGTGTTCTGACTGTGACATCACAATAGAGAGATCAGCACTGCTGGACATTCTAATGGAATGCTGGAGGAATGTGGGCGGCACCACTGCAGATACTTCAGAGGCTGCGATTGGATCATTATTGCAGTATTATTATGTTATATGTTCTTCTAACACTACTTGATGGAGTGTGTAGCTTTTCATTTCTTCAACAATCATGTAGTGAGACACATCATAGCCATTTTCCAGGATGACCATGTCAAGATCCATCAGCTCAAACTGTGAAAGAATGGCTGGGACTGAACTTTAATATATGTATATTTATTACACAAATATTTGACAAATACATTCACAGCCATGCAACTGTTATTGAACTTTACAGCATACAGTAATACTTCCTTTCCATTCAACGTTTGGCCCTCAACAACAGAATAACAACAAACATAAAAAAGTTAAGTTTTAACACCTTTTACATGACAGTGTTTTTTTCTTATCGATAGGTTAAAATAAAGTTGGTTGTGTTTGCAGGTCATGCATTCCGCTTCACACGGATCCAGACCGAGATTACAACACAGGATCTTTCTCTCCAATTCATCTGTGAATTTACATTTGCGTTTGGGCATTGTTTACGCTGTTCAGGAGCCGTGTGTCCCTGTTGCCAAGCGAGCTGCTGCTCTGGCTCTGGGCTGTTGCCGTGGTGATGAGGGCAATGATTGAGAGTTTGACCAATGTCTGAGTACATGACCGACCAATGGTGGCGTGCAAGAATGTGGGCCCTAAAGAGAACGGTCACAGCAATGGAAAAGCACACAATGAATGATGACCGTAGAAAGCAAAAGCCGAATCCCAGACATTTTGGGCAATTTAGAAATCCAGGCTGGACACATTTTTTAGATCCAAAAAGAGGAGGGATGGTCACCCTATTTAGCCAAAAGAGAAGGTGCTGTCTGTGTTTGTCCTGACACACACAAGATGCAGAGAAAGACACATGTCAGTATCGTGCGCACAGACTCCAGAATCAACTTCTCTTTCATGCTTGAACGATCAGCACAGAGAAAATGGACAGTTTTGTCAAGTATTCTCATAAGAACAGACTTAAATGAGTTAAATGCCTTAATTGAAGTTTAAAAGTCGATGTGCATCATGTTCAGCAGCGACAGATCTTAAAGTGACAGCAGCCCGGTCCCACTTTATATTAAGTGGCCCTAATACCTGTAAACTTACATGTTAACTACATCTGTACATAGTAAGTAACTACAGCGTAAGTACACACTGGTACATAGTATCTACAGATGTAATATTTGTGTACCTACACCAGTCATGGAGTACTCGAGTCCTGGACTCGGACTCGGACTCGAGTCCGACTCGAGACCTTATTCTCTGGACTCGAGACTCCGTTCTCTGGACTCGTGACTCGACTTGGACTCGCGGACTGATGACTCGTACTTGGACTCGAGTCTCGAGGTCCAGGATATATAAAATCGGACTTGAGCATTCATGAATTACGTTGTTTCTGACTAAATAGGTTATAAAAATTTGATATAAGATGTTACACTTTTCCTGTTTCGGGCTCCAAGACCGGCCGTGATCTGTGTTTTCCCTCACAGACACTGCTACCGCTCGCTCTCCTTGCTTGACAACACACTCACTGACTGACGTCACTCACTTTACGCCGCATTCATTCTCGTGCATTATTCGCGGGCTAAATTTTGGAAAATGCAGAAATATGTGCCCCCGATCGTGAAGTTCGCCTACACGGATTTTGAATCTAATGATGGAAAGAGCAGCGCTAAATGTTGTGTGTGTAATCGCACATTTGAGGAAAAGACTGGGACAACTTCAAACTTTAACAGACATCTGTCACGGATGCACCCAGAAAAGTAAGTAAAATGCTTTCCATTGCTAACATTAGCTTTAAAAAAAAAACTATTATTGACTAATGCATATATGATGATAAACAGAGGAAGCTAGGGTTGGGCGATGTCTGCCTATTTGGCATCAGACGTCGGCGATGTCTACGTACAGTGAAGCGAATGTACAGTGACGTGACAATAACTGCCAGATTCAAACTGTGCTTTCTGCAATGGCTGGCACTGAGCCAAAGACGGACGCGCTCAGCGCTTAATCACGCTTATGTTTATTTTAGACTTCAGATATTTAAATATTACCCACCCAGCAAAAACACGTTGAAAAGACGTCGAAAAGACGACATTGCCAGACGTTTAAACAATGTTCAAATTTGGTTGAAAAGTGAAAGGTGAAAAGACGCCTTTTTCAAGTCGTTGAAAAGACGTCTATACAAGGACGTCCCACTTACGTCTAAATTTGGTTGAAAAGTGAAAGGTGAAAGACATCTTTTTTAGGTCGTTGAAAAGACGTCTATACAAGGACGTCCCACTTACGTCTAAATTTGGTTATAAAGTGAAAGTTTAAAAGACGTCTTTTTCAGGCCTAATTTCAACCGTGAATGCATGATTATATTTAATACTCATAATTACTGTCACAATAAGACAATTTACAAAAGAGTACCGTTTATTGACACATCAAAAACACTTTCCTGATCACATATTAAGCCTGCATTTGATCAAACATAAATGTAAAAAACATAATAGTGTGAAATATTACTATAAAAAATTACTTTTATATGAATAGGGGAGCGTGGGGCACAACCTAACGCGGGGTTCGTTGTAACGCGCATGTTTTAACCCTTTCCACACATGCCAGAATGACGAAACTTGGTGTATTTACTAGTTGCCATATCAACATTATTTAGAGAAAAAAATAGCGCCAAAATTAAAAATCTCTGGAAGATATTACTGAACATGTATTTAACCATATCAAAAGTACATTTCTTACCTAAGTTTAGTTTTCATCTCTGTTTTTTGTGTTTATTTAAAATAAGACAAATACGATAATATCTTAATCTTATATCTGTTATTTAACAGTTGAGATGTTCTTTAATGCTGATCTAACAGCAGAAGACACGAGCCAGGGTTTACATCCCAGTTGTGCAGGTGGGGTTACAATGAGCCCCTATTAGAAATATGCCATTATATTCTATACTTCTATGAATTTTTTTGAGAAACCATGAGAAAATGGTGAATAATGACTGAGAGTTAATGTTCAGAAATTATTAATTATTATTTTTTGAACTATGCTGTATAGCTGTATTTAGCGGTGTTTGTAGTCAAACTCAAAAATGCTTATATTTTTAATGATTAAAAAATGCCATTATTTTATTTTAAAAAGTTAATAATTGTATTTTGTTGACAAAATATTCTAGTTTGTCTTGTATATTTTTTTGATTATAACAGGTAACATTTTAAGCTGTTATTTGGTAATGTTACATTGTGCCCCACCACATGTTACAATGTACCCCACCTATGGGGCATGTTGTTACATTTCACTTCCATTCTTTCGGGGTAAATCAAGAAAAAAGTAAACACTGCATTAATGAAGCAAAACCACATAATTGTACTAGACGTGTGCAATTAATGTGGGAAAAAATAAATACTCTGAACCCCAAGTGGATTTACACAAACTGAGAAAGTCAAAAAGCGTTAGGTTGTGCCCCGCTCTCCCCTTCAATGTAAAATGTCATTTATTCCTGTGATCAAAGCTGAACTCTTCAGAGTCTCATGATCCTTCAGAAATCATTCTAGAGTTGATGCTCAAGAATCATTTATAATTATTATCAATGTTGAAAACAGTTGTGCTGCAGCACATTTTTGTGGAACAGATTTTTTTTTTTTTTAACAATTTAAGTCTTTACTGTGACTTTTGATAAAATGAATCCATCTTTTCTGTATAAAGATATATATTTTTTTTGCAGCTTGTCTCTTGTCAGTTGAGTTGAGTTGACGCTCCGTTTCCATGGTAACGCCCTCTGCGCCAGTTCAAATGTGACGTGAATGTTCAGCGCGCGCGCCCATTAAAACACGTAGAAGTCACGTAGGATTTACATAAATGTCAAATTGATGGAGTGAATTATTTGATAATCAGATCAAATGTCCTGAAACTTGATACATTAAGTGGATAGCAGGCCTGTGAACCTAGCCTACATCAAACTGTAAATTGAATGAGAATAAAGCAGTATTAAGAATGTAAAACTATTTTGAAGTCAGATTATATAGGTTATAATATGCTATAGGCTACATAAGGCATGAATCTATTTTCTCATACTGTATATGTACAATTACAGATGTAAATGAAGCATTTTCTATGTATTTTTTACATATATTTTTTTAAAGCATTTCAATATATTTAACAGTGCACTTCACATATAGCTAAATGTGTATAAATATATTACATATATTACATATGGGTGCAATTAAAATGAATTTATTAATAGGCTATATAAGTGCTCCGGTTTATTATGGTCTAATAGTGTTTAAAATACTGTGATAGACTATTTTATGGATGCAACGATGCATTAGGCATATTAGCCTACTGAATGTAGTGATTGTTAAATGTTCAGAAATAGATGTACTAATACACAGCACAAGCGTTTTCAAAGAGATATGGTCCACTAGGGGCGATTCTTGCTGGATTTCTGCCATGCCAAATCATACACTAGGCTATGTTTATATATTGTTTGCGAACGTACTGCTTATACTCAAATCATTTATCTGCTGGTTGTGCGATGACACGCTCGTAACTTGAAACCATTTCTACAACAATCTCGTAACTTGAAACCATTTCTACAACAATCTATTTCTTCACTTGCTTTAATAGACGGACTAATTATGTTTATGGCTATATAGGACTAGCCTATATATTATGTGGTCCGAAACAGACGTGCATCTTGGGCTAAATTTGGACCAAATCTGACGGACTAAACAGAGCCCAGTTTTAGACGTCTTTTTTGGGCTAAATTTGGACCAAATCTGACGGACCAAACAGAGCCCGGTTTTCAACGTCTTTTTTGGGCTAAATGAAGGCTATGACGGGCCGACTTGATTTAGCCCAAAAAACAACGTCCAAAAGACGTCTGGTGCTGGGTGGGAATAGCCTATTTTAAACAGATTTCCTCAAATAAAAGACTATATATGCCAGCACGTTACGGTATTGTTGTTCGTTACCGAGGCAATCACTTGCGTGTCAAACTTATCTGTAGACATGACGGGCGGCAATAATATCGCAGGAAAAGCCTGACGTGTACTGACAACTGCATTATTTAACCGTATTTTCTTCAATACAGTGTTAAAGCAAGTGTCAAGTGAGTTTCATTCATAATGTTTCCACTTCATGTAATATGACAGTTCAAACTGGAGTGAAGCCGTTCTCATCGTGTGATTGGGGGAAACATTTCTGTGGGCGTGGTGAGCTCGTGCCAGGGGCGCGGATAGTGAGCCGTTGGAGGTACCATCCTACGTCACGATGTACCACAACGTCCAATAGGAAAATTCAACTGCAGTAGCCACCGTTCAACCTTAAGAGGGCAGCACTTTGGCGGTTTTACACCATATTTTATAGAATTAAAACACTTTATACTCAAATGTCAAAACATTTACTCGAATCAATGAACAGCATTAATAAAGCCCCAGTATTACAGATCATTAACTAAAAAAAGTTGGATTAGGGTTTAGTTACCCTTTAAAAAGTCTTAAATGTCTTTAAATTCAAAATCAAAATTTTAAGGCCTTAAAAAGTCTTAAAATCGCTGAAGTATTGAGTTCCAGGTCTTAAATAATTTTAAACGGGTCTTAATTTTCCTACTTCCATGTAACGCTACCTCTTGCTCATTGAAATGCTCCCGCAGCGTTTTAGAGAGAGTGTGTGTGTGTGTGTTGTTAATTTTTTCTCTAGTGAGACCAACATGCGTCTTATATTGCAGCCAATCAGCTTTCATGTTATTGGCGCTAGTCTCTTTCGGATTGTAACACAGACACATCAAACGGATTTTATTCTTCAGCTTCAGTTCTTCCAGTTCCGCGATCGTGAAAGCGAAGGCGAATCTTTCTTGACCAAATAAAAGTATGATATGCCCGATAGTACTAAAAAGAGATTAAAAAGCGATGTAAACCCCGAACTCATTCGCTACTGACACACGGACCAATGTCAGACTGGCCGCGGATTCTGTGCACGCGTTTGCCGTCTGTCAGCGCTCGCGCGAGTGTACCAAATCTAGGCGCATTACTGTAGGTCTTAAAGTGAAAGCAACCCAATATAACCTAGCCTATATTACCCGCTCCTGTATGTGTAGTTAATAATAATCAAACAACAACAACAGGGAAAAACAAACAGTAGCCTACCTAAACTTAAAGCAGTTTGTATCTGTATATTTAAGTTGTATTTATTTGTCCTATTATCAAACAACATTCATGCATTTTGTTTGTTTTATTGTGCATCTAACAAAATAATATGGTAAATGTGGCATCCTAATTATGAAGAAAAAAAAAACATGCACATTTCTGAATTTTTTTTAAATGTTTTTAAAGGGTAACTAAACCCCTGCTCAGAGCTTAACTCCACCCACTGGCAATTTTCAAAAAATGCTGGAAAAGTGGGCAGAGCCCGGCGGACACAGAGGGGACGAACCGAGGGCGGAGCTGAGCGGAGGGCGTGCACCTGAGACCCGCAGTGACAGATTGATTGACAGCTGTCTGACTCGCGAGTCGCAAAGATGGAGAATGACTGGAGTGACGCCAGCTTTGCAACAGAGCGGTCATTCTCCTACCTTCACCTGAAGTGGAGGAGGGTGGATTGTCTGTAGAGTCAGACACAGACCCAGAGCCTTATCAATGCGAGCCGCTGCTCAAACTGCGTTAACTCCCGATGCCGACGATGCTAGTGAAGCAGCCGCGCAAGAGAACTGACCTAATCTATCTGCGTCCGCGGCAACCACTTGCGTGTCAGGGTTTGAAAGCGCGTCTCATGTATGAAAATTATCTGTACACATGACGGGCGGCAATAAAATCGCAAGAAAAGCCTGACGTGTACTGACAACTGCATTATTTAACCGTATTTTCTTCAATACAATGTTAAAGCAAGTGTCAAGTGAGTTTCATTCATAATGTTTCCACTTCATGTAACATGACAGTTCATTCTGGAGTGAAGCCGTTGTCATCGTGTGATTGGGGGAAACATTTCTGAGGGCGTGGTGAGCTCGTGCCAGGGGGGCGGATAGTGAGCCGTTGGAAGTGCCATCCTACGTCACGATGTACCACAACATCCAATAGGAAAATTCAACTGCAGTAGCCACCGTTCAACCTTAAGAGGGCAGCACTTAGACGGTTTTACACCATATTTTATAGAATTAAAACACTTTATACTCAAATGTCAAAACATTTACTCGAATCAATGAACAGCATTAATAAAGCCCCAGTATTACAGATCATTAACTAAAAAAAGTTGGTTTAGGGTTTAGTTCCTTTAAAGTTTAAAGAAGTCTCTTCTGCTCACCAAGGCTGCATTTATTTGATCCAAAATACAGCAAAAACAGTATTATTGTGAATTTTATTTTACAATTTAAAATAACTATTTTATATTTGAATATATTTTAAAATGCAATTTATTTCCGTGATTCAAAGCTGAATTTTTAGCATCATTACTCCAGACTTTAGAGTCACACAATCCTTCAGAAATACTTTTCTTACTTTAGAACTTTCTATTCATCAAAGAATCCTAAAAAAATGTTTTACACAACTGTGTTCAACACTGATAATAATCATAAATGTTTGTTGATCATCAGATCCTCATATGAGAATGATTAGTGAAGGGTCATGTGACACTGAAGACTGGAGTAATGATGATAAATTCAGCTTTGATCACAGGAATAAATGACACTTTACTATATATTCACATAGAGAACAGTCACCACAGAATTGTCACAATATTACAGCTTTTTTGTATTTTTATTAACATAAATGCAGCCTTGGTGAGCAGAAGAGACTTCTGTAAAAACATAAAAAATCTTACCATTCTCAAACTTTTGACTTTTAATTCTAGTGAGGAATTTTTCTACATTATTCACTCGTCATGACAGTAAAAACTAAATACACAGTGGAGCTGTGTATTTTTCCTGCATTGATGGGAAACAGGGCCATAAACAAACAGCATTATCTTGGTTGAACTTTGAGAAAATTTATCTTGACTTTATTTAGAGGTGCAAAAAGGTGTTATTCACTTTTAGGCCGTGTGTCCACCAAAGTATTTTTAGTCAGTTTTTTTTTTTTTCAGTTGAGAGACTCTTTGCTTGTTATGATACGGAATATCCGCAGAAGTGTCAAGCATCTGATTTCACAGATAGTTTGTTTCTGTATTGATTCTATGTAAAAATGCCGATACAATGTAAAGTATTTGCTCTGGCTCTTGTTTTAAATTATTTTGTTCTATTATTATACTGCTTGTTTACATCTGTTAACATTGTACAAGCAGAATGTGGCGGTTGGTCTGTCTGTGTTGTATTTATTCAACTCTGGACTATGGCGGGTGAATCGTGCCACGGATTACCTACCGAAGTAGACAGTCGTGTACCTTTACGTGAGAGATGGGGTACGTCGCCACAACAGACCAATGTCGTTGAGAAGTGTTGCCACCACAATAGTAATATCCTGCCCTTGTTTTTTCTAGCTTTTCTTATCCCTCCTTTGTTATTTTTTATTAACCATTGTGAACTTTTTTCTTTTACTTTCCTGTGTTCTGATGACATTGCATTTATTCTTGATACATATTGTGCATTGTATACAGTTGTAAACCGTTTGTCATATGTACTGTTTACACGCATAATACATTTTTTTAATCACTCACTTTCTGATCGATAAAATATTAATGTCTGTGACGCTGTGAGCACAGAGACTGTTGTGTAGACTGAAAGTATTTTAAACGTTTAACTTTTTTAAATGTTTAATATGAATAAATAGAGCTTACAGACGGCCGTCAATGGTATTCTCAAGTGAAACGAGACGAGGCTTGGACACAGTTCCTTATGTCACGACTTTACAAGCGGATACTGCCTTCACTACCTCTAACCATATTTTCCTAATAACTAATAACACACGAAGAGTGCCGTTTTATCTCCAAAAGCCAGCATGATTACAAATGTGATATTGATTTTATACACAACAGCTATTCAATATGAAGTGACTAACATTAGACACAAGCGGAAACAACTCCAAACAAAGCTACAGCACTGTTTTCTTCTCTGAGCACCCCATGGCGGTGTTTCGCTAATGAATGAATCAGTCAGGTTTTTGAACAAATTGGTTGATGAATGACTCAATAATTCTTTGTACATAATGGCCCTGTCCCAAATGGCACCCTAAACCCTCACGGTCTTCCTCTGAGTCCGCACTTTCACGACGTAATGCTGCTTTGACTGCCGGGAAGAAGTCCGCTGTGTAAACCGCACCAGTGCGGGCTCGACAGAAGTGCTCATCGAGGGCGCATATCGACCACAAAGGGGGCGCTCGCGAGCTCCCTTCTGAGACCTAAAATGACAAATGGATCACCCTGCGGTCTTGTGGACTTAACGGACACATGCACGCAGCGGCCATTGTAAGTCCACAAGACCGAAAGTGCACATGAAGTGTCCCATTTGGGACAGGGCCTCTAATGCTTGGTTCCTGAATGAACAAGCCAAATGAATCTGTTGAATCTTAATGACTCACTCAATAAAAGTGACTTGCTGCCACCTAGTAGCGGCTTTAATTTCACATTTAAAGTATAGTTTCAATTCAGTCAGGTCCACTTAAGTCAAAAACACCATAGACAAACTTTTAAACTTTTTATTGGCATATTTTGCAAAGATTTACATTTGGCTCTGTTCTAAGCTCCATGAAAAAACAAAGACAGGGAACAGCAGCAGATTCTGGGGACAACTTCCCATTTTTAAACTGGGAGGGCAGCGAAATCCCCCATTGAGAACAGAGTATGCATCACTGACAACAGAATGACACTGATTAAAGGTGCCCTAGAATAAAAAAAACTGTATTTATCTTGGCATAGTTGAATAATTAGAGTTCTGTACATGGAAATCACATACCATGAGCCTCAAACACCATTGTTTCCCCCTTCACTTGTAAATCTTGTGCTTGAAAAAGACCACTGAAAAACAGGCAAATAACACCGACTGTGATGTAACAGTCGGGATCATTAATATTTACGCCTCCCCAAATTTGCATATAGCCTACTAGCCCATGTTCAAGGCCAGGCAGTATTAATGTGGACCTGCACCGAATCAACAGAAGTTCTGCAGGTACTGTGAAGATGAGGACAATATAGTGAAAATGGCAGATCATGGATATAAATGTTATGTCCCAGGCTGTGCAGGGGATGAGAGCACTTATGGCCTTCCTACAGAACAGAACTGTCAACAGGCATGGCTGATGTTTATCTATAACAGGATACCACAACAATTTAATTCAAATTGTTCATTTGCTCTGACTAGTGTCAATTTCGTTAACAAAAATATGAGGAAAAATGTTCATTGACGACCTTTTTTTCCATGACTAAGACCAGACGAGATGACACAAACGTCCTTAAATGATTATTGTGACTATATAAACATGCAATATCGTTGACGAAAAAAGACGAGACTAAAATGTAGTTTGAAAAATAAAAACTAGAACAAAAAGCACTCATGTCAAGAGTCATTTTGTTTGCAAAGTGGTCCAAGTTAAAATCCAATACTCTGGAAACGAATCTGAGAGCTCGCGTAACATCCCTACGCAACATCACCCGCGCTGCTGAGAAGAGTTTCTATAGAATATGTTTTCCTCTCAGTAACAAAATAAACACACAACAAAATGAACAGCGGTGGCAGCAGAACGAAAGCATCTGATCAAAGCTATGTGGATATGGATGCACCAGCTCTGCAGTTCAGTACTTTATACAATAGACTGTGTTTGCTGAATAACTGCACTTGTGTGAGCTACTGAAATGAGCCAATCAGAGCAGAGCTCAACATTATTCCAAATAAGGCAAAAACAGCCCATTTAATTCTAGGGACAAATCCTAGGGTTGTAAATGGACATGTAAAACTGTATCTGGAGTATTTTTGTCCTTACCTAAGCCACATACCTTCTATGTAGACATCAGAGAACAATTTAAAATATTGTATAAATGTATTCTATGGCACCTTTAAGGTTTTTCGGTCAAACTCATTCCAGACTGATGACATAAAACCTTTTTCTCATAAGTGATTCCTCATGTGGTGCTTAAAGGTTCCTTTATATCTGAAACTCTCTCCACAGATCACAAATGAACGGCTTCTCTCCAGTGTGAACTCTCATGTGCGTGTTAAGACTTCCTTTTCTGTTGAAACTCTTTCCACACTGAGGGCAGGTGAAAGGCTTCTCTCCAGTGTGAATTTTCATGTGGACTTTAAGGTTTCCATGTTGTTCAAAACTCTTTCCACACCGTCTGCAGGTGAAAGGCTTCTCTCCAGTGTGAATTCTCATGTGATATTCAAGATTTCTTTTTTGGCTTAAACCTTTTCCACACACTTGGCAGGTGTAAGGCTTCTCTCCGGTGTGAACTCTCATGTGTATGCTAAGAATTCTTTTATAATTGAAACTCTTTCCACACTGAGGGCATGTGTAGGGTTTCTCTTCAGAGTGAATTTTCATGTGGACTTTAAGGTTTTGATGATGATCAAAACTCTTTCCGCACTGTTGGCAGGTGAACGGCTTCTGTCCAGTGTGAATTCTCACGTGACTGTTAAGGTTTCCTTTTCGGTTGAAAGTCTTTCCACACTGAGGGCAGCTGTAAGGCTTCTCTCCAGTGTGAACTCTCATGTGCCTGTTAAGGTTTCCTTTTCGGTTGAAACTTTTTCCGCATTGTTGGCAGCTGTAAGGCTTCTCTCCAGTGTGAACTCTTATGTGGTCTTGAAAGTATCTTTTATGATCAAAACTCTTTCCACACTGAGGGCATGTGTAGGGTTTCTCTCCAGTGTGAATTCTCATGTGGTCTGTAAGATTTCCTTGTTGATCAAAACTCTTTCTACCCTGAAAGCGGATGAAATAACATATAGTTTCTTTATTTTCAGCTTTTTCTCTGCTTTTTTTAAAAGTCTTTTCAGTCTGTGAACAACTAAAATGTTTTTCTTCAGTTGTGAAATCATGATGATTCTTATATTGATCTTTTTCTTCCATTTCCTTTAGTACTTCACACTCCTCTTTCAACTGCATCAGGTCTAAGGCAAAAAAAGACAAAAGTTAACCTAATAGCACAACACAACAGGCATAAAAACATTTGTACATGTAAAGCATTAACCGCTAGAGGTCTGGCATGATCAACTCACTTTTTTCTTATCAGTTGTGAAAGAGACTCAGAATACTCCATCGATTTTAGTCATTCAGGCAAGTGTTATACATCATTATATTCTGTTAAGTTTCTACTTCTATTTTTGTGCACTCCCAATAAAAACTTAAATGTTGTGCTTTTTGCAAAATAAAGAAAACAAACAAATGATGTGCGATCTGCAGCCTCTCTGTCAATGAAGTCCATTCTGATACTTTTCAGAAAATGAACTGCAACTTAGTGATTACATGTCACACCAACATGAGACATATGTCTAAAGAAACATGGAAATGTCAGGTTTTTAAATTATGTAAATCAAATCGAACTCAAATATTCTCTGTTTATGTAATCTGTTTAAAAAGAGAGAGATGTCAGTTGTTTGCGTGCTGCCTTATTATCTGCTTTGTGCTCTCTATTCAAAGGCTAATTCTGAGGAGATCTATGCAAACAAGTCAATGCCCACATCAACTCTGTAAAACACATCAAGTTTAGTGAGATTAAATGTACTTTACATCGTTTCAGTGTTCGTACACATTTCAACCAGTGCTTTAAGTGGGCCGGTACACGCCGGTACTCAGTACCGCCACTTCCAAATATAGCTCTTGAGCGTACCGCCACCTCTCCGTGCGCCCAGAACGTGCTTTTAGCGTACCGGTACGCTCCTTTGCGAGCAGAGACTACATTACCCATACACCCTTGAGTTTTACAAGTGAAAAGCGCATGCGTCACTTTTGCCGCTGTCAGTGTCAGTGTCAAGTGGTCCGGAGAGGGTGTGTGAAACGCGCAACCATAGCTGCTCGTTTAAAATCTTTGGTTAAAATACAAAGCACTTGTGCCGCGATCACAAGTGGTGACGAGGACGAGAGTGGTGTGAACTTCAGTTGTTTCTTGAAGAATAGACCAGGAGACGTTGGATTTAAGACAGAAGTGATTCTTTTTAATGAGAACTTTCTGTGCTGCAGGTTGTCCGAAAACAGTCTGATTTAACAGTACAAAATAAGGCAATTTATCTACCTGTTAGGGGGAGTGGTTATACAGCAGAGGAGGAGACATTCAAACAAAGGAATGCATATGTTGTGTAGGTAAAGGGCACACCCTACTTTGAAATCCCTACCAGTCCCATTGAATCAGCATAACTATTTGCATGCTGATACTAGCCAGGCCAAAGAGCCATTAAAGACAAAAAGGGACAACGTCTGGGCTCCCAAAGGTGGGCTCTCAGTGCTCTGACTCATTTAAAACACAATAGAGAATAACAGTTCTGGCAGGAAAGGAGACTCTTGCTAGAGCTTTTGAAATCAGTAAAACAGGTCTGGAAGATTTGCGTAGCAGACTAATTCATCTGATTTCATCATTTTTACCTAAAATGCTAAATGCAATGTACTTTCTAAAATTTGTAATCCCACAGTGGCACCACTTCTACCGATGACAACAGCCGCATGTTGTAGCTGGGTTGTTCCAGTTATACAGCGACTTTTCTGTCTTTATGATTTACTTACTCATATTTTCTATAAAATGAGTCACATAAGAAATGGCTTAAATTATAAATGTTGGTCTTCTTTATCACTTAAACAGATATAAGAGGTATTAAAAATACTATTTTGTATTTTACACACCTTTTTACTGATATATGCATTCAATTTTATCATGTCCTCAGTGCAAAGTAATCAACTTCCACAAGAACTATAAACCATGAAATGATAAAAATCTCAAAATATTTTTAGATTATGACGTTATAGAATAGGCTAAACTACCTCTATAGTTATACATATAAATCATGTGAAACTATAGTTATTTTTTTTACAATTGTCTTAATTTACTGTGTCCCTGAAGTCACCTTCCACCCTGTTAGTATGTATTTCTCGACTTCCAAAAAAGACCACAATTTCATTGAGACAATTTTCAGGAAATTACATAATTAGTTTTTCCTGCTGGAATTCAACTGTACAAAATTAAGTAAGCTTCAACTCTCACCTCTACCTGGGTGAACTTTAAGAGTGGGACAAGCAGGATAACATTTTAAAAACAAAAAAAAAAGGTAGAGGTGAGAGTTGAAGCTTACTTAATTTTGTACAGTTGAATTCCTAACAGCTCTGTTATGAAGAATGTTTGTCCGGTCAAAAAAATGTTAAAACATATCTGATATAGTTATAAAAGTTCTGTTTATCTGTAGAAGGTTAGCTAGCTAAACGTTGATCCCTCAAAGAGCTACGGCTAACTTATCTTAAAAATTTCCACCCTGTTAGATCTATAAACCTAACAGGGTGGAAATTCGAATAGAATAAATCGTATTTAGTGTATATTGCAAATTCTATAAACACATATATGCATATATAAATATTATATATAAAACCATGTTATGTAGGTGCAGTTCCACACATTACTGATGGCAAATCATGCAGGACAATGGCGGAAAACTCATCCACTGTTATGGTCTTCCACCCTGTTAGGCGAGTCCTTTTTAAATAATAATTTGACAGCAACGTTAAATGTTTTGCATACTTATGTTTTATTTTGGGAGGTGAGGATCATTAACAGCATATACAATAAATGTTTTTGAACACATTTTTTTATTATTTACCATCCTGTTGGCAAAAATGGGTACAAAAAGTACCTGTTCTTAATAATCAAGACATTCTATTTATCAATAATAGTTTTGGTATTGTTTCAAGAATAAAAAAAAAATACCATGATGGCATAAGGGACATATACTATCCAAGAAAAACGTTATTGTTTAACATTTACATTATTAACATTTTGTGATAAATATGCATATGTCCCTAACAGGGTGGAACACCTTCACGGCCCGTGTCTGAACAATGAATCTACCCATAATTATTGTTTTTTTAGTCTCTGAGCTTGACCAATATGTATTCCGACTAGTTAAACATGTCACCATTTTGGTAGAATGCTAAAAACATGAAAATCATGTACTTTTTTTTCAAACATTTATGAAGCCAAAATGTTACCGCATACCAGGAATGACCCAGCTATAGTTTCTAACTGTGTTGCTATTTGATTAGAAAAAAGAAAGAAAGACAAAAGTGAACATTGGCCTGCATGGTAGCCTAATGAGGTGCCGTCAATGGTCTTGCTTTGTAAATAAACCCTTATTGTAACAAATGATATAGTTAAACAATTACAAATACTACTTGTTAGTTCTAAGGCTGAGAACAAGTTAGAAAGAGCTTTAAAATACGGACCTTCTTGAATTATTGACTAAACAATCCCCCCATAACCACGCCCCCAACAAAGCCCCGCCCCCTCTGGTGGGTGAGTACCGGCACTTTATTTTTTCCACTTCAAGCACTGATTTCAACCAATACATTTCCATGACTTTTAAGAAAATATTCAGGACCTAACCTTCCATGAAAGTCTGTGTATACATGTAAAATAAGAAAAATCCACGTTCAAATGTCAAATCCCAGTGTGCGGAGAGGATCAGCCTGCCACATCACAGATATCTTAAAGGCAAAATCACGAAAGTAAAGCTTTAGAAGTGAACATACTCCCATCTGTCTTTGAAACAGTGAGTGGCCAAGCTTTAACCAAATTACAGTTCAGAGAATCGTATCGATACGACCAGGAGAAAGAGCGCCTGCATCGTCGTCAAATGACACCTAGAAAGGTAGTCCTCTGAGCTGGAAGAAGCACAATAACTGTTGCCAACAAATTTTCCAGGGAAGTTGCTAAAGGCAGATCGAGATGTTGCTAAAAGTTGCTAAATGACGTTGTGACGCCATTGCGCTATGACGTCATTACGTAATCATAAGGCAAAATTACGCCATTATGTAACGTGTAGATATTATTTGAAATGCTAATTTAGATTTGTTTGTCAAATAAATTATAGCAATGTGTTAATTAATATGTACGGAGCCCCACACATGAAGCGCAAGAAAAAAAAAGTATATAGTGCGCAAAATGGAAAAAAAAATTCCCTCGATTTGCTAAATCATCTACACGATTTACTCATTTGTTCCCTCGATTTATAAATCGTGTGCATGATTTAGCCTACTAGTTTTTTCCTGCATGTCACGTAAATATGCTACCTACATGAACTTCCGGTTTTTACAGCGATTTCCACATTTCCACAGCGATCTTAAGGAATTATGAATGAACCGCTCGGCCTATTGAGCTAGCTTGTACGTGTGTTGTTTGGATTAGAGTCACTTTCCAGAAGTGGTTAAAAGTTGCCAAATAAAATTTAAAAATGGCTAAATTTGTTGCTAGGTGCTTTTAGAAAAAAAAGTTGCTACGGTAGTCTGAAAAGTTGCTAAATCTAGCAACAAAATTGCTAAGTTGGCAACACTGAGCACAATATTCTTTGCATTGAGCTTTTACCCCAGTTCCTTCATATGGTCGAGAATGTCTTCTCGATGACGAACCGCCATCTGCTCCGATTGAGCTAAAATCAAATAAACATCAATATAATTGAGCACATGAATGCCCTGTAGTAGTAGTGGAGCAAGAACTACATCCACGCACTTCGTGAATGAATGGGGTGATAATTTAATGAATGAATGGACCCGATATTGGTACACTTCACCCCCGAAAGCGAACCTCAGGAACTTCCTGTGTTGTGGTAGGATAGAGAAATATGCATCCTTAAGATCTATCATGACAAACCATTCTGAGGACTTGACACGATTTGCTTTAGCGTGAGCATCTTGAACTTGAGATTGTTCACAGTGAGATGTAGGAGTCAAAGATTAAAGGCCCTGTCACCCCAGACGCGTAACGAAAAGGCGAGGTGGAAAAACTAATATTTAGTGTGCGAATAGCTCGCGTCAAAACCGTTCACATCAGCCACGACACGAATTTAATGAAAATAATGTTGATTGAATAGCTAATGACATCAACTGGACGTTTTGTCATCTTTGTTTCCTTGTATTTGATTGGTTGAAGCCCTTTCTGTCACTGCGAGAGGTAAAAAAAAAGTAATCGAAATGGAAAACATTGTTTTTTTCGTCGCAGCACATTAGTGTTAGGTGTGGAAGCACTCATTACACAAACAGCTGATCAAAAAATAAAACCATCACGCATAATATTTGCGCGTCAAAATCGCTCGCGTCCAGTGTGAAAGGACCTTTAAAATCGGACGCAATCCCCATCCTTTTTTGGAACAATAAAGTACTGGCTGTAAAACCCAGACTTCCTGCTGGCAAGAGGCGCATGTTCCATAGCCCCTTTGTCCAGCACAGCTTTTACTTCTTGCTCCATAACCAGAGCCTGTCTGGGGTTTACCCCTGTGGGTATAATCCCGTTGAATCTGGACGGGAATTTTTGCCTCGAAGAATTTTTGTAATCAAGTTAATCGAGTAACTCGATGAATCGTTTCAGCCCTACACAGGAAACAATGCTGTTTTTGTTGCAACCTGTGGGAGGAGCTTGTAGGCGGCCAGGACTGCTCCCGCCAAGCAAAATGTTGTGTTCAAAATAACCCTTTTATCCTTCTCATTTATTCCTGACAGATTTAGCCATAGATCTTATATGGTAGTTACACAGCCCTTAGACCTGAGTTGTCATGAAAAAAGCCAGGACATTTCTGTTTTGACAATATGGGACCTTTAAAGTTAGTTAGTCATCTAATTTGGGTTTTGTGGTCTTTGATCAGCCAAAGAGAACCCCCATCACACCCATCCTGATCTCACCCCACTGGCTCCCACTTGCAGCCAGAAGTAAATGTAAGGTTTAGCCGCTGGCTTTCAGGACTGCCACTGGACTCCAGACCTCAACTCACTCCTAAAAGTAAATGTTCCCTCCCAACAGCTGTGGCCACTGAATGAGCGACGCCTCGGCTCTGTGACCTCTATTGGATAAAAAGTTCTACTAAATGAATAAATATAAATGCTAATAATGAACCATCGCTATGCACACTAATCGTCCACCTGCTCCCATGATTTTCTCTGATTCGGGTATCCACACCGATCGTCACACAATTATTACAATCTGTGATGATATGGTAACATATAACTCTAAAGTAGGCTGCTCTTAATAAACATTTATTTAAAGCAAAAGTTCCTTTTCCTCTCTTCATTGGCGAAATATTTCTTTAATAGCATATTATGGATTAAATGAATCCAATCACACTCAGTGTCAGGCATCATATTACAGCCCATTTGTGTCTAATGATTCCTGACCTGCAGCCGTACCACAAATGACAAGGCCAATATTTCCACCAATTTCATTAAATACTAGCGGTTCACTCTCCCATGTGCAGGACAAATGAACACACTTTCCTCCAGATTACACACATAATCCCCATATCAATGCCCATTTCAATCTCCAATGATACTGTGGAATATGAACAAAATCTTCAATATAACAACATGTTAGCTAAACAGTTTTTGAGGATGAGAAAAATCCCTTATAGACAACAAATGTAAAGCTCATCAGTCACATTTCATGCTTTGCTTTAAAACACAGATTTTGTTAGATACTGTTATTAAGTATAATTAAGTGACATAAATTCATGGTTTCAAATCAGAAGTAGATTTTGGTATTAATGTTACACAAGTAATTATAAAAGGCTATTACTAGGGCTGTACGATTAATCGAAAAATAACCGAAACCGACATTCAGAACCTCTAACCGACATATTTTTCCCTTGTCGGTTATTTCGGTTTTTTACGTGACTCCGCCCCGTCAGTCACATCAAGTGCAGTTTGCAGGCACACAGAGAGATGCAGGAGCGGTTATCTGTGTTTATAGATGCCCAGAATCACTATAGTAGCTGCATGTTTTACACAGTTTATACAGGTCAGTTAATTGCTGTTCTTATAGCCTATACGCGTTGCCACCGACACACACACACATACATACACAGAGAGAGAGACGGCGCGCGCAAGCCCCGAAGCCGCTTTCACTTTCGTGCTCATAAAGTTTGTCAAGTATGCGTTTAAGGCTTGCCAGTTTCAACATTTAAAGCGATTGTGCACTATTCAAAAACAACAATACGTATCCGTTCAGTGTTCAGTTTCTTTCTGTGACACAGAGAGCCGAGCCGTGTCTCTGACAACACACGCGCGCGCGCGCCCTGAAGGCAGATCTTTCACCTGCGTCACGTGAAGATCGCGCGCAGAGGAGCAGCAGAAACGCAGTGTAAACGCTGTCCTGTGACTAAAGTAAAGTCACAAAAGTAGCTTAGAAACTCAACTGTTATAGGCATACATTTTAATACCTTTGCAGTAAGTACACACCACAGCTTCATTATGAATAGAGACGGTATGAGTAATTCACACACACACCATCACTCTCTCATTGATGCATTCAAATAAATGTAATGTAGGCCTACAGTGTTAATTTATCTGATGTACTACAAAAAGAAATCTGCCCTATAGACAATAACTGCTGAAAGTGAACCTTTTCATTCAAGTATTTTAAAATCACAAAGAAATGCACTTTTTCATTAGGAAAAAAAAATTCCACCTTTAATAGTAGAAAATATTTACAGTACAAAGCTTATCAGGAACTTACTCAAAAACCTTATGAGGGAAAAAAAAAAAAAGGCAAATGAATCGTTCATTAATCGTAATCGAGGTCAAATGTTCAATTAATCGAGGTTTTTATTTTTGGTCAAATCGTTACAGCCCTAGCTATTACTCTATTATTTTTCCTAATTGAATGTGTCGTAATGAATGGAAGTCAGATCTTCATAGATTCACTTGAAGCAGCTTTAGTGTTTGTTTGGTCATGAGATGTCAACATGTCCACATGAGGCGACCCACTCCATGTCAAATAATAGCATTTTAATCAGGACACTCTTATAACATTCTTCAAAAATATAATTAATTACTGTAGAGCTGGAGATTTAAATAAGGATCAAATAACTGAGTTCAGCTTTGAGAATGAAACCAACCTGTTTGTTCCTCAGTTTCTTCATGTTTCACACTGAATGTTTCTTCAATCTTCAGTTCTTCAATCTCCTCTTTAATAAACTCCATCTTTATGTAGATGTGGATCTCAGTCACTTCACCAGGAGTTTTTTTGTGTGTGTGTTTGAAAACTCTGTCCTGTTTAAGATGAGAATAATTAACAGAAACAAATCCACACACATTTCCGAGTGGACAATCAGCTCTAGTTCAGTAGTTCATTTAATGGACCTACATGACCTGATTAGACAAAAACACTGAAAACTGACACAACACATTAATAAAAGAATGCAAATAATAAAATTATACAGACCCTTAATATATTAGTTTAACTTAATGATTTGTAGAAATCGAGATGGAAAAAGAAATGCAGCGCTTCGAATCACTGAATCATTTGTTGTGAATCAATCGGTTTCAACAAAGTCCATCTCACTACAGTGGTTCTAAAATAACTTTATGAATCGGCGACAATAGTTTTTGTGCGCAAAAAAACCCTAAATAACGTCTTACATAGTGATGACGATTTCAAAACAAAGCATCATGAAGCTTCGAAGCGTTATGAATCACTGAGCCGAATGATGATTCGGATCGCGTGTCAATCCGCCAAACTGCTGAAATTTGGCGATTCAAACCGCTGATTCGACTCATGCTTCGAAGCTTCATGATGCCGTGTTTTGAAATCGTCATCACTATGTAAGTCGTTATTTAGGGGTTTTTTGCGCACAAAAACTATTGTCGCCGATTCATAGTTATTTTAGAACCACTGTAGTGAGATGGACTTTGTAACGACGTCTTTAGTACCTTTTAAGGGTCTTGAGAGTGTAACGTGCCATTGTACCAATGGAGGCCTTTCAGAGCCATCAGATTTCAACTAAAATATCTTCATTTCTGTTCCAAAGATGAACGGAGGTCTTACGGGTGTCGAACGACATGAGGGTAAGTAATTAATGACAGAATTTTCATTTTTGGGTGAACTAACCCTTTAATAATTCACGCAAAAAACAAGATGCACACGTGTGGCCAATTTCACATGCATAAAACCAAATCCATGTGCGCAAAATAAAATATATTCATAAAATACATTTCACAAATGCAAAACACAATTCATAGATTTACAACTGTGCACAAAAACTTTTTGAATGTTTGAACTGCTTTGGATGTGTGTGTGTGTTTTTGAGACTTTCCTGGCAGCACTCTCCTCCCACCCAGATGAGTCGTGCTCTTTAGCCAATCAGATTTAACCTTATCAATCGGCCAATCATAACCGGCCCACCATGCGGGCCCACCTGGGTGTAACGTCATCAGCGTTCGACCACCGTTAGAGCTAAGCAGAGAGGTATGTGTAGTTTGATCGGTTCATTTCTGTGTTTACTGAAACTAAGTTAGAGATAAGTAGAAGCGATATTAACTGCTGTGTGAAAATAGACATTTAAGTATTGATGGATTCTTATGTTTACTTCATAAAGAATTATTCATGTGCATACCATACAATGTTAGGATTGTAGATTCATAAACTCCATAGAAAGCATAACAATGGTTTGAATGATGAGAGATTGTGTATATAAATAGACAATTATGAAAAATATAACGTTTTTGGATACATTACACATGGTCTTGTACTATTATTTAATTAGGAAAGAGCAGTCACAGCAGTGTGTATGTACCTGCATGTCATGTCCACCACACATTCAACTGATGATGGTCATTTATGGAAATAATTCAGTGCATACATTGGAGACCATCTATGCTTTGTTTTAACTTTAACCTGCATATATATGCAGTTTTATTGTTTCAATTTCCCAAGACAGATTATGTATGAAGTTGCAGAGACAACCAGTACCTTGACCTTACCATTCCTACTGTAACTCTTTCAAAACAGTCATGTTGCAAGCCATCCATTTTGACTGTTGTTTCAACAAGAGGTTGAAAGTCATGCATTGTTACTGTATTAATGTACACACGCAAGGAATAAAGCCCTGCTATGCATTATTAAACGTTCTTGTTTTATGTCAGAATTAAAAAAGACATTTGCTACAGTTGATGTAGATGCAGCCTATATTCCCCCGGATGCTGATGCCAAGCTTGCTATGAAAGAACTTCATGCAGCCATCAGTAAACAACAGACTGATCACCCGGAAGCTGCGTTTATTGTTGCAGGTGACTTTAATCATTCAAACTTAAAGTCAGTGCTACCCAAGTTTCACCAGCATGTTTCCTGCCACACCAGAGGAAACAAAACCTTAGACCATGTTTACACAAACATGGCTGGCGCTTACGTTGCGACACCCCTCCCCCACCTGGGACAGTCAGACCATATCTCTTTGTTCCTCATCCCCAAATATTCACCCCTCATCAACCGTGTGAAGCCATCAGTGAAAACCATCAAGGTGTGGCCTGCGGGGGCAGACTCCACACTCCAGGAAAGGTTTCTACGCACAGACTGGAGTGTGTTTGCTTCTCAAGCCACCAGTGGCGCTCACACGGACATTGACTTCTACACCTCCTCTGTATTGGATCATATCAATACCACCATTGACAGTGTTACAACCCAGAAACAGATCACCACATACCCAAATCAGAAGCCTTGGATGAACAGGGAAGTTCGACTCCTGCTGAAGTCACGCAATACTGCCTTCAGATCAGGAGATGCACAAGCCTACAGTACATCCAGAGCAAACCTGAAGAGGGGCATCAAAAAGGCCAAGCACTGCTACAAGCTAAAGATAGAGGGACACTTTTCCAACTCTGACCCTCGACGCATGTGGCAGGGCATTCAGGCCATCAGTGACTACAAACCCCCCCACTCCACCCCCGCAGCCACTGATGTCAACTTCCTGAATGAGCTAAACCACTTTTATGCTCGCTTTGAAAGAGACAACAGAGAAACTGCCACCAAGCTCAAACCCTCAGCTGACCCACCAATCACACTCTCCACCACAGATGTCTGCAAGTCACTGAGCCGGATCAGCGCACACAAGGCTGCTGGACCAGACAACATCCCTGGTCGTGTTCTCAGGGCATGTGCGGAGCAGCTCGCTGAGGTTTTTACAGACATTTTCAACCTGTCTCTTGCCCAAGCAGCTGTACCATCATGCTTTAAACGCACCTCCATTGTGCCAGTGCCAAAACACTCTAACCCGAGGTGCCCTAATGACTACCGCCCTGTAGCACTCACACCCATCGTCATGAAGTGCTTTGAGCGGCTGGTCCTGGAGCACCTAAAAGACTCTCTACCATCCACATTGGACTCACACCAGTTTGCCTACCGCAGCAATAGGAGCACAGAGGATGCCGTTTCCATGGCACTGCACTCTGTGCTCACTCACCTGGACAATAAGAACACTTACGCACGCATGCTGTTTGTTGACTTCAGCTCAGCATTCAACACTGTCATCCCAACCAAGTTAATAGCCAAACTTGGAGACCTGGGCATCAATACCTCAATGTGTAACTGGATTTTGGACTTCCTAACTGACAGACCCCAGAATGTTCGTTCAGGATCCACCTGCTCCACATCCATCACACTCAACACTGGCGTACCACAGGGCTGTGTGCTAAGTCCGTTTCTCTACTCCCTCTTCACCTCCGACTGCAAGCCTGTGCATGGATCTAATTCTATCGTCAAGTTTGCGGACGACACTACGGTGATTGGGCTCATCAGCAACAACGATGAGACTGCCTACAGGGAGGAGATCCAGCACCTGGCCACATGGTGCACCGAAAATAACCTGCTCCTCAACACCACCAAAACGAAGGAGCTCATCGTGGACTTCAGGAAGGAGTCAAGAGGCACACACGACACCATCCACATCAATGGAATGGCTGTTGAACGTGTCTCCAGTTTCAAGTTCCTGGGGCTCCACATCTCGGCGGACATGTCGTGGACGACCAACACCTCCAGCCTAGTCAAGAAGGCTCACCAGCGCCTCTTCTTCCTGAGGACACTGAGGAAGAATCAGCTCTCCTCGGCTATCCTGGTGAACTTCTATCGCTGCGCAATTGAAAGCATCCTGACCAACTGTGTGGCAGTATGGTATGGGAGCTGCTCTGTTGCGGAGCGCAAGGCACTGCAGCGGGTGGTGAAAACTGCCCAGCGCATCACAGGGACTCCACTTCCTGCCATCGAGCACATCCAGAGGAAACGCTGCCTGCATCGAGCTCGCAGCATCCTCAAGGACTCCTCTCACCCAGCCCACAGACTGTTTTCTCTCCTGCCCTCCGGCAGGCGTTTCAGGATCCACCGGACCAGGACCAGCAGACTAAAGAACAGTTTTTTCCCCAGAGCTGTCTCTTTACTGAACTCAAACCCCCGTTGATCCACTTCCCTCATAAACTGCTAACTCTCCTACCTCACATCTGCCTTCACTTTGTTATTTGCACTACCGACTGTTTATTACAGTAACAACTGTTTACATATGCATTTTGCACTACCATACCGTAACTGGATTATGCTCATTTGCACTGCCGACTGTTTTTACAGTACCAACTGTTTACATTTGCATTTTGCACCGTACTTCTCAATGTAATATGCAATCACTTCCACTGCACTTTTACACTTTTTTTTTTTCGGATAGCTTCTGTCCATAATTTATTGCAATACCTTAATCCACTGCTATATTCCTCATTTTAGCCTAACATATCATTGTATACCTCTAACTGTAAAATTCTGTTTATAGTAATAGCCATCTGTATATTATATTATATTCATAGTACATATCCACCTGTAAATTCTGTTTATAGTAAAAGCCATCTGTATATTATTCACTGTACATATTCACCTGTAAATTCTGTTTATAGTAATAACCATCTCTCTATTTATAGATATATTTATATATACTCAGTACATATCCATGTCCTGCACTTATGCAAACGTTGTATATCCTGCACTTGCTGCTATTGCACTTCTGGTTAGACCTAAACTGCATTTCGTTGCCTTGTACTTGTACTTGTGTAATGACAATAAAGTTGAATCTAATCTAATCTAATCTAATATGTTTTATTAATTTTGAACGTTTCTGAATCCTTTGGGAATAAAACCTATATGAAATGACTTGGCCATGATTAAAGAGATGGAAATTGAAAATGTTGTCCATTTAGTCACCCTCAAGTTGTTCCAAACCTGTATGAGTTTCTTTGTTCTGCTGAACACAAAGGAAGATATTTGGAAGAATGTTTGTCCCCAAGCAGATAGAGCAACCATTGGCTACCATAGAATATAGACTAAAAAATAAGTCTATACAGGTTTGGAACAACTTGAGGGTGACTAAATGATGAACTGACAATCTCAAGTATGAAGAAGCACAACATTTAGTACAGAGAAATATATATATATACACACACACACACACACACACACACACACACACGTGTGTCTTTTCTATAGTTGTGAGATTGGCTAACTAACAGTTTGAAGCTGGGTTATGAGCTCTTTAGTCACACGGCACTGGAAGCACAATGTCATTGCATGGCTGGTCAGGGATGTTGGTAGTGTTCCAGTCAGTGTTTTCTTTTATTTTAAAGTAGATAAATGTTTAAGTACAATACATCAGGTGGAATGTTAACAAATGAAATGTGTTCAATCTAGTGACCACTAGCCCTTTCTCTGTCAGAACACGTCAGATTTTGGTTTGATATTTAAAGCAGTCAGCAGCACGTATACAAGAGGTGCGGGCAGAGGAAGAGCAGGAAGCAGGAGATGAAGAAATGGTAAAATAATTTAATATAGTTTACTGAGTAATCTTAGTTGCATGATGTTAATTGCATATCTGTGATCAGTATGCCTTTGTCTGATCAGAATAAAAAAGTAAAATGAATGCTTCTCACTATGTAAAAATCAATCCCAGTGCTAAGTGGGAGCTATTGGCCATTGCTAATAGCTTTTGATTGCTTTGCAGTCATTCGCGAGATCGTAACAGAGAGCTGTCTGAGGGGCTCTGTATCTGCAGCTAAAATACAACAAAACAAGCATAATTTTCCTCTTCATATGGGACATCTGATTACCACAGTTGCTTACATCTGTTAATATTTAATTAACTATCGCTTCTACTTATCTCTAACTTAGTTTCAGTAAACACAGAAATGAACCGATCAAACTACACATACCTCTCTGCTTAGCTCTAACTGTGGTCGAACGCTGATGACGTAACACCCAGGTAGGCCCACCCTTACGCGGTTATGATTGGCCGATTGATAAGGTTAAATCTGATTGGCTAAAGAGCTAATGACTCATCTGGGTGGGAGGAGAGTGCTGCCAGGAAAGTCTCAAAAACACATTTTATTTTTGCGCACGTGAATTGATTTTTTTGTGCACGTGGATTTGGTTTTATGCATGTGAAATTGGCCACACGTGTGCATCTTGTTTTTTGCGTGAATTATTAATGAGTCTATTCTGTCTCCATAGAGAGTCTTGTAATGCTGCCTTCACGTGCTATCGGAAATTTCCTAATTCCCACTTTAGAAGTCGTGATTACGAGCTTGTTGCATTCAAGTGCTTTGTTGTCGGAGTGAACAGGAATCATGGTGGACACCAGGTTATTCTGGCCTATTTATGGGGAAAATCTTATTAAAGGAACTGTATGTAAGAAATGTATTTCAATTAATCATAAAATGGCCCTGATATGTCACTAGACATTAAGAAATCATGTTAATTTCAAATACTTATATCACTGACAACAGTTGTCAGGCCAAGATATTGTCATTTTAAAAGTGAAGTTGCAGCCCTCAACTGATGTTGATGTTGACATGTTGTGTCATGCCACCCTCCACCTGTCGACCAATCACGAAGTCAGTAGTGTTTCTGCATTCGGGTTGCCCGCTCTGCTCTAGTTACCACAGCTGCAGCTACAAACTTTTTGGATAAACAATGTCTAACTTTACGAAACCTAAACGGCCTCGTTATGAATCAGAAAAACGTCGTGACAGTGTCCGAGATAAAACAAGGATTTGTATAAGAGATGCCTTTGAAAGATGGAGACGGCTGAAAACGGAGAATAATTTGAAGACTGATGCCAACGTTGCTAATTTTCCCCCGGACAGGTAAGGTTAATCTATGTTTGGCTAACTTGTACTTAATGTAAATGGACATTTCAAATATTCATGACAGTCGAACAAAGTTATGCATGTTCGTGAAAAGTAACGTTAGGTTATCGCAGATGGAGGAGGTGGGTCATTGAATTGAAAAGTTAACGTTAAGGAATTGTTTGGTAAATAAAAACGGCGAGTCGCCATTGCTAACATTAGTAATGCATTATCAGAGCCCGTTTCTCTGTCATTATGCTGAGACGCTGAGGAAAACAACATTAGCACGCCTATTATGGCAATGTGAAAACGTATTTGAGACTGTAGCCTAACGTTACCTCGGTAAAAATTATTCCTCATTCGTTCTTCGCATATATAGTGGACAAAACATGCTGCAGGTTGACCTGCATGACCATTGATAATGTTATTTAGCTTTGCTGTAATTTTACTATAGTATTTTTTCATGTGGGAATGTACTGTCACATACGAGCGTTCATATTTACGATTATATTTGGCTAATCGCCATTAGTACATTTTTGCGATTCATAATTACTTCACAAAACATCACTCTTGAAGCATAAACATAATTAACATAAAGAAAGAAAACTTACTGTGTACGACACGTCACTTGCCATTGAAAGCTCCGTGTAGCAGCCTACGTTCCTGCTGGGTCCTGCAGCCTAGCTGGCAACCTCGAGTCAGGGGAGGGGGATACACCGCTCTACAGTCATTTGAAAGTGATTGCAGTACCAGTTTTGGCCACAGTCCTACATACAGCTCCTTTAAAACCAACATCATATGCACCGACAACCATATAAACATTCCAGATAGTCCGCTTTCTGCTGATTCTGTAATTTCAGTCAAATGCAGGCTATTTTCGCTGTGTACCAAACATACAATACGCTTCACATGATTACATGTAAATATGTACTACATTAATGTCAAGACAAGATGACCAAGCTGTTTTGGAAAAACCAATAAAACCACACCTGCCACAGCAGTCTAGTTCTCCCCGACTCCATGTTTAAAGGGTAACTAAACCCCTGCTCAGAGCTTAACTCCACCCACAGGCAATTTTCAAAAAATGCTGGAAAAGTGGGCAGAGCCCGGCGGACACAGAGGGGACGAACCGAGGGCGGGGCTGAGCGGAGGGCGTGCACCTGAGACCCGCAGTGACGGATTGATTGACAGCTGTCAGACTCGCGAGTCGCAAAGATGGAGAATGACTGGAGTGACGCCAGCTTTGCAACAGAGCGGTCATTCTCCTACCTTCACCTGAAGTGGAGGAGGGTGGATTGTCTGTAACAGACACAGACCCAGAGCCTTATCAATGCGAGCCGCAGCTCAAACTGCGTTAACTCCCGATGCCGACGATGCTAGTGAAGCAGCCGCGCAAGAGAACTGACCTAATCTATCTGCGTCCGCGGCAACCACTTGCGTGTCAGGGTTTGAAAGCGCGTCTCATGTATGAAAATTATCTGTACACATGACGGGCGGCAATAATATCGCAAGAAAAGCCTGACGTGTACTGACAACTGCATTATTTAACCGTATTTTCTTCAATACAATGTTAAAGCAAGTGTCAAGTGAGTTTCATTCATAATGTTTACTTCATGTAATATGACAGTTCATTCTGGAGTGAAGCCGTTCTCATCGTGTGATTGGGGGAAACATTTCTGAGGGCGTGGTGAGCTCGTGTCAGGGGCGCGGATAGTGAGCCGTTGGAGGTACCATCCTACGTCACGATGTACCACAACGTCCAATAGGAAAATTCAACTGCAGTAGCCACCGTTCAACCTTAAGAGGGCAGCACTTTGGCGGTTTTACACCATATTTTATAGAATTAAAACACTTTATACTCAAATGTCTGTCAAAACATTTACTCGAATCAATGAACAGCATTAATAAAGCCCCAGTATTACAGATCATTAACTAAAAAAAGTTGGTTTAGGGTTTAGTTACCCTTTAAAGCTTATGACACGCCCATCTCGGGAATTGGGGTATCAAAATTATTTCCGAACTTCCCAGTGGTAAACACGACATCAGAGGGCGTTCATGTGCAATTTTTACCTAGGAAACTCGTATTTACGATAATTCCGATAGCACGTGAAGGCAGCATAAGCTCCGGTTCTCTTGTCACTCTCCAGAGACTGAACTCATGTTTGAACTGATTCACCATAAAGAGTGAAATGAGCCGCTCCTTCTGTTACTCATGAGTTTATTCTCTTACTTTACTCACACAACGCTGATAAATGTTATAAAAAGCAATGCAATGTTACATTTAATAATATAACATTCATTATGTGACGGTTTAAACACTTTAAACGCTTAAAACACAAACCTCTCTTCAGCAGAATCACAACAGATGCAGGAGCGCGGCGCGGTCTTATGACGTCACAATTGGATACCAAAATAAAAGTTCCGTTCACACTGCTGAGTCTAAAATCACAGAAGTGCACAGAAATTTACATCGAAAATATATATTAATAAAAATAAGAAAAGATGACAAAATTCTGAGTTTAATGTATTATTGAAATACATTTAATAACACAATGGTAAGTTAATAATACAGTTCACATTGATTGATAAATGTTAAAATCAAGACACAGTACCTGACTTTAAGTTTTACTGTTTGGATATATATATATAACACACATTATAAATTAAAGTAATGAGTAAATACCATAACTTAACAAGCAAATAACAGGGTTTCTTTAGGTCCTTAAATTTTTGGTTCAAATTTAAGGCAATAAAAAGTCATAAATAGTATAACAACTGGAAATGATAATTTTAACAGGCCTTGGATTTGTGGATGTAAAAACAGGCGCTGAGATCTGGATATATGCAGATATCTGTAGTTTGAGAGAGTAGAGAGACTGAGCAGTTTAGCTTCAACCCTCAAACTAAAGCTTTTTTTCTAATGGCTTATTAAACTTTATCATGTTTATCGTCTTTTATGGCTTTAACATGGGAAAAGTGACTCAAATAAAGTCAATAACTGTTTAAGATTATGAAGATTTCATGAAAATAAATCTACTGATTCAAGGACAATCATATTTTTAGACAATAGGTTATACCTATTTTCAAGTTTTTAGACTAACTTTATATGTCCACATTTTTAATATCAGAAAAAAACATTTATATTTCAATATTGACACATATATGAACTCTTAGGTTTATTTTTTATCACATTTGTCACATTTGCATTTCAAATGAATTTATATCTGGTATAAATGGTTTCTTCACACAAACAGTTTGATCTTTTAGACAAAGTCTCTCAGTGTTTAGTATTTTTCTAATATTTTCAGCTCATCATTGAACAACATGTATTTAATTATGTATTTCACCAATACATGCAACCTGTCATATCTTTTATTATTTGTTATATTTTTATAAAACTTTGATATATTCTCTCATCCATGAACATGATTTCTGCCCGAGTTCATCTGATTCCTTCCCATCAGCTGTGGAGGTGAAGACGACTCTCTCATGATCTCTGCTACACCTGTCAGCTGCGGATGCCATTATGTCCCAGCAGATGCAGCCTCGTCCCTTACGCCTAGTTCACACTACAGGATTTTAAACGTGCTGTTCAGACTACATGACTTGCTATTGGGTCTTGAAGTTGTTGTGGTGTTCACACTACATGACACTACGTAAATGATCCGCAACAGGGAGTCACACACTACACATACTATCAACAACTCTGTCACCCAACAACTTTTTCCGCGCCCCAAACCACATTTTGTCACGAAAACACTCGCGAGAAGTGGAACGGGAAACGGCCCGCGAAACAGGAGTTGTTTTGAAAATGGACGACAAAACAACATTAGCGGTGCAAGTATTTTGCGCAAAAGTATATTCAAAGTATATTGTACAATGTATAGCTAAGTAATTATACATTATATTGTTATTGACTACAAAGTGTATATTTTTTGTATTTAGGGAAGGTAAAGTAAATAAATAAACCTGAAAAAATAATATATTCATAGTATATTGCTTGTGTGTTCTGAAGACACTGGTAATTCATTTGTAATGTACTTATAACACTAATAAATATACTTATAATAAAAATAAAGTATACTTATAACACAAATAAAGTATACTTATAACACAAATAAATATACTTATAATAAAAATAAAGTATACTTATAACACAAATAAAGTATACTTATAACACTAATAAATATACTTATAATAAAAATAAAGTATACTTATAACACAAATAAAATATACTTCTAATACAAATAAAGCACATTTAATATCACTAATCAAGCATGTAATTAGTCTCTATACTTAAAGTGTACTAAGTATACTTAAAGTTGTTCCAATTTAGTACATAAAAGTACACTAAATACACTTCAAATTATGATTTAATACAACTTATTTACAACTAAAATATACTTAGTACAAAATTAGTTGTTTCAAAAAGCACACTTCAAGTTAACTAATCATTAACACACTTCAAGTATACTGATAATTAGTCTGGCTGCAAGTATACTTAGCATACTTTTTTTTCACTAGGGGTTGTGTTTTCTGAATTGTTATTTTGTTTTCGAAATTGTCGTTGTGTTTTCCGACATGTTATTTTGGTTTTAGATTTTCCATTGTGTTTATAATTTGTTTTTTGTTTTTTTGGATTTGTTATTTTGTTTTCATAATTGTGATTTGTTTTGCACCTCTCGGCCACCGTACTGAACCGCTCCTGTTTGGAGTGTTCTCATAGAGCCAAGGTAAAAGACCTTGACTAGTGTCCCAAACTAAGAGAGGGGGAAGGTGGTCATCTGATGTACTCATAACCACACCTTAAGTGATGTGTGATCCAAAAATCAATGTCCGCGGTGACGTGAGTACCAATCACTACCTTACTTAACGTCCTTGGATGGACGAAGGTAAAATCACTACATAATTGGCGTCCCTTGTTTTGGGCCCAAAAGTGAAATTATTACAGAGAGGATAAGCAGACGCGGGCAGCAGGGGTCGTCTGTGCTACAGAGAGAGTTGGAGGTGAGTAAAACATGTTTATAATGAAAAATTTGCTGCAAGCTCGTGTTGTGGTTTGGCAATGACGGCAATATTACAAAAACAAAAGGCGTGTGTAATGTGATATAAAGTTGTATTTCGTTCTTTATTTCTCCTTCAAATAGATGAATGATAAGAGTGGGTTCAGCAGCTGCTGCGAATGACCGCAGATGAGTGAGATTTTTTGCTGGGGAAAGTCGAACACCTCATAACAAAGCAGGACACCAGAGACTGGCAATGCCGCCTAGAGAGCGTCTGTCACTGTGGTTCCCTTTCGAAAGGGAACTCTCGCTGCGTCTAGCTGACGCTATGGGGAACGCCCTCGGCGTGACTGGTGTCTGAAGCTACTATCGAATCACGGCAAAGTCTTTGACCGACGTCAGCCCATGACGTCATCAACGTGCGACCCGGAAGTATAAAAGGGCGCCGTGCCAACACATACACATCTTTTTCGTCTTCAGGGACTGTTTGTTTGAAGCGGTATCTGCAGATCTGGTAAAGTATTACTAAACTAAGGAAAAGGATGAAACGCACAGAGAAGAGGCAGAGCTTTAGGAAGTGTGTCGACCCGTGTCAGAGGTTTCTGACACTGGGAGACACACATTCTCTGTGCCTTTATTGCCTGGGCGAAGAGCATGCACAGGCAGTTCTCGAGGGAGCTGCCTGTGCAAACTGTGAGCAGTTCCCAGTTAGAACGCTCCGTTCTCGTCTGGCCCTCTTCTCGAGGGAAGAGGGCGCAACATCTGGGGCTGCTGATGTGAGTTCCGCTCGCGCTGAGGCAGAGCGGCGGCGCACTTCATGGGGTTCCCAGATGGAGCTCGCTGATCGTCTGGAGAGAGGTGTGGTACTCTCGGACGATCAAACGGCTGACGAGAGCGACCTGCAGGTCGATGTGGAGAACGATGGTTCTCCGCCGAGACCTGCAGCGGGTGCTCTTCGGGACGGGCAGGAGATGGCTGAGGAGGATGATGAGAGCGACCAGGACCTGGCTGGACCCTCTCAGCCACCCTGTCCCGCGTATGCCGAGTTGCTGGATGCTATGGAGCGCGCCACGGACAGGCTGAGGCTGCCCTGGCGGCGCGCTGGGGGAGAGGTCGCTCGTGGACGGCTCGACGATCGATTTCTCCCCGGTCATACACCAGCACCTCAGATGAGCCTTCCATTCCTACCGGACCTCCATACTGAGGTCCAGGCGGCATGGAAGAACCCGTTCTCTGCCCGCATTCACCGACATCAGCGGGCAAGCTTCGCTGATGTCGAGGGAGTGGGTAAGCACGGGTATGTGTCGATGCCTCCCATAGACGAGACGTTTGCGAACTATCTCGTCTCTGGGCAGGTGTCGACACTGAGAGCTCCATCTCTGCCATCCAAACCGCTGAAAACTACCTCGCGGTTGAATGTCAGGGCATACGCGGCAGCAGGTCAGGCTGGTGCGACCCTGCACACGATGGCGGTGTTGCAGGCGTACCAGGCGGACCTGCTGGAGGATCTCGACCAGGGGGCCGGGCTGTCCCCTGAGGCGGTTGCTGAGCTGCGCCGCACCACAGATCTGTCTCTCCGGGCCACCAAGCAGACTGCTGCTGCTATCGGCCGCTCTATGGCGGCTATGGTGGTTACGGAGAGGCATCTGTGGTTGGGCCTGGCTGATATCGGGGAGAAAGAAAAGGGTTTTCTCCTCGATTCACCGGTTTCGCCTACTGAGCTTTTCGGCACCTCCGTGGAGGCGGTGGTTGGAAAGTTCAGGGAGGCGAAGGCGCGCTCAGCGGCATTTAAAACATGCATACCGCTGAGATCCGCGCCCCCACCCAGGCAGGCGGGACCTGGTCTTTCACGGTCTGAGGACCGTAGGCAGGACCAGAGGGCTAGCGTCTCCTCTCGTGCCCCCCCTCCTTGGAGGAGCAGGGCACAGAGGAGACGGGATTCCCGCGGGGGGAAAAAGGATTTAAGGGAGGTGATCCAGGACAAACGTTCCCAACGAAGGCGTTGGTAATGGGTCACTTCCCTTGAGGGCGGTTACATCATAGCCCTCTCCTTTTTCCTTTCTAATGTCTTTTTATGACTTTTTACCCAGGCGCTTCTTACATCAGGCCTGAGGCGGGCCTATGATGAGTAGTACTATGTTCTGATGGCCCGCCCGGAAAGTGAGAACGCCCCTTTCAGGCATTCATGGGCGGTAGAACATGGTGGTGAGAACTGCACAATGAGTCTTCGCTCAGCATGCCGCAGGTGAGAGTGGTCTTTTTTGTGTGTTATACTAAAAATATGTATTTCTTACAGACCCCAGGTTTCTGTATAGAGTTGGGCATTCATCAGAGAGAACTGTCTTTCCCCTGCTTAGTTAGGCTTCAACACAGCACCATTATCTGGGCTGTGTTTGTGAGCGTGTGTTGGCTTTCCCTGGTTGGTCAAGATGGCGCCAGATAGGCCACCGCTTATGGTTATCAGAAGATGGGCCTCCTCTCATATTGAGAGTAGTGTTTAGGCCGCCGCTCTTTTCTTTGAAATGTTTGTGGATTACTATGCGGTAGCACACTTTTCTGTTAGAATGTAGTGTTTGTCTACCGCCTAGGGTTATTATGTGTCTTCGGTCCCCTAAGCCACTGCAGGTTGGATTAGTTTGTCTCTGTTACGACTGAGCGCTACGGCGTCAGTTGGTATGTGGGTAAAGGAGGCGCGTTGCTGAGGCACCGTCACCTTTTTTGTTGTACTTAGATCGGAGGCCTCCTCTCATTGAGAGTCGTTGGTTTTAATAGCAGTCAGTTTGTTTGTCTGGCAGTTATTTCTCGTTTTTGCGAAACTCGTACAGCTTGTAGGCTTCTACAAGCCTCCCTGGAACGGGTCCCCATTGTAATGGGTAGCTATCATGTGTTAGGCCTCAGCAGGCCTCCATGAAAACGAGCCGTTGGGTCTAATATTACTACAACCCACATTTTTCAAATATGTCTGTCCCAGTTAGCAGGAAGGATTGCACCGTTCTCAAGAGTAAACGGTGACAGTGGTAGGCCTTATCAGGCCTCTAGTAAGGCAGGTGACAATGCTTAAGCATCAAGGTACTACTAGCCTAGCTGGCTATCAGGTTAAATAAGGGTAAATACGCTCTCCTGAAGGTCGGCTGCCAATTGTAGGCCTCAGTAGGCCTCTTGAACAAGGCGCATTATCAGTTGGAAGGCCTCAAACAGGCCTCACTGGAGGTATGTACCGATGTGCGCATCAGGACAGCTAGCCTGGAGGCTATCAGGTTGTAGGCCTCATCAGGCCTCCCCGAAGGCCCGCTGGTAGGTGTAAGGCCTTACTAGGCCTCCTTGAGGGTGAGCTCTCAGGTTGTGATCACTACCAGAAGCAGGTTGTAGGCCTCATCAGGCCTCCCTGAAAGGCCTGCTGTTAACTCTAAGACCTTACTAGGCTTTCCTGAGGGTGAGTTCCCGGATTGTGGTCACTCTCAGAGGCAGGTTGTATGCCTCATCAGGCCTCCCTGAAAGCCTGCTGTTAATTCTAGGCCTTAATAGGCCTCCCTGACTCGAACAAGGTAGTAGGCCCCATCAGGCCTCCCTAAGGTGTTCCTGGGGTCCAGTCATCTGAAACAGTTAGCACGCATTGCAAACAGGTAGCAGGCCTCTCCAGGCCTCCCTGAAGGCTGCTTATCAGGTAGTAGGCCTTAATAGGCCTCCCTTGAGGGCGAGTTCCTTAATCAGGATGCTCGAAAAGCCTGCATAGCTTGACTGTCGAGTCCCAGATGGTGGTCACTCGAACGAGGTTGTAGGCCCCATCAGGCCTCCCTGAGGTGTTCCTGGGACCCAGTCATTTAGCACGTATTGCAATCAGGTAGTAGGCCTCTCCAGGCCTCCCTAAAGGCTGGTTATCAGGTAGTAGGCCTTAATAGGCCTCCCTTGAGGACGGGTTCCTTAAACAGGATGCCCGACTAGCCTGCGTAGCTTGACTGTCAAGTAGTAGGCCTCCATTAGGCCTCCTTGAGAAAACAAGGGTAACCTCAGCAGGCGGTATTGCTGTCAGGTAGTAGGCCTCACTAAGGCCTCCCTGAGGACGGAGTCCCGAGCCTGGATGCTTGGGTTTCCAGCATGGCTTGCGGTTAGGTAGTAGGCCTCTATAGGCCTCCCTGGAATACCCGCTATCAAGTAGTAGGCCCACAGGGCCTCCTTGAAGTTGAAGTTCCTGAGCTAGGCACTTTGATTACCTCTGTGAGAACTTGTGGTAGTTGGGCCTATAGCTGGAGGTTACTCGCCAGGCAGGCTCAGCTGCTCCCCTCAATGAGGGTCGTCTATGAGTGCTCAGCCGCCTGAGCCTGGTCAGACGGTCGTAGGCCTCTCATGAGGCCTCCCTGTTAGATCAGTCATTAAGGCCCTTTCGGCCTCCCTACTGCTTTGAAACACAAGCACCTGGTAGATCCTTGATTTGAGCAGGCAGACTCCCCTCGATAGCAAGGGTTGAAAAGCACTACGCTGAGTGTTGCTCTCTTGGATAACCCGTCTCTGAGTTCCGGGCTAAGTAAGACTGCCTGTGTTTCAGTCCCTTAGCTTGGACGCCCCTTGGGCACCATCCAGAGGCTCTGTTTGAACAGACAGGGTTGGCTAGACCGAAGTGTCCATAACACTTAGGGCACCAGGTCAGGCATTTCCCGAGTAGTGACTGGCTGGGGTTCCTTCGGGTCCCCTAGCCACATTCCCTTGAAGGGACCCCTTCATTGGAAGTAGTGGTCCCGGGCCTTCGAGCTGTCTAGATGGAACTCCACGCAGTGCGTTAGGGTTCCGTTTAGTTGTATAGCTTGGGCTATGACCGTAGGGAGTGCTGTCACTGTCAGCCCAGGACCTGAGGGGGAATCGCTCAGGTTTTTCTATGAATTACTTGAGTTGACAGTTGTCACTGCCAATGGGCAGACACTCCCCTCAGCATGGCGGCGTTGGTATATCGTTCCCCATAGCGTCAGCTAGACGCAGCGAGAGTTCCCTTTCGAAAGGGAACGTCTAAGGTTACGTATGTAACCTCTGTTCCCTGAGAACAGGGAACGAGCGCTGCGTCGCGTTGCCATGCTTCAGGGCCTATCTGCCATACAGTCCCTTCAGACGAGAAGATGTGTATGTGTTGGCACGGCGCCCTTTTATACTTCCGGGTCGCACGTTGATGACGTCATGGGCTGACGTCGGTCAAAGACTTTGCCGTGATTCGATAGTAGCTTCAGACACCAGTCACGCCGAGGGCGTTCCCCATAGCGTCAGCTAGACGCAGCGCTCGTTCCCTGTTCTCAGGGAACAGAGGTTACATACGTAACCTTAGACGTTCTTGGCAACAGGTTGGTGTGACTGCATATCAAAGATGTATGAAATCGATGTAGTTATTGTTCATTTTAGGGCGTTTCTTCAACTAGGGGCATTTTTAGTCATGTGAATATGAATATTTCCATAGAAACCACAAACAAACTTTTTACATTACAGTGTTGTGGTGGTCATGACACTAATATTGTTCGACAGCTATATTTTGTTTAAATAGTAATATTGTAAGCTTGACTAGGAAAGAGGAATTTGTCCAAAATGATATGTTTTTTTTTTTAAATATGACACAAGAACATAAAAGTGCCCATAGGCTAAAGAATCACCTTTTATGTCTGTGTATGTTTTGTAATTTTCTTTGTGTCTCATGCAGGTGAAACATTCAAATCTCTTAAGGTTCCAGTGCAGGATTGGGACCAGCACCATCTCACAGATAGTTGTGGAGACCTGTGCCGCTCTGTACCAGGTTATGAAGGAAGACTTCGTGAAGGCAGGGCAAACTGTGAAAATGAAATTCCAGAAGAGCCAGACAAGGTGGTGAAGATAACAATGGCCTCACTGTGCATCCACAACTTCCTCTGCGAGCGAAGGTCCGAGGCATATACACCTCCAGCCGTTGCAGACTGGGAGAATGCTGACCACAACGTGATTGATGGAGGCTGGAGGAATCATGGAATGGGGGCTTTTCAGCCGGTGGAGCATAGAAGAGAGCGCAATGCAACAGTAACAGCAAAAATGCACCGAAATCTTCTGCGGGACTATTTTGTCTCACCAGCAGGGAGCGTATCTTGGCAGGAGCAACACATTTAGAAAAGTAGAGGTATTCTGAGTTTTTGTCTGTAAATACATCCTTATTGTTGTGTATGTGTACTGCATTGCCTTTGTTGTTGTTGTGAAAAGATCTATATCAATAAAGATAAAGTTGTTCAGCTATTGTTTCTACACCTTCCTTAATGTCTTGTGAAATTGCAAGATAATGTATCATACTCAAAAGTATATTAATAGTGTATATTCTGCACTCTTCAGTTTTTTTTTTTGTTTTTTTTTATGTGTTTACAAGACCAACAGTTCAGAAATGGACAGAAAGGTTTTTATTGTAGCTTGTGTTTCAAAGATTTATTAACAGTAAAAAAAACAACAACCAGTGCTTCTACTTAACATTGCAATGTCATGGAAAAATACAACAAACAAACAATCCTCATGTTGTACAAAAATCTAAACAAAAACTAACAATTTAAGCAATTCACAGGTTCTCAAGACACCATGACACTTGTGATGCATCACAAGTGTCATGCTGTCTTGAGAGCATGCGAATTGCTTAAATTTTTACAGCTCCCAACCAGTGCTTCTACTTCACACTGCAATAATATCATAGCCTTTAATAACAGTTGTTGAAGCCATTTCTATGGACTTAATAATATTTTGAGTTTATTTTGTAAAATCTGAGAAATACCTGGTTGATCCTGCCAGTAGCATATGCTTGTCTCAAAGATTAAGCCATGCAGGTCTAAGTGCACACGGTCGGTACAGCGAAACAGTCAGAAGCCAGAAACACAGTCTTTTGACCTACACAGAACCACACAGTTAATTTGTAAGAAAAGTAAAGATCCTAAGTTTTTATTTTATTTATTTATCTTTTATGTTTTGAGATTCATAATTAAACTGTCAAACGAAGAACTTGGATTCAAGACTTTTATTCACTGACGTTTTGTGTTGAGTACAAAAGAACTTTGAAGTCCTAAGCTAGTGAGTCAGCTTGTTGCACTCACAACAGTTACATACAGTATAAGTTTGAACACACTTCCAAGATAATCGGAAAGTGTGTCCATACTTTTGACTGGTACTGTATATTCAAATGTGATTACAAGTGCAACAATGCAGATATTATGATAATATCTAAACAAATATTGTATCAATGTAAGCTATTTACAGTCTTCAGTCTTTCATAGTGGTCATGATCTTGCAGTGTTTGCAAAAAAGTTGGATGAGGACCCAGAGCTGATGTGTAATGAGGATGAGATTGTGCCGGTGGCGGAGCTGAAATGATGGGTTGAAATGGTGTAACACACTATGCTAGCCTACTACATAGCCATGTGGCCAGCCTTTATTCATATTTTCAATTAAGGCTACTTTAATTGTTGAGCAATACTTTAGGTTAACTTATTTAATCAAAAGCCTATACAAATAGACTACGTTTTCATGTAATCATTGAAATACTTGGGCGAATACTGCCATACTATTTAAATTTGCTGGCTATTAAGTTACGATAAATGTTTTAAATATATAAATCATAAATCTAACCTCTGCGAAATTAAACTGAAAGTCTATAGACTGCTACAGAATAATAATGAAGAAAAAAAACCATCAATTTGCATCAGACAAAAACTCATTTATTCACAACATACTAAACAACTAATTTGCAACTTGATGAATAACAAACCGTGAATAACAAAAACCACTAACGTTTAATCAATGTTATTTTAAATTTTAGATGCAGATTAAAATAGTGGGGGAAAATAGAACAAAGTGTAACAAGTGCAGAGAACATACATAGACTAGGCTAAATTACAATATAACAATAGACAATGCAATAAAACAATAAACATTAACCAGAAATAGGCCTATGCATTGTTAAACTAGCCTTATGCTTTTTTTTTTTTAATTAACATTAGCTACTCGACTCAACTATTAGTTACTTCCATCCTAAACGTGCCACGCCACCTCAGCTATTTCAAGTCGACCTATTAAGGAAATGTTCCTCAGTGGACTCCAGGTCGTTGGGTGAATAGTTTATGCCGTACCTGTCCAAGTAACTTGTCAGGCATAAGTCGGTCAGGGTGAGCGAGTTATCTCCCTTGTCGGTTGTAAGAACCATAATTCGTGACCGTTGGAGTAGTTTGCACACTTCACATCGGTGCGTAATTGACTTGGGAAGAACATTATTCTGCAGGCTGTGGCACTTCGGACAGCGATGTCTGGCTTTAATTTGAACGCCGGAGACGACACCGCGCAGGATCATCGTCTTTATCAGGTACGTCCAGTGGTGGGATTTCTGAAACTTTGGTAGATGGAGGTGTTGTCAAACGAATGTCTCAGTTTAGCTCTCTTGTCGACAAGTTAGAAAACAAATATGATTTTGAGTTGTGAACTTGCAAAATTAGGCTGTCTGTCCCAGAGTGTAAGCTTTATTTCTCCGGTCCCGTCACAGACTCATTTCTTTTAGTTCGCACTCCTCCTTGTTGACCAGCACGATTTTGCTAAGCGCTGCACGGGACACAACTTTGGCTTCCAGCTCGCCTACATGCAAGTATAAAAAAAAAAAGCTTTATAACATAGGTCTCTTTGTCAATAGCCTACATATTCCTTTGAGACATGATATAGCATAGGTTACTTACATTTTGTCTTTACATAGCTTTCACATCGGCTACACTCAGCCTTGCGCTGCTCAGAGGTGCGATGCGGGAAAACGGAACGCTCACAACATCAAGAGACGTGGTTTTATTGCAGATAACATCGAATCCATTTGGATCGGAGTAGCCAGCAGGAAAACAACAAAAAATATATTAGGTAAGTTGTAGCCTAATATCAACCCCATTTGCGCTCATAATGCACTGGAAAGAAAGAGTACTGGTAATTTTTGGCCAAGTCAATTTGAAATGCAGCAAAAATATTTTTTACAGTGCATTCGTATTAATGACATTTTCCATAAACTCAAAAACACAATGCAAGTTATAAAATACAGACAAAAAACTGTAAAAAAAATAGACAGCCTTCGGAAAATTCCTCAAAGTGGATATTGTGCCCTATTTTTAGGTTACTGGTTTGTTTTAGACTTAATTTTGCAACACTTACTGAGGGAGCGCTGCACGTTCTTCAGCTTCACAGCCATCCTGGTCTTCGAAGCGTGAGAAAACGGAGATAGTTTTTCCATCGAAAAACTTACAACTCTGTGAAATTCCCTTCTCCCGCTCTGAATCACAGCAGTGAAATACCTTGCTGTTCTTTGTGGAGTTTTTCGCTGGAGAAACGTTGTGTGGGTAACCTTCTACGTCCCAATCCTCTTCTTTCAGTTTCGCAGGGCTGGCCATGGTCCCAGCAACTCTACTTCTCCAGTGTTCGATCGGCAATGGCCAGCAAAAGTGTAATATGACCTTGTAACGGTGGCTACCTTAACTATAGGAATAAAAATTAGCTTTGGGCGCCAGGCAGAAAGAAATCTACCAAAATAATTTAAGATAATAAGTTTGACCCAGAATAACTCAAACCACCTGTTACAGAGATATAATGGATCCATATATAATGAAGTACTGGAATTCATTAACAAATACATCCCACACAAAATTTCAATGCCAAAATGGTAATGTATTGTATATCAAACAGGAAACAAAAAGCAATTAAACCGAAATATTATGCACAATTCAAACAAAGTCTTTGGGAGTGGCGTGTGGTGTATTAGTTCATGGTTTACGAGTTCATTTCACCACAAAAGAAAAAAACTAAATGTTGCCACAACACTGGTTCAATCACAAACACATAAAAGAAAACTTTACAAATTACAAAATCAGTTTCTCATAAAGAAAACAAAACAAATAAACAAAAAATAAGGAAATATCGATGTGTGTGTGTGTGTGTGTGTGTGTGTGTGTGTGTGTGTGTGTGTGTGTGTGTGTGTGTGTGTGTGTGTGTGTGTGTGTGTGTGTGTGTGTGTGTGTGTGTGTGTGTATGAGTGTGTGTGATCAAAATGCCGGATTTTGTGGTGTCAATTTCCAGATTTTCAAAATAAAAAAAAAATTGTGCCATGATGTGCCGATTAATTAACATAATTTGCATTTAATCACACATAAATAACCCCCAAAAAGATCATTTAAAGTTTTTTTTATTTTTTAGATGAGCACTGAATAGACATTACAAAAAGTAGCTTTTATAATTGTTTATTATTTAACATAAGCTTATCACTACAATGACCATGACATTTAGTTTTTTTATTATTATTGAACATAAGCCTACCCCTTATGCTACAATGGCTATAAATTAACACAAACACAGTTAAACTAACCTCAGTTCAACCAGTTGCTAAGATCTACCTTGTTTACATTTTTTTTATACAGAGTTTAAAGATACAAATTTTTTTTTTTTTGGACAATGTTGCCACCCTTGTGAAAAAATTGTATAGTTAAGCACAATTTATTCATATGACTAAATGTATTTGTGACACACTATAAATGGGCATACTTAACGTCTGTTAAATTGGAACAACTAATTTTGTACTAGATGGATTTTAGTTGTAAAACAAAAAGCAGTGCTGAAGTTCAACTAAAGTTGTATTAAATATACTCGTTTGTGCTAAAGTGGAACTATTAAATAGTGAAATGTTATATACACTGATTGCATTAAAATTTGGCAATTTTAAAATTACAAAAACATTACTGTTTAAAATTGTCTTGTACACATCTACTCTTGCTTAATTTTTTTCTTTATACTTGGCAGCTCATGTGTAACAATGAGATTTGCATCGTTTTCATTTTAATTTTTTTAAGCACACCTTTTGTAGTTGATGTATTTAGCATTTGGAGTCTTTAATGTTAAAGGCTGTTTTCTGCTATTGGCCACGCAAAAATGTGTCACTTAAAGTAAAGAAAGAAGCAATTCCAGACAAGGAAACCTGGTCACGATACAGAGTGTCTGTTCTTGGATATGCAGGTATGCATTTTAGCATATAATGTTATGTTGGATAAATCTGAATGAGATTTACAAAAGTGTAAGCACATACTTATTTAGCAGATGTTTTAAAGTGAATTCCAGTATGGTTATTAATACACAGTCTGCCCAGAGAGGTTAAGTGCCTTGCTGAGAGACACTAGGATGCTGTCTGCGGGGATTAAACCATCAAAAATGTTTGAGGGCAGAGCATGGGTAACTCAATTTATTTTTTCAATAACGTAATACTGTACATATTTTCATAACAGAGACATATGCCGAAGCCAAGCGAAAAGTTCAGCATGCCATGTTTTCATCAAATTTAGAGGTTGAAGACTGAAGACGAGCCTGCTCGAAGACTTATCTGTAAACCCACACGTTACAGAGAAGATGTTGATGATGGTGAGTTTAATAACTTGATGAGACAAGAGTGTTGTCATTACGAAAAGCCTGCTGTTGTTACTTTTAATATATCTCAAAATATAAAAACATATTTATTTTTTGTAGATGACGAGGATGATGAACTGATTAAAAGGAAAAGACCTGAGAGATTTTCAGGGACAAAATTGATCTCAAGCACACCTTCCTGTGAGTAATGTTTGTACAATGGTTATTAGTTTGCTTTTTATATTAAATAATTCCATAACTAAGAGAACACCACGTATTATTGTGCACATAAGAGTAATTCTATACATGTAACCTGGTCAAATGGGCTGGCATTGTATTAGGTAATCATATTGTAATCCGTTATGTGGCTATCCTTCATTTTCTTTTCTAATTATTCCATCTGCAAAATATTTTTCAGCGCTCAAGACCGTGGAGTCAAATGAGACAAGTCAGTCAGTCTTTTAATTGTAAAGTGGTAAATAATACCTTTAAGCTTATGGAAGATCTTTCTAGTACATTCCTGTAGTTTAGCTGGTAGAGCATGGCATGACCAATGCCAAAGGTCTTGAGTATGATTTAGTGGTGAATGCAGTTGCTTTAGATAAAAATGTCTACCAAATGTACAAATGTCAGAGGGCTGATTCTTTATACATTGAGTTGTATGATACCTTAGGTCTACCAGATACTCAAAAAGACAAATAATAATAAGAATAATTAGAGAAATAATAAGAATCTCTCTTCCTTACAGAATGGTAATAGCAATTTAACATATAATGAAGCCTACAAAATCAGCAGTAATGTTATTGTTTTTCATTAATGTTTTTGCATTGATTAAAATAGGCTTCTCCTCGAGGAGTCTTGACATTAACATCAGCAACGGGTTGAAGGCAGTGGTAGAGAGTCATGGCCATGGTAAGTATAAAAAACGTCTCAGGTTACTTGTGTAACCTATGTTCTCTGAGTAGGGAACGAGTGAAGCTGCGTCACTTTAATGACGTAATGGGACGCCCTCTGGGTGTGCCAATTGTCTGAAGCCCTTATAGAATCACGCCAATTGATTGGCTGATGGCGCGCACGTCGCCCCACTTGACGTAGTCACCTATATTAGCGCGCACACGCCATCTGCTCCTCAGATTTCTCTCCCGAAAAAGAAGGCCTGTCGGCAGCGCAAGGAGCTTGGCAGCGTACGCAGCGTCTCGTTCCCTACTCAGAGAACATAGGTTACGCAAGTAACCTGAGACGTTCTCTTTCATAGGTTCACTCGACGCTGCGTCACTTTAATGACGTAATGGGAACGATATACCAAACACGCCAAGCTAAAGCGCTGCCGTATCTGGCTCAAAGAACACCAGATAACCTGCATGACTAGGTTAAGCAGACAGGACATGCGAACCCGGAGCCATGTCGAGATCCAAACTATAGAATCTCACAAAAGTGTGCGGAGAGGACCAACCTGCCGCCACACAAATATCCTCCAAAAGAGCCCCTCTAAAAAGTGCTTGAGAGGAAGCCATACCTCTGGTAGAATGCGCTCTAATATCAAGAGGTGAAGGTAAACCACGCACCTCATAAGCTAAGGAAATAGCCTCTGTCACCCAATGGGAAACCCTTTGCTTCGAAGCGGCAAGCCCGCGGCGGCCAGCACCGAAGCAAACCAACAGCTGGTTAGATTTCCTCCACCCGTCGGAACGGTCAACATAACACTTCAACGCTCAAACTGGGCAGAGCAAATGAAGTTTCTCGTCTTCCTCCGAGTCAAACGGAGGGGGGTGAAAGGAGTGAAGAGTAATAACCTGAGAGCGAAATGACGTGGACAAAACTTTGGGCACATAACCCGGCCTAGGTCTTAAGGTAACCTTGACTAGGCCAGGGGCAAAATCCATACAGGTCCCGTTAACAGAGAGACCCTGTAGATTGCCCACTCGTTTCAAAGAAGACAGAGCTAACAAAAGAGCAACTTTGAGAGTCAGAATTCGCTCAGGAGCTGACTCCAAAGGCTCAAATGGAGCCAAAGTTAACCCTTCAAGGACCACGGAGAGGTCCCAAGAGGGAATACCAGGGGAGCGTGCTGGTCTCAGGCGCCTAACCCCTCGCATGAAAGATGAAACCAGTCTATGCTTGCCTAGAGGGATTTCGTCCGACCCCCTACCGGCAGCTAAAGCTGCGACATAGACCCGAAGGGTGGTGGCCGCTGCTCCAGCAGCAAACTTCTCCTGCAGGAACTCCAGAACCGAACCAACCGGGCAGTTAACTGGATCTACTGCATGAGTCGAGCACCACGACTCAAAGTCCCTCCACTTGGAGGAATAGAGCTTCCTTGTGGAGGGAGCTCTCGCATTAGCAATGATCTCCTGAACGTCCGCAGAAAGACCAGTGTTTAGTGTCGTTGGCCCTTGATGGGCCATACCCACAACTTCCAAATCTCTGGGTGAGGGTGCCAAATCCTGCCCTGAAGTTGTGTCAAAAGGTCCTTCCTGACCGGTATCTCCCATGGGGAGGAGTCCAGGAGGAGAACCATCTCCGAGAACCAAGTCTGGGATGGCCAGTGTGGAGCCACCAGCAGAAGGCTGGCCCCACTCTCCCTTACTCTGTACAGAACCGCCGGAATCAGCTTGATCGGCGGGAACGCATAGAGTTTCAGATTGGGCCATGGATGCGCGAACGCATCTATCCCCAACGGGGCCGGAGAGCTCAGAGAAAACCAGAGCCGACACTGGGACGACTCCTTCGAGGCAAAGAGGTCCACTTCCGCTTTCCCGAACATCTCCCAAATCTGTGACACAGTTTGAGGGTTCAGCATCCATTCCCCCGACCGGAGCTTCTGTCTCGACAGATAATCTGCAGCGACGTTTAAGACTACGGGTACATGGGCTGCTCTCAGGGACAAAAACTTCTCCTGAGACCACAGGAGTCGGCGTGCATGCCTGTCCAGGGTGCCCGACCGTGATCCTCCTTGGTGATTTACGTGAGACACCACTGCCATGTTGTCGGTCCTGACAATGACTCAATGGCCCCCTGAGTGAGGGGAGAAAATGTTGAAGGGCCAGGGATACCGCTCTCAACTCCAGGCAATTTATATGCCAGGAGAGAACTTCCCCCTCCCAGATACCCATAGCTGGTCTGCCCTCGAATACCGCACCCCAGCCGGTAAGAGAGACGTCCGTCGTAACCATTTGGCGACGGAAAACAGCCCCCATCTTGACCCCTTTCTGAAGAAAGAGAGGGTCTCGCCACATTGATAGGGCACGAAAGCAGCCGCGTGACACCTTCAATAGGCGAAGGGCCGATCCTGTTGACCGAGCCCCTGAGCGTTTCATCCACCAGAGGAAGGGCCTCATATGGAGCAGTCCCAGGGGAAGCACCGGGGAAGCTGCGGCCATGAGACCCAGGAGCCTGCGACACGTACCCACAGAAACATGATGGCCTAGCCTGAAGCGGACCAAGCATGTTGTGATACTGGAAATCCGAGCAGGGGCCAAACGGGCCTGCATCGGAACGGAATCCAGACGAACACCTAAGAAGGTGGTCTGCTGAGCCTGAGTAAGAACGCTCTTGTCGGTGTTCACTCTCAAGCCAAGAGATTGAACGTGTCGAAGAACGACATCTCTGTGATGATAGGCTAACTCCCTGGAGTGGGCCAGAATGAGCCAGTCGTCCAGGTAATTGAGAATACGGATGCCCTGGAGCCTCAGCGGGGCCAGAGCAGCATCCATACACTTCGCGAACGTCCTTGGTGCCAGGGCAAGGCTGAAGGGAGGGACTTTGTATTGATAAGCCTTCCCTTTGAAGGCGAACCTGAGAAACTTCCTGTGTCGTCTGACAACCTGAATATGGAAGTAAGCATCTCTCAGGTCTATAGTGACAAACCAGTCCTCCGCACGTATCTGAGACAAGATAGTCTTGAGCGTTAGCATCTTGAACTTCCCTTTGTAGAGGGCGAAGTTCAGGCGGCGGAGGTCCAGGATGGGACGCAGACCGCCGTCTTTCTTCGGAACAAGGAAATAACGGCTGAAGAAGCCACATTTCTCCTCTGTTGCCGGAACTTCCTCTATTGCCCCCTTTAGGAGGAGAGAAGAGAGCTCTTGTTGTAGCACAGAAGCCTGAGAGGCGCTGTTTACTACCGTTTGAGTGACCCCGTCGAAGCAAGGAGAGTTGCGACAGAACTGAAGCGTGTAGCCTGATTGAATCATGCGGAGGACCCAGGATGATATCCCTGCAAAAGCTTCCACTCGTGGAAGAAATTTGACAAAGTGGGAGGTATGATGAGGTGCGGTGGACATACCTGAGATAGGGTGTCGAGCTGGACCTCTGAGGGGGGTGTGGCCATCCGCAGAGGAGAGCACGTGGCGTCCTGGCGCGGAGTAGGCAGTGGAAGGCTGGGCCGCTCCGGTTCCCGGAGAAGACAGGATGTGTCTCCGTCTGGACGAGCGGCGGATGGTGAGCCAATCAGACGTGAGGGGAGAAAGCAAACAGTGTCTCCTTCCTTCAACGCCGGAAAAGGCGAGGATAGAGTCGGTTCTGTATTCCGAGGCGCGCTGGGCGGCGGAAATGACAGAGCTGGATAGGGAGAGCTGGTGGGGGGCGGGCAGAAATGCTTGCGCGGTCTGACCCAGCCCTGGTCGTGAACTGCAGCTCCCCTTTTTCTGACCAGAGGGTCAGGAGCGACTCGAAGTGGCCGAAGCAGAAGGTTTGCTGGGCCGCTTTGGGTCGATGCGTCTGTGACGACCGCAAGCTCCCCAGACCGTGGTGGGTGGAGGATAACTCTGGTTGCTCCTCCTGGCGGTAAACTCTCTTCTGAAAGAGGGGCGATCTCTGGACTGAGAGGGGGAGGGGGAAGGAGCGTCCCTCGCTCTCCTCGGCATGAACTGCTTAAGAGCGGCAGACTGGGATTTTGCAGATCTGAACTTCTCAACCACAGTATTAACCGCCTCCCCAAACAATCCGGACTGAGAAACCGCCGCCACCGCGCCCGCCATAGAGCGTCCTACAGCGCGAGCTGTGTGTTTAGTAGCCCGTAACGCCAAATCCGTGGCTTTGCGAAGCTCCATCACTGCTTCCGGTGTCAAACCGGTGCCCTCATCCATTTCCTTAAGCACATTCGCCTGATAGGCCTGGAGAATGGCCATAGTATGAAGGGCCATGCCAGCCTGACCAGCCGCCATGTAGGATTTGCCAATCAGGGCAGAAGTGGTCCTACACGGCTTAGTGGGAAGAAGGGGGCGGGACTTCCACGAGGGAGCTGAAGATGGCGCGAGGTAAGTGGCCAGCGTGTCCTCAACCGCGGGAATGGCGTAATAGCCCTGTTCCTCAAAACCCACTAGGTTGGTGAAATCAGCGGCTGCCGCGTTAGTTAGGCGGGCTGAGAACGGCTACTTCCAGGATCTGGAAATCTCACTGTGTAGATCACTGAAGAATGGTAGCTTCCTCCGCGGAGCCCTAGAATTAGGGCCGCTGAGGAATCTCTCATCCAACCGAGAAGATTGAGCTTCGCGGGGTTCATCTGGCCACTCGATGGCGAGCTTCTGTGTAGCGCGCGCGAGTACATCCACGAGCTCGTCATATGCCGCTGATGGCCGAGCTTCCTGGCCGCTTGGCGGGAGAGCGTCGTCAGTATTTGCAGCACCGAAATCCTCGGAGTCGGATGCTGCAGTGAAAATGACATCGTCCAGACCGAAGGAAACCGCATCGCGTGCCTCCGGGCTGGGACAGAGATAATCATGCGAGTATTCCACAGGCGGAGTCCCGCGCACGTGCTCGGGGGAGAGAGGGAGAGAAAGGGTGAGGCCCGTCTGCTCGCACTCCACATCCCACATCTACATCCGAACCCCAGGTCGCGGATCCAAGAGAGGCCTGCGCGGCCTCGGGAGCGCGACGGGGAAAAACGGATGACTCCTTCTCAAAAACCGCGAGCCTCGAGCGGAGGGTTTTGAGAAGGAGGTTATCGCAGTATTTACAATTAGAGAACCCCTGAACCGCGTCGCGTGCGTGAGGAAATCCCAGACATTTAACACACTTACTGTGGGGATCGTCGATCGCGATGAAGCGAGTGCACGGCGGTGGGCAACGTCGGAATTCCATAGCACTTCACCACAAGGAGAACAAATTTCCACAATCCGCGGTCGCTGAAGTGCTGAGGTAGATATCGACTGAAATCCTAGAATTTGGGCCAGAAAAATCAAAAACCGAAGGGCATGAAATGGCCGCTTCGTGAAGGCAGAGAAATCTGAGGAGCAGATGGCGCGCGCGCGCTAATATAGGTGACTACGTCAAGTGGGGCGACGTGCGCGCCATCAGCCAATCAATTGGCGTGATTCTATAAGGCCTTCTGACAATCGGCACACCCAGAGGGCGTCCCATTACGTCATTAAAGTGACGCAGCGTCGAGTGAACCTATGAAAGAGAACAGCTCTCGGCATAGTGTTCCAATGGGTCATGTGTAACTTGCATATGTATTTTCTATATGATGCTTTGGTTGGGTTTATCAGGAAATCTATTTGAAAACCAGGTATTGGTCACAACCCAACAAGACAGTCATGGTAATTTAACCCCTAGGAGTCTGAGCTGTTTTGGGGCCCTTTAAAAGTTTTGACATGCTCTGACATTTGTGCTTTTATTCAGTTGCTTATAAACAGATTAAAAAGGTTGGTTACCTTACAGGATGTTGAGTTTACCTCGGTTGACATGGGTAAAACATGGACTGGCGTTGTGGATGAAGTCTTGTCTTCACCTTCAATGTTGTCAAGAGCTTCAAGGTTCAGGGGAAGGTCCTCATCGCTGTCACTCTCTGCCTCACTGTCAAAATACTCCTCCTCATCAGAATGAAAAAAATGTCCTCAACTTCCTCATTTGTCAGTTGTCTTTTAAATAAATGGTCTGTCATTTTCTCTGAAGTAAAGATAAAAAGATAAAAACTGGTCAATTTTATTAAAATCGTGTCTCAAGTCAGTACCAACGCGAGTGTGAGGTAACAGTGACAGCTTGTCAGCGGGAAAAAATGCTTGCAATGCATGACTGTTCAAATGTTTTATTTTTTATTCTTTTTATATAAAATATTTACTGACTAAATTAAATACATGCAAGTGAACTCCATATGGTTTAAATACTTAAAAGAAAATGTAATGTTTGTTGATCGGTAAGTTATCACGGTCTGTGGGCGGGGCGGTGCGCCACCATTATATGTTTACAACACTGACAGGGAGTCTGAGCTTGCTGGATTTACAACACAAGATCATTCACTTCTCCTGATATGTGTGACATTATGTGAGGGAACAGGATAGAAAATCATTGTGTTAGTTGATCGGTAAAGTTATCACAGGCTGGGGGGGTCCGCGCCGCCATTATATGTTTACAACACTGACGGAAAACGGAGCCTGCTGGATTTACAACCACTCATCATCCACTTCTCCTGATATATGTGACATTTTTGTGATTGTGTAATGTAATTTGAATTGTATGAAGCCTAAAATAAACATTAAAAGACACTGAGCTCAGTCAGTTGATAACTGAACGTTCTAATCACACCAATGTGATCGTACGCTCCAGGGACCAGCCTAGAATAATCACACTGATGTGATGTCAAATATGTGTCGTATGTGTCAAAGGGTTAAATACAGCAAAAATGTACAGGCTCCACTGATGATATCAGTAACAGGCTCAAATATGAAACTGATTTTTGTGTAGTTTTTGCTATGTGTCCAAATGAAAGATGACAACAATGGAAATCTAAAGATTTATCTGAGATTTTACGTTAATGTTACCTCAGTAACGTTACAGCTCACTGGAGATTGTCAGCAAATGAACCAAACACGGCATTACATTGAACAAATGTTACAAAACCTTGAAAAGACAACAGATAAAGTGACAATTAACATAACATATGCAAAAAATGATGACTCAAATAAAATGTATAGCTCTTACCTTTTCCTCTGAGAACTCCCGCTGGTAGTCGACCATCAGAGCAAAATGAGGCGCATGCGCAGTCCAAAGTCCGTGCGCACAAATGATGACGCCGTTAATAAATCTAGCAATTTATTTATATTTACATTTTTATTTGATGTACATTTAAATGGTATAATTGTCATATTAAACTTGCATTAAATAATAATAAAAAAATAATAATAATAATAAAAAAAACATTTGTGATGATTCTTCTGACTGCACAGTGCTCAATCGCTCTGTATTTTGGGAAAATCATATGTGGACAAAAGTGGATAACGTGTGTTTTCCGTATGGGTAAGAACATAAATAAAAGACTTTTTGAATTGTGTTTGGAAAAACATTTATTTTTTTGTCATAACAAACAGGCCTGGTTGTATTTAACTCTGTTATACTTACGATACATTTTCAACTGTCATTCAATTGACAATATTGATACAATACAATACAATTTTTTCCCTTTCACAAGTTGTAGTGAAATTGCTGTCTCAAATCCTCTTTACGAACTTAGATGTTAAGTATAATGTCATGCTACTGTGCCCATTCAATCTGATCTGTTCATTTATAACTCCACACACAGTGTTATCACGGGTTACACAAACAAACAAAAATGTTCTAGCTTCATTCATTCTTTTTTTTATCAACACTTGAATGTCTTGAATTATCAATGGTTTCATAAAAAAACAAACAAAAAATCTGAGAAAAACGTGTTTTTTTGTCTTGACTTTGTCTGGATGTGAATCAGAACGGATGGATGGATGGAGTTTAACATTTCATCTGGTAACATTAGGCAATCTTGATTTATATACTGTTATGTTTGATGATCGTGCTATTTAACTAATAGTATTATTTATTTCATTATTTGGCTAAAAGCGACAGGCTGTACCTCCTACTTCTGGTTGTAAATGTCCGTTAGTGGCAGAAACTGCCTGCTGTGCAAGTATTGAGCAATAGACGCATGACATGGGCATGAATAGCATGTGTCACACATCTAGAAAGGAGCAGGCGTTGTTCCTTCTTCCGTTTTAATGACTTCTCATTACACTAGTGGCACATATAAAGTGTGATATTCTTGCTCATGTACTTGCGCTTCAAATGATCTGATAAATGCTGTGGGAACTTCCGGATCCAGCCCTAAATCTTCAGTCAGGCACATGCACAGGTAAGGGAGAGCACAAGCCCTTTTTACCCTTACACTCCGAAGTGCCCTTTTTTTTGGTGGCGGTGTTTTTTCTTCTTCTTTAATAAATCAATGCTATAGGTCACACTTTACGTCTGTCTGTGTGTTTTACAGATATTTAGCCAATGAAAGGTATTAAAGCTTGTGACTAAATCTTGCTGGACCCTCAGACAGTCAGTAACCCTCATAACTCCACTCCCTCTATCGTAACTGAATGAACTGAAGTTCTACAGCAGCTGAACGAACTCTTGCCAAGGTAAATAAAGATCTTGTTGTTTGAATAAGTACAGCGTTTTCTTTACGCAAGAAACACTATAACTGTCCCAATGTGAAGGCCGCGCACTTTGAAGGCTGCATTTGAAGTGTGATTGTGTCACAGCGGCTCTACGAAGGCTGTCCCAATGTGAAGGCTGCACCTCTGAAGGGTAGCGGTTGGTAACTCTGGTGGACTGGACAGGAGTGGGCGGTCTGACAATAGCCCGGCGGTAACACAAAAGCCCAACCGGGGCCTGAACTTGAAGTGAACAAAACGTTCTGTAGTGCTGGCATTCGCACAGTTCCCAGTTCCCTGCCCTGAGCAACCTGGCAAGATAATGTTCCCAATTTTAACTTGCATAAATGTTAAAGGAAGCATGTAAAAATCCAAAAAAAGACTACTTTTCTGCTCCATTTCTTTTTTTTTTTTTTATCCCTCAATCGTGCGCTGTAAGTTGTCACACACCTGCTATAGGCCATTTAACGACACACGGTTCAGTGTTGCCAAGTCTGGAAAGGGGCTACTTTTACACCGTTGCTCTGAGTTGTTTGTACCCATACGGAAATGTAATATATGACATATATGTCCCTATATCGCAAATGACACTGTCATATATGCTAAATATAAGACAATATATTGCTATCACATATATACATATCTCTAGATATATGTTGATATAAGTTTATAACATATATACATTTTCCATATTAAATTTGTATATTGACATATATTAATACGATATATATGACTATTGTTTATATAATATTGTATGTTATGACCATATATGTCACCGATATGTTTAATTTATATATGCCCATTTATTTAAACAACATACATACATTTTATATGCCTATGGTTTCTTTGACTTGTATTTCATTGCAGACAATATGAACACAAAATATTTCATGTTTTGTCTGGTCAACTTCATGTCATTCAGACCTGCAACACATTTAAAAAAAAGTTGGGACAGGAGCAATTTAGGGCTAGTAATGAGGTAAAATGGTTAAATAACGATGTGATTTGAAACAGGTGATGTCAACAGGTGATTGTAATTATGATTTGGTACAAAAGCAGCATCCAAGAAAGGTCTAATCCTTTAGAAGCAAAGATGGGCCGAGGATCGCCTGTTTTAATAAAGTTTAAATATTTTAACGTATTACTTATTTTTTGCTAACTGCGCCGTTTAACATTTAAGGCTTAGGCATGTCATATGTATTGCATTGCAAGTGTGTAAGTACACATCCATAACCTATATTTAAAAAATATGTACGAAATTAATGAAAGCATGTTTTTTTTTACATTTGTTTAGTTTACACCATTAATTCAAAATATTTAGCAATTGATTTACATAATATAAGAACATAACATATTTAAAATATATGTGCACACTGTGTGTATATATATATATATATATATATGTATATGTATATATATATATATGTATATATGTGTGTGTGTGTGTGTGTATATGTAATTTATATATTCCATATACATTTATCAAAAATATATTTTATATATTTCATTTTAAATGTAAAATATATAATAAGACTATATAAAAACATATATTAGGGACATATATGTAACATGTATGCAAGCAATATGTTATGCATATATGTGTAGTTTGTATATTGAACATATATACAAAGAAATATATGTCATGTATATTGATAATTATATATGTGACATATATATAAAATACTGTATTATACATACATAAAATATATGGGCTAGTTTTATATGTCAATATATGAAATTGTTCCATTTTCTAATAGGTTTTATATATGGGCAGATATATATGTACATATATGTTTTCACTTTCTATGTGGATATATTTCATATATGTATATTTCATATATGTACATATATTACATTTCCGTATGGGCCCATACGGAAATGTAATATTTGACATATATGTCCCTATATCGCAAATGACGCCGTCATATATGCTAAATATAAGACAATATATTGCTATCACATATATACATATCTCTAGATATATGTTGAAATAAGTTTATAACATATATACATTTTCCATATTAAATTAGTATATTGACATATATTAATACGATATATATGACTATTTTTTATATAATATTGTATGTTATGACCATATATGTCACCGATATGTTCAATTTATATATGCCCATTTATTTAAACAACATACATACATTTTATATGCCTATGGTTTCCTTATTAATTCATTCCTTCTTTTCCTTATTTGAACAGCTTGAACTTTTAACAAGTCTACACAATCCACATTTCATTAAAAAAGTTTTTTTATATACATATATACAACCCCAAATTAGAAAAAGTTGGGACAGTATGGAAAACGCAAAAAAAAAAAAAAAGTGATTTCTAAATTTACTTTGACTTGTATTTCATTGCAGACAATATGAACACAAAATATTTCATGTTTTGTCTGGTCAACTTCATGTCATTCAGACCTGCAACACATTTAAAAAAAAGTTGGGACAGGAGCAATTTAGGGCTAGTAATGAGGTAAAATGGTTAAATAATAATGTGATTTGAAACAGGTGATGTCAACAGGTGATTGTAATTATGATTTGGTACAAAAGCAGCATCCAAGAAAGGTCTAATCCTTTAGGAGCAAAGATGGGCCGAGGATCGCCAGTTTGCCAACAAATACGTGAGAAAATTATTGAAATGTTTAAAAACAATGTTCCTCAAAGAAAGATAGGAAGAGATTTGGATATTTCACATTCAACAGTGCATAACATAATTAAAAGATTCAAGGAATCTGGAGGAATTTCAGTGCGTAAAGGACAAGGGCGCAAGCCTAAGCTGAACAACTGTGATCGGTGATCCAGAAATTTCCTGGAACCACCAGGGGCCAACTAGGGGTAGCTATAAATCAAAAGATCACTGAGCTGAGGACATCCAAAAAGACTCTAACTTAAAAAAAATTACAGGCTGTATCATATACCTGTTGGTGGATTTTCATGTTCTGTGCTGTTTTATTTGTTACCTGTTTTGTTGTAATATTGTATTTATATATAATAAAGTTGTGTGTTCAGTAGTTTTCTAATTTTGCGCAGCTTAATTTTTCTTTTTATATTAAAACTGTTTTAATAAAGTTTAAATGTTTTAAATGTTTTACTGTATTACTTATTTTTTGCTAACTGCACCGTTTAACATTTAAGGCTTAGGCATGTCATATGTATTGCATTGCAAGTGTGTAAGTACACATCCAGCCTGTAGTGCTCCTGTCAGAAATTGAAGCTTCCGCGCCTCGATCGCCCCCCGGTGGCTGGTCCCAGTACAGCTCCTAAACCCCACCCCTCCATGTATTTGAATGGACGCGAGACACACCAAACAATTCAATTACACTTCAAATAATTGTTTCCTAAAGATGGTTTAGGTAATTTTAGGCAGTTTTTATTACAATAATTTCATTTCAAGTGTTCGTTTTTTAAATAAGTTTAGTTTTAGTGAGTTATTTGATGCTATAAAAATGGGGGGGTGTGACGTCATGATTGACAGCTGAGATTGACGGCTTCTCTGAGTGAAGTTGTCACTGAGGCACTAACTGACTTTTTTCGGGATTTTTGGGAGGAGATTGGAGCTTTAGCTTTAATTTCTACATTTCCATAACTGTTTATTTCACACCAACACAATTAATTATTCTGCATCTGCGAGAGTGTGGGCGGGCTTTTGATAATCGCGCCTCTACTTCCTGTTCTCTACTGCGCAACTCCGGTCCCGAGATCGCTACTGCGCAGACTCGGTCCCAAGATGTCAGTGCCGTGAGCGGGCCTATGAAAGCTTCAACTATGGTCAGCGGAAGTCAATGAAGTCGCGTCGTCCATATTTTTTTACGGTCTATGGTACACATCCATAACCTATATTTAAAAAATATGTACGAAATTAATGAAAGCATGTAATTTATCTATTCCGTATACATTTATCAAAAATATATTTTATACATTTCATTTTAAATGTAAAATATATAATAAGACTATATAAAAACATATATTAGGGACATATATGTAACATGTATGCAAGCAATATGCTATGCATATATGTGTAGTTTGTATATTGAACATATATACAAAGAAATATATGCCATGTATATTGATAATTATATATGTGACATATATATATAAAATACTGTATTATACATACATAAAATATATGGGCTAGTCAATATATGAAATTGTTCCATTTTCTAATAGGTTTTATATATGTTTTCACTTTCTATGTGGATATATTTAATTTATGTATATTTCATATATGTACATATATTACATTTCCGTATGGGTAGCCTATAGTCCACAGGTTTAAGTCTTTACTTTAGCTATATTTCTACTACTCAGCCCCTGCATTTTGGGAGTGATTCTGCTACTTTTGATTAGCAATTGTAGAGGTTTTGTTGTGCAGTCCTGGCAACCCTGTCCCTCGGTTCAGCCTTCGCGTAGGCCTTCGAAGCGTGCAGCCTTCACTTTGGGACACAGCTTTTATCTATAAAGGCTCATATTTTATGTATTTGAGGTCTGAGACATGTGGGACCAGAGAGAGAGGGCTAGTATTTGCCATCTAGTCATAGCCAATAGCCTACACTTAAATAGCCTGTGCATACAGTAGCATTTCATCTTTTATAAAATTAGATTTTGGTCAAATGTATTTTACAACAGGAAAAACGGAGTGCCCATAAATCTACAACAAACTTTGTAACTGTTGATGAAAACATAAGGTTAATGTGATACCTCTGTTTTAATAATGACTGACAAAATGACAATTTTCACACATTCGCTGGCTGAAACCCCTGTAACTGCATTTGAATCTTACTTTTGTAAAATGTTAATAATATATTAATAAGTAATACAACAACATATAATTTGTTTTTACCATCAGAAAATCATAAATAAGCACAGGTGCGCCCTGAGTGATCCTCGTCATCTATGTAAAATATATTTCTAAGAAATTTTTTATTTTATTTATTATTGCGATACACTTAATTTATTAAAATTTAATGATATTATTGTCAGGAATGCTGAATGACACAAACAGGTAAGTTGAAATGATATTTATTAAACACAACATATAATGGTCACGGCAGACAGGAAGAAATGATGAGATAACTGGAGCGGTAACTGATGAAGTGTTCTGAATGAGTCTCTTATCTGATGCAGGATGGAAGTCGGGATGGTGATGGTACAAGGCAGAAGATCTGAAGAAGGCAGGCTGGTTGAGGAAGGATCGTCGGATGAAGGAACACAGGTAAGTCTTTAGTAGGTAAGGATAGAGTGAGTGAGTCAGTATGGCGATGTAGCATCGACGAGACCTGACAATGACTGGAGAAACTGAAGGTGCTTATAACAGGAAGGGCAGTGATAGGGAATTAGGGACAGGTGATGAACACAGGTGCGATGAATCAGAACTCGGGTGAAGCGGAGCGGATGGGCGGAGTGTAGAGGTCTGGCGCTGACGCTGATGCATCTGTGACAATTATGGTCGCATCTAAAGTTTATGGAAGACACCAGATTACTTATAGTGACAATAGCATAGGGGTAAAGTACATGGTTTAAAGTTTTGACGCAAATCGACCGGAGGTTCGAATCCGCCTTTTGCCGAACTCGTTCTACTCCCTGTTCCCATAACATATCACATCGGAAAGGCATTTCTTTTCAATAAAAATGAAGAAAATATTCCAAAAGTGGAACTAAAACATCTAACGTGTGTTGACTGATAAAGTGTTAGGGGTAGGTGAACAGACATGCCCTTTTTCAGTTTCAGCACATGCCCCTCAAAAGGTGGATTACAGCAGTAAATCAGGTGAAGGAAGTGGAGGAAATGCTGTCTGGTTTGAAAACACACTGCTGATAAGGAGCATCAAATAGCAAATATATACAGTATATATAAGAATTTCGGCAAATGCAGTGACAGGAGACTGAGTGCTGACGTCTCTCATGTCTCTTCCTGAAAAGCAGTTTCACTTCCTTTACAGAAGTCAACGAAATTTTAGTTCAACACGACAGTTCAGAAGAGACAAAGTAAAGCTCTACAAATCTGAGGTGAGTGTTTCATCTTTCTTTTGTTGTTTCGTGTGTGTGTGCATTATTATGTGTCTTTGGGGACCTTAATGCAGTTGTGAATTAATTCTGATAATTTTATTTAAACTTCCTCATCTCATGATTGAACAGAAGATCAAGTGTGTCTTATATTGGTACACAATACATTCTGCGCATGTGAAAGATACTGTTTTCCGTGAAGTAAAGTACAAAGCCTTGTTTACATAATGAACAATAGTTAAGCAACCGAGCGTTTATGGTGAATATGAGAGTGGATCTGGAGTCTTGCTGAATGAAGAGAGATGAGCCCAATGCCGTTTAATTTTAGTTTGAAATAAATTCATTTTGGCTTGATGTGTTGTTTATAATGAATGCCACAAAGATTAAAATGATTTAATATACATACAAATGTATGTAGTTGTTTGCAGTTATGAGGTTAATGGGTGTTTTTAGAGTAAGATCAGTTTCTCTCATGTGATTACTTCCTCTTCTTGGCCGGTATTGTGTAATATTCTGTTCTTGTGAAAAACTGTTCCAGTGGGTGGAGTACACATGAATATTCATGATATTTCCCTTGTTGTGGGCGTGGCAAACGAATGGAACTGAAAAGATTAGTGCACCCTCCTCAAATCGCAACTTGTGTCATGGATTATTTTGAAAAGACAATGAAGTTTCAATGTTAAGCATTAACTGCAACAGTTCACATTTTCAAAACAATTAAAGAACAACTCTGGTGAAAAATGAACCTAGGGGTAATTAACACATGGTTACCGAGTAGATCGTTCTCTGGGATGCGTTTTCATGAAAATCAAATGTAAAGAGTTTTATCTCTAAAAACAGATTATCTTATAATGCTAGTCTATGGGGCATAGAGTAAGTAAAATTTAATTGCTAGTTAATACCACTAACAAGGCTCAAAATAGCCTCTAACACTAACACGGTAGCATAATGAGGGTCCCTACATGCAAACCGAAGCATTGAGAACTTTGTAAGTGTACAAACAGTTTAATAAGAAGTTACTTTTTAAAGACAGAACATTACACGTACACAGACAGGAGCCATCTTGGAAAACAGTCTCGACAAGTCGAGCCACAAACGCTGTGCTAAGTGAGCTGGTCGATAGGAATTATCGCAGCTTAGCAAATTGATGAAATTACTGCATATTTTGAGATTTTATGGCATTAGTCGACCTCTCAGGAATATTGATTAAAGTGGTATTTTATGAAGCACGTTATAGTTCATGTTTATTGTTGTATAATAGATGGTTAGACTCTAAATGGAGTTAGATAGCGTGAGCAGCACTGCTAAAGCTACTATATCCAGATGCTATTGTCATATTTCAACAGTTTTTAGTCTCTCTGAGATCTTTCTGTCGAATGAGTTTCTATGAAGTAGCCTATTCAAGGAAGAATGTATCTAGGGCCTGGATATAAAGAGTTGAATCAAATTGGTTGCCCTGTTTTTTAAAACACTATTTAAAACTTCTTTCTTGGGTTAAATTATGTATATGATATTGGGCTGTCGATTTTTAATCGTGATTAATCACACACTTATTGTGGAATTAAGCATACATCATTTATCTTTTTAAACACATTAATTTTGTCATAATTTGCTATATCAAGCAAAGTAAACAATCAGATTGAAGGGTGATACTCACAAAACTGTATTTTCTGCAAGCTTCAAGGATCATTGGAGACTCCAAAAGCACACCAAATAACCAAATATAAGGAGTCCATATAATTATATTATGATACATTTATACCCACCTAAGCACCCATGAAAAAAAAAGTTACAGCAACGAGTTTTCATTTTAGATGTCAAGCTGCGATACCGAACAGGACCACACGTCGACGCTAAAAAACTCCTAAATCAACCGCTTTGAGTGCATAAACCTACAATTAATAAATACAACAACGTCCACATGACAAATCAAACATTATCCTTCCTGAGTGCGTGTGGAAACGACGCAAATGTACTGAAATGTGTCTGTACATGAATGCAGAGCGATCAGTCATCGAGAGCACACACACATACAAAGTTTTGCTCTGTGTAGCAATATATAACAGACTCTCACGCGCTTGCTTTACGTCACCAAAATTTCACTCTTCAGAAATTTTGCTGTACCAAAACTCATGTTCACCCATCCCCATAGTACTGGGCGATATGAACCAAAAACATGAGTCAAACCACATGTTAGATATTTGTTCAAACAAACTGTAGTTAATCAAAATAAAATGCAAATGCAGGGTTTCCTTCCCCGTTGCACAATAAAGCTGCACAATAACGTTACCAAAATGTAAATGAAAAAATACGTATATATAAAATAATTTACCTACTAATGCATGGATCTGTATGATACATTATCCACCTCCTATTATTCACATTCATTTAAAGGGTTAGTTCACCCAAAAATGAAAATAATGTAATTTTTTACTCACCCTCATGCCGTTCCACACCCGTAAGACCTCCGTTCATCTTAGGAACACAAATTAAATTAAGTACTCACATAAACTGATTTAAATATGTTTTAGTACATTGATGGATCTTGAGAGAGGAAATGTCATCGCTGGCTATGCAGGCCTCACTGAGCCGGATTTCAACACAAATATCTTAAAGGGTTAGTTCACCCAAAAATGAATATTCTGTCATTAATTACTTACCCTCATGTTGTTCGACACCCGTAAGACCTCCGTTCATCTTTGGAACAGAAATTAAGATATTTTAGTTGAAATCTGATGGCTCTGAAAGGACTTTATGACTAACTTTATGAATCGGCGAAAATAGTTTTTGTGCGCAAAAAAAATCCCTAAATAACGACTTACATAGTGATGACGATTTCAAAACAAGGCATCATGAAGCTTCGAAGTGTTATGAATCACTGAGCCGAATCATGATTCGGATCGCGTGTCAAACCGCCAAACTGCTGAAATTTGGCGATTCAAACCGCTCATTCGACTCGCTGATTCATAACGCTTCGAAGCTTCATGAGGCCGTGTTTTGAAATCGTCATCACTATGTAAATTGTTATTTAGGGTTTTTTTGCGCACAAAAACTATTCTCGCCGATTCATAAAGTTATTTTAGAACCACTGTAGTGAGATGGACTTTGTAACGACGTCTTTAGTACCTTTTAAGGGTCTTGAGAGTGTAAAGTGCCATTGTGCCAATGGAGGGCTTTCAGAGCCATCAGATTTCAACTAAAATATCTTAATTTGTGTTCCGAATATGAACAAAGGTCTTACGGATGTGGAACGGCATGAGGGTGAGTAATAAATGACATTATTTTCATTTTCTGTCTAGATTAATACCTCATCGAGATTAGCATTTTTACAGAACTTATTTAAAGTTAAAAACTTTAAGTTTTAAAATGGGCGTGAGCGTTTTTCACAAAACAAACACTCAAGCAGAAAGCACAGGCCCTCTGTCAGTGTCATTTGGGTGTTTCTGTCCACCATGGACCGTAAAAATATGTATGCGTCGTCTTCAATGCCTTCCACTGAGGAAAAGTGCTGACATCTTGCGCAGATTTGAGACAGAGTCTGCGCAGTAGAGAGCACGATGTAGAGCCGTGATATCAAAAGCCCGCCCACATTCGCAGTTGCAGAACAATTTATTATGTTGGTGTGAAATAAACAGTTATGGAAATGTAGAAATGAAAGCTCCAATCTCCTCCCAAAAATCCTGTGGCAGAGACAACTTCACTCAGAGAAGCATCTCAGCTGTCAATCATGACGTAACCCAATCATATGCATATTCCACATTTTATCATAAGTGTGTCATGCAGTGTGGGGACTTGAACTGGTCTTGGTCTTGACTCGGTCTCGGCCTGTCTTGGTCTTGATTTGGTCTCGGTCCTTCAAAGTCTTGGTCTTGATCTTTTTCTTTATGTCCTGCAGCTGTGAATCTGTGAAGGGCAATGGCGTGTGTCGAAGAGCTGCTTGAGAAATCACTGAATGAACTGGAAGAAGCTGAACTGAAGAAGTTTCAGTGGCAATTAAAGAATGATCATGAGTGTATATCAAAGTCTGATATGGAGAATGCAGATAGGTTAAAAACTGTGGATAAGATGGTAGCATGTTTTGGAGCAGAAGAAGCTGTGAAGCTCACGGTGGAGATCCTGAGGAAGATGAACCAGAATAATCTGGCTGAGCAGCTGGAGAACAAACACAAGCAAGGTAACGTTTAATTCGCTGTGACTGTAATGTGATTTTTTTTTTTGCTCTGCTGATGTGTTTGTGTGATTCATGTTTCCCAGTGTGTGATCCTCTCTTTCTCACACGCAGGTCAGGCTGAAGGCAATATAAAGACATCTGCTGCTGTTGGAGCTCATTCAAAAGAAATAATGGGTAAATAACAATCACTGCCTGTACATGGAAATGGGAGCAAATATAACAGCAAGCAACCATAACAGGGCCAAGAAAAACAGTGGCAGATCTTATACAAGTACATTTAATACAACAGAGTATATAGCAGTGGTAGGTACTAGTGATAGCTGTGCAGGTAATGAGATGCTCTAGTGACTGACATTAGAGGTTGTAGCTTTTAGCCTCCTTGATAGAGCATCCAACTCCCATGCGGAAAGACCTGGGTTCAAGCACCGCTTTTGGGGCGGGCGGTGCGAACCGTTACTTACAATAAATTTGTCTTTAGTGATTTTGCCTTCAAAACAGTATGAGAATGTTTTTGCAGCAATATTTTCTTTTGGGATGAATTGAGATCTTATAATTTTAAAAGTTCTGAAAGACATTCAAAAGAGTCTGTGGAATGGATCGCTATACACTAAGGATGCCAAGGAATAATTCTGAGTGTAAAAGTAGGCTACGTCAAATAATTATTACAATAAGTTTGGCTCCATTGTGTAACAAGCAAATTAAAATACACATTTATTATTCACAATATGGAAAGAGGAAATAAAACATAGTTCCTTAAGAGCATGACTCAAACATGCCATTAAAGTCCCTGTAAAGGCAATTCTGAGATTTTTTTCTAAACACATTTTAAATGTTAGAAATGTGTTGCTGAAACAAATTACAAAGACTGTTAACTGTGTAGTACTGAATTCAGAAGTTAGACCGTTAAACAGTTTTTCACCGTTGCTGTGTTCAGGATTTTATGGGTGGGGCTAAAACGGTGGCTCGATGACGCACTGGAGCCACCGAGCCTGGCTCCTCCCCTAACACGATCATAACTAGAGCACATTCGCATCAGTTTGCCCGCTCGATCGCGAGTTACTGTCAGTACTGTTAGTTATTACAGCCTACAACTTACAAAACAAACACGATGATCAAGAAGAGGTGGATTAATTTTGTGAACAGCCATCTTGATGGAGAGCTGAGGATCACCACCGACGCCCGCCCCGGCCTTAGTCCTCCCGTCCCGCCGACATCTGGTGCGTCGTGATCATAGACGCTCGTGATCAGTGAGTGTTGTCTTGTGTGCCACAGCCGCTTTCCCGCGAGTGGGCGCGGTTTCGGCGCCGCCAGCGGACACACCCCCAGCGTTTGAGAGCAGAGAATGCTGCTCATTTTTTCAAGTTTTTGATAAGCTATTTTATGTACTTGGCGGATTTTTTAATGATTCAAATTTGGCTGGGCGGTTAATAACACATCTATCTGTGGTGTGAGGAACTCAGAACACATATTTAGTTTTGACTTTACTGGGACTTTAACGGGCATATTCAAAAAAGTAATTTTTATCCATTCCACATCTCCCACATGTGTGTTTTAGCAAGGCGGTCTGTGTTGCAAGTTGGTGAATGAAGATACTTGCCAGGTTACGTGTCACTACTGCTTTATTAATTTATAAAAAAAATTGTAAAGCTCACTACCAGTTACAAAAGACACTGTAACAGTATCACTGCATGAAAAGTGGGATTTTCGACCCCGTAAACGCCTGTAGACTCCCGGCAGTTTTCGACAATTTAGAGGCAGCGAACATCGCGTTCGTCTGTGCCACAAATTGTCGTAAACGAACCATGACGTAGGTGGAGAGCCCCCCCGCTGAGAGACCGCGCGGAGGTGCGACGCCTCTAATTACCATATGAATAGCAGCGAAACCGGAGAGTCAACGACCTGACTTGAATTTACTCACTCAGTATTGGCTGAGGCCACAACTTTTAAACAAGAAAAATCCCTCGTGATTGGTTGGCAGATCACTGCAAACCAATCATTATTGGTCACCCTGGCTCATTATAAATGTAAACCCCAATAATAATAATAATAATAAATATATAATTTATGTTGTAATAATTTATGTTTTATATTAATGTTATTGTGCTATGAACTACACTATTCATACCATCAAGGAATATATGAGAAAATTTGCCCGGACCGTGCCGTTTATTCAAAGAAAGAGCTTTATTGTTCAACACACAACTATGTACAGTGCAGCAGTAATGTCTCTTATGTTGTCCTCCAAAAACGTCAAAAAGAAGCGCCCAACACATTCGGGAAACACAGGCGTATATGGCAAGTTGCCCTGTATTTCGGTATCGCCTCTAATCTGGATTGCAAAGTGGCACAGAGTTTGGAGAGCTCCAGGCTGCGAGAGGGCGGTGGTCGCACTTCCAAATGTCCATCTCATCCTCAACCAGCACACTTCGTCTCGCTTCCAGCAACTGTAATACAATCCATAAAGACAATAAGCAACCTGAAAAATACTCAAATTGACAAAAAACGGATCTAATATAATAAATCTTACCCTTTTTCTTCTTGATCGACTTCTTGATCGAGCTAAACTTCGCAGTTTCCGCTCCGGCGTGCCGATTCATAATACGTCTTACAGGCAGCTGGAAAACAATTAAATGAGACTGGTATTAATAAAAACAGTTACGGTAAAAATTAAACAAGGAATGAGAAAAACATTAGAAGTTATACTTACACACAATGTCGTCGTGATCAGCGGTTAAATCTGGACTCTCAGAAATCGCTCCAAGCAGATAAGAGGCTTCGTTATGAGGCGAGGATAGTCTGTGAAAACAAAATGTGCAGTTTTAAGCTCGGATCTATTAACGCATCCATTTCCTTATACAGCTGAATAAAAGCATATTCTTTCAATCGTAAAAAGTTACATTACCCATGCTCTGGTTCATAGCGCGAAGAGTTGTGAAGACGCCAGACAGCCTCCTGAAAATTAGTCCAAAAAGTTGGTCGCGTCCATGCAGAGGAGTTGAAGGGGAGCTGAAGGCGAGACGGCGTCCTGTCATTGTTGATCACGAAAAAGCGAAGCAGCAAAAAAACACAGGAAATGTAAAAAAAAAAAAAAAAAAAAAGTTTACATCTCGTATTCACGTCTTGTACGCATCATGGCCATGACCTCGCACGTGATTGGACTAGGGCGAGAAGCTCTACTATGGAACGCGCCCGGGGCCAAATCTCTTTATACGAAACGCGTGACCTTTGACCATGTCAACACGCACTGCTTGTCCGCGTCAACGCAGCAATTTTTTACGTGTTTCTTTTGTATGTGTAGACACGCACATTCTGGTCGTGTTAAGGCGTCGGTTGTCGTCGCGTTACTTTAGTACGTGTAAAGACGCACAGTTTTAACATGTTAAGAAGACACATTTGAACGTGTTTCTTAACGCGCACATTCTGTACATGTCGAAGTGTAATATTTTTTTTTTTTAAAGCAGACTTACCTTTAGATGTAGCCTAGGCTACATACATATTAATATAAGATATTAATTAATTGCTTAACTGACTACTGTGCTAGAGTAAAGTAGCCTAATGTTACAATGTATATTAAGTAAATGCTCAATATTATACAATTATTATAATTTATCTATATGGGTTATTGTTTTTTTTTAAGTTAGGCTATATATAATTTCTAAAAGTATATATAGGCTAATTTACACAGCACATATTTATAACTGAACACACACACACACAACTTTATTCACTTTCACATAATAATGTTTTTGTAATTTGGTGTTTAGTTTGTTGTATAGTTTGTTTATACTGTTCTGTCTCTGTTTTGTTTCCAGGAACATCTGATGAGTGCTATAATAAAATGACTTCATTATATTTAAAATATGTTTTTATATTCATTTTATTTATATTATTAATATTTTATTTACCCATAAACGTGTCTTTAGGAAGCCATAAGTTATAGAGACAAGAATAACTTTTGCCATTTAAATGCCACATTCATTTACTGAGGACCCATACAGCCAATGATCATGTGTGAAAACACTTATACATAAATTGATCACTTAGAAATCAAAACTCAGGTTTGAGAAAGAAAGAATATGCATACAACAAAATATATTGTTTCATAGCAGCTTCAGTAACAACTTCAAAACAAATTCTGCTGTAAACCGGCTCTAACAGGCCAATATAGTGTCAATATTCAGCTCAAGTGACTTCAGTGTTGATTCAGTTCAGTTGATTTCAGTTCAACTGTAAAATTCCTCAGTTGTGCAAATTTGTGTGTAGTTAGTTATATGCAAAAACAGCATTTTTGGAAGAGTTAAAATAGTTTTGCACAAAGTGTTGCTTTTGCAAGCGATGTCTGATGTTTTGCATGTTGTGTGTTTTGTGTGTAGAGTTACAAGAAATGGAGCTGTATATTCAGAAATTGTGCGTAAGCAATTAGATAAAACTGTAAATTAATCCAGTTTATTTTAGTTCAGGACTCATAGTCCAGGTGTTAGTAATCTGTGCTTAATCTTTGTTCCAGGCAATTTACGTCAATTTACGGCAGTTTTCGGTGTTGCCTGCAAATTGCCATGCACAGTCATAAACCTGAAGTTCCACGGCAATCTACAGAGCCACATACTGACGAAAATCCCACTTTTCATGCAGTGTATGTCACAGGCAATTCTAGTTGCATTTTTCATCAATTAATTTCATTTCATGTTCTTTCCCGCCATCTAGTGGCTTTTTTTTTTTTTTTTTGGCCCAATGCCGAACTTACCCTGGTCATGATTTTACAAATGGTCTTAAACCCTGAATTAAAACTTCTGCAAGCAACTTCTACACACGAAGGGTCATTTTAATAACCCCAACCTAACCCTTATACAATCTCTTGTCTTATTTGGTGTGCTAGATTTCAATGGTTTGATCAAAAATCTTTTAATAATTTTGGACAGCATGGCCTCACTGCAAAAATTCTCTTCTTACTTAGTAATTTTGTCTTGTTTCTAGTCTAAATATCTAAAATTTCTTAAATCAAGATGCATTTACTAGATAAGTAAAATGACATAAGATATTTTGTCATGTTCTCTTTCAGTCGGTCACGTTCGACGTACGTCGGAACTGACCAACGAATTGGGATCTGTCTTCAGAGACCAGTCTACTTTGAGTGTATTAGAAACAAGCCAATTGTATTGGCATGCGGTCCACGCACCGCCCCGCACCGCGGGTATAAACACGGAAGTGGAGTACCGCATATTGCTTTTAACTTCGGAGCCGAACGGTTTGCTGTATCAAGCTGTTTCTGCGAAGAGTGTTTAAACGAGTCTCGAGGAGGATCGCTCTCTTACCTGGGTGTTGGTGTGACGGCGCGAGTCAGCGAGCGGACGCTGCAACATACACTTGTTCCTGTGTTGGTTGGCTGGGCGTTTCCGTTCTTGAGTGCTCACACGCAGGCTTGCAATCGGACTGCTGTGAGCCGCGGTCATCTCCCTGAGCGCTTCAGCACTTCTAAAAGAGCATTTCCTTCTAAAAAGAGCAACACGGTTTGACCCTGCGTCTTTTTCAAGATGTCATTCAAACCGTGTGTTTCTGGATGCGGTTGTTTTCTGTCCTCATTTGACGGCCACGATCTCTCTCGCATATAAACATGTGAGATTGCGTTTGTGGGTGATACGCATTCTCCCTGGAGAACGTGGTCACGTCGGCGCGTTGTTCGGGCTCGAGCGTTCAGCGCGCTGTGTGCCGTCTGGTGCCGGCTGACAGCGGGGGTTGCCACGGCAACCCAGCGCGTCACTCAGTCCTCTGGTGCGCGGTCGAGACTGTGATACCTCAAACAGGGTTGAGTCCCATTGCTTATTCCCCGATCTAGTTCCTTTTCTGGTGCACCGGAAAAGGTCTACTTTGGCTAATAAGTCTTGGTGGCCTGAGGATTATAGTGGGGCTTCCCCGCCGGGTACATTCCCCGTGGGCCCCCACTCCTCTATCGCATCACAAGCATGCTGAGACTTTGTTCGTGGGTGGTTCATGTTCCCTTATGAGAACATGACCACGTCGGCGCGTTGTTCACCGTAACTCTTTCTTGGAGGCTTGAGTGTTCAGCGCGCCGTGTGGTAGACACCATCACTTCAAGTCGGACGGCCACGCTCATTGTCTCACATGCCTGCTGGTAGCTTACGGATGGGATTGCTGGTCCTTTTTTGAAAAAAGGGGGGACCTAGCGTTTCATTTGGGGCTCTGGCGGAGGACAGATGTCAATTGCTGCATCGGAGAGAGGGCTGTTATGCGCTGGAAATGATGATGCTGAGTTTCCCACTATAATAGCGTGCTCATGCTGAATCAGATTCAGAGTTGACAGCCATACTTTCTGGGGTGGCTGCCCGGATGTGCATTGGAAGAACTTAGCAGTGTGGAACTATTTGGTGCCAAAATATGGAACGCCAAAAGGGCCATAATGTTTAAGTTTTTTCCCTCTCTCACTGCCCTCTGTCCTGCATGCACGAGGGTAGTCCCGACCCAGGGGTTATGCAGGAACTGCGTGTTGTGATGGACCTCGCCCTCCGGGTGACGGAAGTCACTGCACGCTCCCTGGGTCAAGCGATGTCCACACTAGTGGTACAGAAAGCTGGGGCTAACCTGGCAGATATGCGTGAGCCCGACAAAGTTCGTTTCCTCAATGCCCCTGTCTGTCAGGCTGGCCTCTTCGGCGACGTCATCGAGAACTGTGCCCAGCAGTTCTTGGTGGCCCAGAAGCAGATGGAGGTAAAAAATAATAATAAAAAAAAATCAAAAAAAACTTCCTGCCACGACGACCAGCTGCTGCCTCCACCCAGTCGTCGTCCGCAGCACCTCCATCTGCTTGTCGCCGAGGGTGTCTCCCTGCGTCCGCCTCCGCCCCTGCTAAGCCAAGCAGCAGCCTCCACCCAGGCAGCAGGTGGCCGGGCGCAAGGGAGGCGCCCAACCCGTCCAGGGTCCCGCAAAGTCCGCTGGCAAGCACAAGGGCAAGCGGCCCTGAAACGGGCAGCCCAGCAAGAGGGGAACTGCTCAGGGAGTCGGTGTCCGCACCCCTCCCTCCCCCGGAGGAGGACCGGGGGGAGAATATATTTTTCAGTTTCGGTCCTGCCGCTGGCTCTCCGGAGTCCAGCGGTACCCACGTTCTCAGAGCAGTTTCCTTTGTCCCTGGGCCCAGAGAAGCTCAAGCCGGCTGTGTGCGACGCCCCCGGGCCTTGCCACTCCTGGCTTCCCCTCTCTTCTTCGCCAGGGGGCGGTGTGAGGCTAGAGGACGCCCCCGGGCCTTCTCTCCCACACACTGCCCCACCCTGGAACGATCAGACACCACTCCGGGTCGCCTCCGGGCCGTCCGGGTTGGGTCTGAGCGTTCCAACTCGCTGCCCCACCCCGGATACGTCTGTGGTGCCATTGGTCCCGTTTGCACGGCTTCTGGGGGCCTGGCTAAGAGAGCCCCCAGACCATCTCGCTGGCTCATCCGTACTATCAGACTCGGCTACGCGACTCAGTTTGCGTACCGGCCTCCCAAGCACAGAGGCATCCTCTTCACCTCAGTGCGGAGCAGTGATGCCCATGTCTTGCGGTCAGAGATCGATGTCCTACTGGCGAAGGACGCGGTCGAGCCGGTTCCTCCAGCCGATATGAAGTCGGGGTTCTACAGCCCCTACTTCATTGTACCCAAGAAAGGCGGTGGGTTACGGCCAATCTTGGACCTGCGTGTTCTGAATCGGGCCCTGCACAAGCTTCCGTTCAGAATGCTAACGCAGAAATGCATTTTCGAATGCATCCGTCCCCAAGATTGGTTTGCAGCGTTCAACCTGAAGGACGCGTACTTTCATGTCTCTATTCTCCCTCGACACAGACCGTTCTTATGCTTTGCGTTCAAGGGGAAGGCATATCAGTACAAAGTCTTGCCCTTCGGGCTGTCCCTGTCGCCCCGCGTCTTTACGAAAGTCGTGGAGGCAGCCATTGTTCCACTCCGAGAACGCGGCATTCGCATTCTCAACTATCTCGACGACTGGCTTATACTCGCCCAGTCTCGGGAGCAGTTGTGCGAACACAGGGACCTGGTGCTCCGTCACCTCAGCCTGTTGGGCCTTCGGGTCAACCGAGAGAAGAGCAAACTCTGTCCCACGCAGAGGATCTCTTATCTCGGCATGGAGCTGGATTCGGTCAATCGGACTGCGCGCCTCACAGAGGAACGAGTCCAGTCAGTGTTGAACTGCTTGAATACATTCAAGAGCAGGACGGCGGTCCCACTAAAATTCTTTCAGAGGCTCCTGGGGCATATGGCATCTGCAACCGTGGTAACGCCGCTCGGATTGCTTCATATGAGACCGCTTCAGCGCTGGCTACACGACCGAGTCCCGAGGTGGGCGTGGCAGAGCGGCCAGTATCGGGTCCCAGTTACCCCGTACTGTCGCCAAACCTTCAACCCTTGGTCCGACCCCTCGTTCTTACGGGCCGGAGTGCCCTTAAGACAGGTGTCCGGGCATGTTGTGGTATTCACAGATGCCTCAGCCACGGGTTGGGGGGCCACGTACAACGGGCATGCAGTCTCGGGTCTGTGGACGGGGCCCCAGCTGCATTGGCATATCAATTGCCTGGAGTTAATGGCAGTACGTCTTGCGCTAAGTCGCTTCAAGAAGCTGCTTCAGCACAAACACGCACTGGTCCGCACGGACAGCACTCCGGCCGTTGCGTACATCAACCGTCAGGGTGGTCTGCGCTCCCGTCGCATGCTCCAACTCGCCCGCCACCTCCTCCTGTGGAGTCAGAAGCATCTGAGGTCGCTTCGTGCCATTCACATCCCAGGTGTGCTGAACCAGACAGCCGACAAGCTCTCTCGTCAGTGTCCACTTCCGGGAGAGTGGCGACTCCACCCCCGGAGCGTCCAGCTGATATGGGACCTTTTCGGAGCCGCACAGGTAGACCTTTTTGCCACTCCGGACTCGTCCCATTGCCAGTGGTACTATTCCCTGAACGGGGGTACCCTCGGCACAGATGCACTGGCGCACAGCTGGCCCCGGGACCTACGCAAATATGCGTTTCCCCCAGTGAGCCTTCTAGCACAGACTCTGTGCAATGTCAGGAAGGACGAGGAGCAGGTCTTGCTAGTTGCGCCCTACTGGCCCAACCGGACCTGGTTCCCCGAACTTACACTCCTCGCGACAGCCCCACCCTGGCCGATTCCCCTGAGGAAGGACCTTCTTTCTCAGGGAGGGGGCACTCTATGGCACCTGCGTCCAGACCTCTGGAAACTCCATGTCTGGTTCCTGGACGGGACGCGGAGGTTCTAGGTGGCCTGCCACAGGCAGTGGTAGACACCATCACTTCAGCTAGAGCCCCCTCTACGAGGCGCCTCTATGCCCTGAAGTGGAACCTGTTCGTTGAGTGGTGTTCTTCTCGCCAGAAGACCCCCGGAAGTGTTCGATTAATGTTGTGCTTTCTTTCCTACAAGATGGGTTGGAGCGAAGGCTGTCTCCCTCCACCCTGAAAGTGTACGTCGCAGCAATAGCGGCGTATCACGATGTAGTTGAAGGTAAATCCTTAGGGAAGCACGACTTAATCGTCAGGTTCCTCAGAGGTGCGAGGAGACTAAATCCTCCTCGTTCTATCTCGCTACCCTCTTGGGACTTAGCCTTGGTGCTCAGAGCACTTCAGGGCCCTCCTTTTGAGCCTTTGTAGTCCGTTGAGTTAAAAATCCTGTCTATGAAGACGGTACTCCTGACTGCATTGGCCTCAATCAAGAGGGTGGGGGACCTGCATGCGCTTCGGTCAACGAATCGTGCCTAGAATTCGGGCCCGGTAACTCTCACGTCATCCTGAGACCCCGGCCCGGATACGTGCCCAAGGTTCCTACCACTCCCTTTCGGGACCAGGTGGTGAACCTGCAAGCGCTGCCCTCGGAGGAGGCAGACCCAGCCCTGGCTTTGTTATGTCCCGTCCGCACTCTTCGTGCTTACGTTGACCGGACACAAAGCTTTAGGACCTCAGAGCAGCTCTTCGTCTGTTATGGAGGCCAGCAGAAGGGAAAGGCTGTCTCCAAGCAGAGGTTAGCCCACTGGATAGTGGATGCTATCGTCTTTAGCATACCAATCGCAAGACGTGCCTTGCCCGTTCGGGTTGCGAGCGCACTCCACAAGGAGTGTTGCCTCCTCCTGGGCGCTGGCTCAAGGCGCCTCGCTGACAGACATCTGTAGAGCTGCGGGCTGGGCGACTCCTAACACGTTCGCTAGATTCTATAGCCTCCGTGTGGAGCCGGTTTCTTCCCGTGTACTCGCCTCCAACGGCCGGTAGACGTGAAGTGCCCGTTCCTGTGTCGGCTTGCTACGCCACTCCCGCCTATGGCCGGATTCGTGCGTTTATCTTCTCCAGTTGTGTTCCCCAGAAATGGTGAACCCTGTCGAGCTCCTCCGTCACCCGTCACTCCGTCTGACGCCAGGCCTGCACCCGTATGCTTGTGGAACGTGTGTGTAGGCTGGGTTCCATATGTGTTGGTCCCCTCACGGCGACCCCATATGTGTATTTCCACGGTACCTGCTACCCTACTCGGCTAGCCCCATGTCTTTCCCTTGACAGAGCCCCGCTCTGTCGTCTCTGGGGGTGTTCTTTCCCCCCTGGGACCAGGTTGGATCCACCCCAGAGACTGCCATATTTTGCACTACCCTGATAGGTTAGTCCTTATGAGTATTCCACCTCTCCTCCCTTGGAGGACGTGGCTCCGCAGCGTTCCATCTCCCTGAGACTGGCACGCTTCCCAGCGTTATCCAGTAGTCACGCAGAGTGGGTCTTGCAGGAACAGCAGTGACTGACCTTCCCTGCCGGGAGCCCTGACTCCCACTCCAACATAGGAGTGGTCCAGTGAGCTCAGGCAGGGCGCTGGAAGGGCCAGCATCTCTGGCGTGTTGGTAGGGATCCCAATTCGTCGGTCAGTTCCGACGTACGTCGAACGTGACCGACTGAAAGGGAAAGTCTCGGTTACGTATGTAACCCTCGTTCCCTGAAGGAGGGAACGGAGACGTACGTCCCGTTGCCAGGTGCTGTGCTTCTGCTGAAGGGCCGAGTCACTTATTTGGCTCCTCAGTTGGAAAAGCAATATGCGGTATTCCACTTCCGTGTTTATACCCGCGGTGCGGGGCGGTGCGTGGACAATACAATTGGCTCGTTTCTAATACACTCGAAGTAGACTGGTCTCTGAAGACAGATCCCAATTCGTCGGTCAGTTCCGACGTACGTCTCCGTTCCCTCCTTCAGGGAACGAGGGTTACATACGTAACCGAGACGTTTTCTTGAAAAAAAAAATCAAAATGAAGTGCGTTTTTGCTTAAAACAAGCTAAATTATCTGCCAATGGGGTGAGAAAATCTTGTTTCTGATTGAAATCTTGTTTCTGTCCCAAACAGAAATATGATTATTTTTCTCACCCCCTTGGCAGATAATTTTGCTTGTTTTAAGCAAAAACTCCCTTCATTTTGACCCCCCCCAAAGTAATTCTACTTATCTAGTAAATGCATCTTGATTTAAGATTTTTTTGATATTTGGAATGGAAACAAGAAACAAATACTAAATAAGAAGAGCATTTTTTGCAGTGCTTAAGTCCAATAGTGACAATCCAATAAATGTTCTGGAAGGAATTAGAAACAGTTATTATGAAATTTTAATATTGAAACCAATTGCATTCAAGTCAGTGTTAGTAAAGGCAGTTCCATCATTATATGTTATCAAATTCAGCATAACCAGTGTAAGATGTGCATGTAAACACTATTGCAGTAGGAGTGTGATTAATATAAATATAGTAGAAGCATGAATTTATGAAAAACACAATCACTTAGTCTTTGCTGCCCCTCTTTCTTAAAGGCTCAACTGCAGACAACAGTCAAGCTACTCTTCGCTATTACACAGAGATCAGCCGCAGACTGAAGGACAAATTAAAACTGGACTACAACCGGATATTGGTTGGTGATTCACAGAGGGGTCATCGGGAATACCTGAATGATATCTACACTGATTTATATGTGGTGGAGAATGAGACTGGAGGAAGAGTGAATACAGAGGTAAATGAGGTGATACAGATCGAATCAGATCACAACCGAATGACTGCCAAGAAGAATCCAATCAAGTGTAATGACATGTTTAAAGTCCAGTGTGACACAGGTCGACGAAACAGAAAAGTGCTGACAATGGGGATCGCAGGAGTGGGAAAAACTGTTTCTGTCAATAAATTAATTTTTGACTGGGCTGAAGGAACAGAAAATCAGGATATAGTCTTCATATTCCCACTTCCATTCCGTATATTGAATCTGATTAAAGATGAGTACAGTCTCATGGGACTGCTTAACAAATACTTATTTAGTGGAGCTGAAGAATTGCCCTCTCTTCCTAAAGGTGATGGTAAAGTCATGTTCATCTTTGATGGCCTGGATGAATGTCGCTTTCCTTTAAACTTTAAAGAAGATGACGGATTAACAAATGCAAATGAAAAAACAACAGTGAGTAAGATAATAATAAACCTGATCAAGAACCACCTGGTTCCCTCTGCTCTCATCTGGATCACATCCAGACCAGCAGCAGCCGGACAGATAGACCGAAACTACATTGATCAGGTGACAGAGGTGCGAGGATTTAACGATGAGCAGAAAGAGCAATACTTCAAAAATAACACCAGTCCTGAGATTTCTGAAAAGATTATCCGTCACATTAGGAAATTCAGGAGCCTGTACATCATGTGCCATATCCCTGTCTTCTGCTGGATCTCTCGCACTGTTCTTCCGCCTCTACTGACTCAACAAAATGACAAAACTCCCACAACTCTCACAGGGATGTACACAAACTTCTTAATTTCTCAGCAGCAACAGATGGAAGAAAAATACTGTGATGACCCTGAAACTAAAGCCAATGCAAGGTCTTTTGATGACATTATTCTGAAGCTTGGGAAACTGGCCTTTCAACAGCTGGAGAAAGGAAACCTGATTTTCTACAAAGAAGATCTAGAGGAATGTGGACTAGATGTCAACGAAGGGTCTGTGTACTCTGGGTTATGCACTCGAATGTTTCAGGAGGAAAAGGCAAGAAACATTTACAGCTTTGTACATCTCAGCGTACAAGAATTCCTTGCTGCTCTTTATGTGTTTTTGATGGGCAAAGATGAGAAAGCAGACCTATTTCTTGAATCCTGGAGAGAAAAACTGACATGGAAACTGTCCAAAAAGCCACTGTTTCAGCTTCATAAGGCTGCAGTCAAGAAGGCTTTACAAAGCGAGAATGGACACCTGGATCTTTTCCTCCGGTTCTTCCTGGGTCTCTCTCTGGAGTCCAATCAGAGTGACCTGAAGGAAATACTGCCAGAACTGGAACTCAAAACAGAGAACTTGAAAAACACTGCTGACTATATAAAAAAGAAAATAGAGAAGGAGGAATCAGTAGAGAGGACCATCAATCTCTTCCACTGTCTGAGTGAACTGAAAGATGACTTTGTGGAGGAAATCCAGAAGAATCTGAGCTCAGGAAATCTTTCAGCACAGAATCTCTCCTCTGCTCAGTGGTCTGGTCTGGTGTTTGTGCTCCAGATGTCAGAAGAGACTCAAGAGATGTTTGAACTGCAGAAATACAGAAGATCTGATGAAGCACTGATGAGACTGCTGCCAGTGATCAAAAACACCAGAAGAGCACTGTAAGAGTCTGCTTTACATTCATTTACATGCACTGTTAGTCTTTTGTAAATGGGCCGTCATTTTACATGGGTGACTTGTTGGTCTAGACTGTTCAGAAAAAATGAACAAAAATTTTTTTTTATGTGTGTGATGATATAAATACAGGTTTGATGTTTTATGAAGAGAGAATTGTTTTAGCTTTTCTTACATCACTACAGTCAAAGGTTTACCAGGTTATCAATTCTCCAGATTATAAATGTTACATAATAAGCATTGCTGTTACTGTTTGTTTTGTCCACTACACAGGCTACAGTGTTGCAACCTCACTGCTCAGTCCTGTGAACGTTTGTCTTCAGTTTTACAATCCTCAAACTCCTTCCTGAGAGAGCTGGATCTGAGTGACAATGACCTGCAGAATTCTGGTGTGAAGCTTCTTTCTGATGGACTGACGAGTCCAAACTGTCAGCTGGAGATAATGAGGTGAATGGTTTTAAAATAATTAACTATGATTAGAGGCGAACTTAAAAGTGCAATAGGTGATCTGGGAAATGCTAACTTTAGCCGGCAAGCACAGAAAGCGTACAATCCCACCCTAGTTGCAAAATCGCCATCCAAAGTCATGCCTCATGAACACATGAATGCGCACAAGAAACGAGACGACCAGAGACAACAATTGGATTACCAAATGCATTTGAGATATTTGTAATTAACAATTTATTTTTAAAAATCCACACATTCACTCTTATTTGTATGACTCTGTTAATGTTTGTCTAAATGTAAATGATTTTTTTTTTAATTCCAAAAATTAATTTGAAAAAAAGTACAGTAATCACTTCAAATTACTGCCAGTTATTTTAAGTTATTTTGCCAGTACATTTTTTAAACCGTTAAAAATAAATAATACCTAATGAAAGGCTGAAATAGGTATGAATGTCCAAATTACTTCTATAATAAAAATAAGTATAAATGTGTCTTAAGTTAACTACATTTAGAAAAGTAATACTTTTACTCTGGCACACTTCCAAATACAAACTGCACAGGTCAACGTGTCTAATTGCCAAACTAATGTCATGTGGATTGTTGCTATATATCTTTGTAGATTGTCTGGCTGTATGGTGACAGAGGAAGGCTGTGGTTATGTGTCTTCAGCTTTGAGTTCAAACCCCTCACACCTGAGAGAGCTGGATCTGAGCTACAATCACCCCGGAGATTTGGGAGTCAAGCTGCTCACGGATAAACTCAACCATCCAAACTACAGACTGGATAAACTCAAGTATGTAAAGCAGGACGAGTTTACAATTACCATTTAAAAAAAAAAGCAAACAATCTTCACTTATCTTCAAACCAGAACTTTTACAGAAGTTCTCATTGAGAATTTACAGTACAGAATTTACAGTAGTTATACTACTGGGCTGTTGAATGCTTCATTCTGATTGGTTGTTGAACTTTCTAAGGTGTGCAGTTGTTTTCAGGGAAACGCACGGCTAAAGTAGTTCCAGGCAGATCTTGACTGCATTACAGTTCCATATCACTTAGCAAAATTATTTCAGTTATTTCAAAGGTCCTGACAGCTTACAACAGCAAAATAAACAAAACCCACAAAGACATTGACCGAACAAATAAATATAACAAACAACAGGATATAAATCACAAACCATTTCCATAATTTTCCTACGAAATAATGTTTTATTCACTTTCTCCTGCTTTCTCTACCATACAAACGCACACAAATACAGTACATACATACACGTGCGTCATGGCCGGATTACCACCTTTATTTTCTAATAATTCAACGGCCTGTCACCAATTATTCCTTACATATCACTTGCAAAATGATTTCAGTTATTATTGATTATTTACTATCTGTAACTTATGTAATGTCTGAAAAAGGGACTATATTAGGTGAGGTCTGATATCTCCCACATGGAAAGAACCTGTATAAACATATATGTTTTAATATAGGTTTTGATATGTTTTGAATATATGTGACATATATAAAATTGGCCGTTTTCCTATATTATATGTACATATATGCACATATATACATGCATACATATACCTATATAGGTACATATATGCACGTATATATGTGTGCATATATGCACATATATATGTGTGCATATATGCACCTATATGTTCACTTATATGTTCACCTTCATGTTCACTTATATGTTCACCTATATGTGCACCTATATGTTCACTTATGTGTTCACCTATATGTTTACTTATATGTTCACCTATATGTTTACTTATATGTTCACCTATATGTTTACTTATATGTTCACCTATATGTTTACTTATATGTTCACCTATATGTTAGTAAAATTATTAAAATCCATAGCTGCTAGGCAACATAAATAAAAGCCCAAAATGTAGAAATTTACATTACTTATTTACTTAAGAACAATCCAATAGTACAAGAACAAAAATATAGTACAGGAACAAAAATAAGACAAAAAAACTGAACAGAAAAAAGAAAAAAAAAAATATTGTTGATCTTCTCAGGTCTGTGAGCTTCGAATTGCTAGATGTGCCACTTCTTTAATATAGCATCTAGAGAAGACAAAAATAATAAGACAATATAATAGTAATAATAATAATAATAAAGTGCTTCAAAGTGCTTACAGTACAGCTGCGATTGGACACATATTTTGGATAAAGGGCTGATCATAATAAAAAATGTGTCATGTAAACACGTCAATTGGACGATTCTGATTCGATTCTGCTAAATCTGAAATAAATTCTGATTGGAATTTTTTTTTTTTGCGGCATCGTTCTTTCATATGCACATGTCCGTCAGCCCTTGGAAGACTAGGTGGAGGTGTCGTAGATGTTAATGTAGTTGTTAACATAGATGGTTGTATCGCTGTAGATGTTGATGCAGATGGTAGCTCAAAGGCTGTCTCAAAGGTCCCAGTCAGCAGGTCATCCTCCTAAGACAATGCAATGCAAGTGTTAAACACTGAAACACGGTTAAACACAGCAGTCATTTTGACATGTCATCATATTATTTACTCTGACCACATCACCCTAGGCTCCTAAACTTACTACCTCACACCTACCTAAACTTTCGACAGGAGAGATTCAACTGTATAGTCCTGACTGTCTATATGCCTATCAAAATTACAATTGGAAGTCTTTGGTCTCTATTTCACGTGAGGCTCAAGAAAGGACATAACGGCCATAAACTTCCCAAACTTCCATCTCTTTTGACTGCCTCCTTCAGCACCACTCCTTTTCTCCTTCTCTGTCCTCCTTTCTTTTAAAAAATTGTCTCTCAGATATTTCCATTTTCGTCTGCATTCCTCCTCTACCAACACAGGGTAAAAATAACAAATGAGCTAATAACTAATACCTAATTGTAACGTACTGCTCTGAGACAGAAGGTAGAAGATCCAAATGCAGCTTTATTAAAGGGTAATCCACACTCGTAGTCAACAAACAGGCAAGAGGTCATAACATGTAATCAGTCCAATAAGGCAAACGAGGCAAGAGAGACAGGCAAACGGGTAATCCTCGGAACAGGCAAGAAATCCAAAACCAAGACAAGAAACCAGGGAAAACGCTCAGAAATGCAGTAATACAACAAACAAGATTTTGCAGTTAATGACAGAGTGAACATGGTTTATATCGGAGCCCTCACCGGACTTGGGACACGGGCCGGAGCCCTCACCGGACTTGGGACACGGGCCGGAGCCATCTCCGGACGCTGGTCTGTGGCCGGAGCCATCTCCGGACGTTGGTCAGTGGCTGGAGCCATCTCCGGACGCTGGTCAGTGGCCGGAGCCATCTCCGGACGTTGGTCAGTGGCCGGAGCCATCTCTGGATGTTGGTCAATGGCCGGAGCCATCTCCGGACGCTGGTCAGTGGCCGGAGCCATCTCCGGACGTTGGTCAGTGGCCGGAGCCATCTCTGGATGTTGGTCAATGGCCGGAGCCATCTCTGGAAGCTGGTCAGTGGCTGGAGCCATCTGTGGACACTGGTCTGTGGCTGGAGCAGTCTCTGGATGCTGGTCTGTGATGGAATGAGACTCTGGACTGGTGGGTACTGCGGGAGTGCAGTGTTCCTCTTCTGAAACTCCCACAGTGAATGCAGAACCGCTCACCTGAAGGGCATAATCAAGGAACTCACTCAAGGACCCTCGAGGACCATCACGGATCAGTTTGGTTTGTAAGTGTTGGTTGAGTCCATAGCAAAAAAAGTCAATCAACATAAAGTCCGGGAGGTTGGTGGTGTTTGAGATGTTCAGAAAGTCTCTGATGTGGTCCTCGAGTGAGTGAGTTCCTTGACGTAGTCTGCTGCTGGATCCATTGTTGGCAAAGTCTTCTGTAACGTACTGCTCTGAGACAGAAGGTAGAAGATCCAAATGCAGCTTTATTAAAGGGTAATCCACACTCGTAGTCAACAAACAGGCAAGAGGTCATAACATGCAATCAGTCCAATAAGGCAAACGAGGCAAGAGAGACAGGCAAACGGGTAATCCACGGAACAGGCAAGAAATCCAAAACCAAGAAAAGAAACCAGGGAAACCGCTCAGAAATGCAGTAATACAACAAACAAGACTTCGCAGTTAATGACAGAGTGAACATGGTTTATATAGGCTGGGGTAATGGGGTAATGAGGTAATGTGACACAGGTGCAAACAATGAGTGATGATGAGTCCGGGCAAAGGATTATGGGTAATGTAGTTTGTGATGGAGTGACAGTCCCGGGTGGAGTGCCCTCAGGTGGTAATCAGGGGCACTCTCACTTGTGATTGTGACACTAATATTGATCCACATGAAAGCAATTTAGAGCCCGCAAACTATTGCTACTGCTGTTAACATTAGTACAGCTTAAATGAATGAAGGCAACTTACCTGACAAATCCACTGCCCCAATAACGTGCCTCCATGCCTGCTGTATTTTGTTTAAATTGTGGTAGTTACGGTTGGTGAAGTCATAGAGCTCCGGGTAGCCCGCGACAGCCACAAGTTTCTCCTCCATCATTGCAGTCTCTGCGGCCGATCCGAGTAACTGTAAACTTCCGTCATCACAACGGAAGGCCCCGCCTCTCCATTCATTCGATTGGACAATAGAAAAAAAACGCGATGACGTCGGGCTCATTTTCGCTCAGAGTTGATTTTTTTTCAACTTCAGGCGCTCCTTCTAAAACGCCAGGCGCATCAGGCGGTTAAAACACGAGGACATAAGCAGCGCGCATAACTATCTCTGCCAACTGAAATCTATTCAAAAGAGGCGCCTCTCGCTGAAAAAATTCGTTCTGTGTGATCACAGTTGCTAAAAGTTGCTAAAAATGGCTAAAATATTCAAGTTAGGTGTTTTTTGTTTTGTTCATGCATGTGCATGTGTATGCACACTAGTTACTGTAAATCATCATAAGATAATTCCACAACCCAAACTTCCAGCTGATGTTACTTAAAGTGGAGCACAAATTGGAAATAGGCCTACCATATTACTTTGTCCTTTCCATATTGCAGCGATACCCATGATTCAGGTGCAAATGCAGCATCTCTCTCAGCTGGCCACATACAAAATGACAGAACCTGTCTCTAACTGTGTTTGGCCAGATGAAAAGGTCAGGGCCTGATGTCACTCTGAAGTCAACACAGGATAGTGTCAGAAAAATATACATGTGGACAAAAGGGGGCACAGTTATTATTATTATTTTAATTAGTTTATGATATAATGACAAAAAAATCAATGGAAAGGGCTGTTAAGAAAAAAAAAACAAATACATTTGAGCCCGACTTCAAATGCAGTGAGCTACAAAATGACCAGATCCTGCCATGAGCTATATAGGAGACATATCTTGTATGTATAGGGCTTATATGTGGATATAAAGAAGCAATACAGGAGACCTATATGGCCTGTATATGCACATATATGCACCTCAATTTGGCCTATATGTGGCATATATGCAGCATATCTATTATCATATATGTGCATATAAACTGCATATAGGTTTCATATATGTGCATATATCCTCATATAGGTTCTTTCCATGTGGGCTAGCTTTCCTCAAGGGGTGTCTATCAAAACAAAGAATCCAATCAGCTTCATCCGAAGGTTTATTCCTTCTTAACACAACGGTAACTTTCAACCAGGCTGGATAAAACGCAGCTATACGCAGGCTGTACAGAGTTAATCCGTATTCACCATAGGTGTGTGTGTGTACATATGCAGGAATATATAGTATATGGTGTGTGTGTGTGTGTGTGTGTGTGTGTGTGTGTGTGTGACCTACAATAGAAAGAAAATAAAGACATGTCTCAAGTATTATCCAAGGATATTAACATTAACAATTTACATAATCTTTGAAGAAATTCTCAAGTTAAATTTTATGAAAGAATTAAACTATACAAACAACAATGAAAATGTATGCCACCACCTAGTGGTTAGAAATGGTAAACGATTCAAACCCAGAACTACTAGTGAGGTATTTTACTTAAACTTCATGTTACTTCAAGCATAAACATCTTGTATATAAACTTCAATATAAAGTTTATAACATCAAAAAAGAGGCATTCAGTTACTAAAATAATAGTAACATATAGAGCCATGCAAAAATCCAGTATTGGATTACAGAATATAACTGTCACAATTCACCAGTGTGAGTGCCCGTGATTACCACCAGAGGGCACTACACTCCGGACTATCACTCCATCACAAACTACATTTCCCATAATACTGCCTGGACTCATCATTCCTGATTACATCCACCTGTGTCTCATTTACCTTGTTAGCTCACTCTATAAAAGCCTGGTCAACTCTGTTATTCACTGCGAAGTCTTGTCTAGTGTAACACTGCAATTTTAAGCGTTCTTCCCGGTTTCATGTCTTTTTGGTTTTTGGATTTTTTGCCTGTTTCTGGATTACCCTTTGCCCGTGCTCCCTGCCTTGTTTGCCTGTTTGGCCTGCTTGCCTGTGTATGATAGTGATGTGGAAATGAAGCCTCATGAAGCAGTGAGGCTTTACCCTGACTGTTTCGGGAAAAGATTCAAAGCTTCGAGAGTGTCAAGAACAGCGCCATCTGGTGCTTATTTAAAATAAAGCAGGCAGAAGTCTGTGGAAGAAGCTCTGTCAGATGAAGCAACCACAACACACTCCATCGTTTCAATGCTATGTGTACAAATAAAAGCTTTATATGTTTGTGTTTAATGTGTCCAGTAAATAAATTAATTTACCCATTAAAGTGTGTCAATAAAATATAATATGAGCTTATATGATTCAATAAGATGTAACGTAGGCCTACTCTCTCTCTCTCTCCACACACACACACACACACACACACACACACACACAAAATAAGGACATTGTGTGATAGGATCATCTGTAATTAAATGTGCTTATGACACTTGGCAGTGATAGTGCTTGTGTAACAGTAGGAATGACAGTAAGGCAAATATTTTACCAAAATACAAAGACACAACTCCAACAAACAAAAAATAATAAATAGTGACAAATAAATGTTTATCTAAATGTAATATATTATTTAACTTTCAAAGTACAGCACTCTCCTCACAAAACCATCAACCAGACTGAGGCAACAAGGACTTGTTAAGTAAGATCTGGGGGTTCAAAGCTTCTGACACGCAAAGTGAAACACGCACGTGATTGGACAGAAAGTGAGGCTTCATTTGTCATCGGTCACGTGACTCTAGGAAACCAATACACACCCCGATACGGAGCTTCACTTCAAAATGTGTCGCATGCGCGATACGCGCATCGACGCTTCAGTGTCATACGTAACATCACTAGTGTATGACCTTTTGCCTGTTTTTGATTAAGGTTGTGGATTACCCTTCAATAAAGCTGCACTTGGATCCTCAGAGTCTCAGAGCAGTATGTTACAATAACATTATCCATGAAGATTAATACAGAATATCATGGCAAGGCAACTTGTGATTATGCATCTTTAACACAAAACAAATGGCTAACACATAATGACAGAATAATGTTGTATAAATAATTATGATAAATGCTTTGACTGATAATTATAAGTAAAGGATAGTGTACATCCAGCCGGTTGTTATCGCAGAATAAACCCTGACAGAGTGATCAGTCTTGCGTCACTCTGAAGGGGTTTATTCTTGGATAACAACCATCTGGATGTACACTATCTCGCTTATTACACGGCTTCTTATCTCAAGTAAATTAGACACCAAATATTGTCTTGAGTTTAAATATTTGATTAGCTCTTCCGCAAAGAAAAACAATTCCAAACTGCTTTGAGCCTTTTGAAGTCAGACAAGACATTTAAGGCATAATCTACAGTCGTATCACTAATTACAATAAACAGTTGGACATGAAATATTGATTAAAATATTTTATAAGCTCATTTGTAAGTGTAACTTTTCAGGAAAGAAAAAAAGCTCTTCAAGGTGGTTTAAGCCATGACACAAATTTATAAAAAACTAAAACAAAATGCAGTTTTATTTAATCAGTTGTAAAATATATAATCTCTTATATGATATTAATTAGGCATATTTATATACTTTTTGTATAAAGTATTAAACTGCACATTTCCATTTATTGTGAACGGACTCATTGTGAATGCGACGCCGGTGGGGATGTTGAAGTTGATGTTTTTAGTTTGGTAAGCTTAAGCATCTCCCTCTGTGGACTTTTCTTTGGTTGAACCTAAAACACAATTATAGGAATTATTATAAACTATGTTTGCGGTTGAATTTCCTGCTCAGGTCCACTATACTAAGTGGACACTTACTGCCTGTGATGCTGCTTTCAGGATTTGATGAGAGAATCCTGCTCCATTTCTCTCTGTGTGCAGTGGTCGGAGTCCAGTAGCTCTTTAGACCCTCACATCTATGTCCTGTCACAGTCATAATCTCTCTGGTTTCCAGTCCGGCGTGTGAGAGGAGTTGCACAGCCGTGCTTCTCAAACTGTGGTTCATGAGAGTCCAGCTGCTTTGCTAATAGTGGACATCATCATGGCAAGGTAGTTATGTCCCTTTGGCTCCCTTGAGTACCACACTGTTCTTTCATTCAGTAAATCCTGGTTTAGTCGTAGTGGATGGAGATAAAAAGTGTCTGCGTCAGGCAGACAGAGGCTCAGGTATTTTTTTAAACTAGCAACTGGACACTGGGGGTTGTTGGGTTCCGCAAAGATGCAATCCCATGTAATTTTCTTTACATGGGTCTTTCGGGTCTGTATGGGACAGAGTAATGTACTTACTGTAGTGTTGCCGTCGCATTTTATGATAAACGAGTCCCTTCTTAGGTCTTGGTTTCCTTCTCTGCCTCGTCTTACCAGATGAAGTTGTACATCAAACCAAACTTTCTGAATGAGAGCAGTGGCTGTGTCTGGTGACAGCACATCCGAATGTCTTATTAGGTCCATGTCTGCTGTTGAGATCAGAGGATGATGCTGACAACCAATTTAGCAAATTTGTTTAATGGTAGATTTAAAAATGGCATTGCTGGAGTTAAAGGTAGCACTCTTCAATATGTCAAACTTTTAAAAATATCTGGATACACCAGCCCTGATAGCCATATAGCTGCCTAATAAGTCTGGTTTGAATTCTGAAAAGATGCATAAAAGGAGCATAGCACCTTATTGAGCTCTTCTGCCTCATAAGTATCGTAATCTGCCGGCATTTTTTTCTCAATTAACCAATCTTTGAGAAGTTTAATTGCCCATAATGTGGTTCTTTTGGTGTTTGTTTCGTAGCAGTCGTCTTCTATTTTGTGAAGTTCAGATTCATTAAGCTCTTTGTGTCTTGTGGTGGTTGCTTGTTCTTCAGAGTTAAGTTTTAGTTTTTTTGTTTTCACTGGGGAGTCAGTGGAGTCATCTGATTCTATCCATTGCTAAAAAGATTTGTTTTACTATATATGTTGAAATTTATGGTGAAGTCTTCCATTGTGGCGGTTAAGTGTTTGGTCACAAGATGGCGCTAGACAGTCAACAACAGCGGAGTGGCACGTTAAGCATATAAGTAGTACCGGTCAAGATAACTCGTAGTACCTGTATAAACGGTGTGTTATTCATTTTGGTGGCTGTAATCTGGAAATAACATACCACTGGAATGTGTGGTTGACCAGTCAGAATCAAGTATTCCACAGAGCCGTGTAATAATGACCAGTAAATCACATCTGTTAATTTATGCACACATCACTCTGAGTCACTCTCGCTCTTTCTATGGATACTGCCTGATGAAAAGGGATGATGCATGCACATATATCCAGCCTTTCTAACACAGCTGAAAAGCCTTCTGGTTTCTGAGGTGTTTTTTGGGCCCTTGAAGTGTTTTGACATGCCCTGACATTTGAGCTCATACTTGTTACTTATAACATTTTCATGGGTAAAGTCTGATTACACTGCATTTAGTACAAACTCTGCTACAATAATATATGAGCAGCATGTATGTGAACGTTTGTAGAAAACTCACTGAAATAAGGCCATAAAACATACAATTTTGTTCACAAGCTTTTGAGAAATTGATCTTATAGTCTTTTGTTCTTGCTTAAAAACAATGTGAAAATCACCCTTCTTGCTCATTTACATAAAACAATATATTAATTTAAAATTTGTAAAACATCTTTTGCGTTAGAAAGGCATGAATGATTATGAATATTGATGTGTTTCACACCTGGGAACACAATGACCCTCCCCTAATGGGCCTAAGTGACTGTGAATATTTAATATTACTCAAAAATGAAAGGCATCATTCTATGCACTAAAAATATATTTTAGGTGGACAAATAAATTTAAAGAAAATCAAACGCCACCTGAACAAAAAAAGACAAATAGACAGGATAGGCCAGTGTATGCAAAAAATTGGCATATGTGCTTCTTCGTTGCTATGTGGTTCTTTTATGTACACTAGGATAAGTTACCCCACATGATTATGTTTCTTAGGTCTGCGCTATTCTCTTCAAAGTAAACAAACCAGTGCAGCTTTATTTGTTGCTTATTGACGGTGGGTTGATGTATGCCAGAAATGCACAAGTGCTGCGCAATTCGACTTATTCAATGTATTATTCATATTGACTCAATGACTTGAGTATGTTCGCTGAATCTGCGCATATTACATAATTTAGCTAGCAAATTGAGTCAGCATAATTTGTGAAACAACCCAAAAATGTACCTTGTGATTTGACATTGTTACCCTCCACAGTTGATTTTTACCTGCATGGTGTAAAATGGGGGTGTTCATTTCAAACCCTGTGACATTATGAAAATACACAGAACATATTTTGTGTGTAAAAGCAAACTGTTTAATTATGCTGTGGTTATGACCAGAGGTGTAGTGGTAAAAAAACAGGTGGGTAAACTATAAATTCTGGGTAACCGCATCGTGGTCACGGTAAGGTGGGCCACTGCCTACTGGTGTATAGCGTATCCTGATGATAGCTATTGTTCTCAGAGAGAACACCAAATATTTAAGAGAGATAGAGAGGGGAGGCTTATATCCAGGGGTTCCAATGCAATGCACTTGTACATAATGATTAGATTTGGGATTATTTTCATAGTCGATTAATCTGTTGAATATTTTCTCAAGTAATCGATTAGTTGTTTGGTCTATAATATGTCCGAAAAATGTGGATCAGTGTTTCCCAAAAGCCCAGGATGACGTCCTCAAACGTCTCGTTTTGTCCACAACTCAGTTTACTGTCACATATGAGAGAACACACTAGAACATATTCCCATTAAACAAGCTGGAATCAAAGAATTTTACTTTTGTCTTAAAAAATTACTCAAGCCGACAAATCGATTATCAAAATAGTTGTCGATTACAGTTTTTGCCAATTGCTAATGAGGCAGGTGCAGATTAACGACAGAAGGATGAATTTGGTGAAGAAGAGCGAGAGCTTTGTGTTGATGATGACAGGGTGCAGACAGCGATCGCTTGCGATTGCATTTAGAATGTAAACTTTTGATGAATTTATGAGAAATCTACAGACGCAAACAGGAAGTAAAACTCCCATTGATTTTTCTCCATAAGGATTTAGATTATCAGCCATAATGTCTAAAACATCTGAGGTAGACTGACCACGAGTTGTGAAACGAAAGTTTCTGCTTCTGTAGCTAGAGGTCTGTAAGAAAAACTACACTACCCACAGCCCTAAGCTTAACAGCGACGCCTCTGATTGGTCCAACTCGCTGTTATTACCATTGAAACGTTTAACGTACCCGCGAACGGCTGTAGCGATAACAATAGCTAGCTAGCTGACTAGCAAAGGGAGCTTGTTGTCACAAACTTTCAGTGGTTTAAATACCAGAGAATGCATATAATTACATCCAGTTATTTATCTGATAATAATGTATCCTGATTTTTACTTGTAGGCCTACATTGGCTAATGAGAAAAGGAAGAGGTGACTTGTTGAGTCAGTGGCATGAATCTAACCGTGAACCAAATTAACCCCAAAAACATAAAGTTTAGTACTGTTTTCCCGAGCTCACTCACTTTGGGCTTGTAGCCGAGCCCGTTTGCTGGCATTAGGCGGAGGGCTGCTGTCTTGACGGTGCTAAAAAAATTGCCGGATATCTATGTTTGAACCTCGGTTGCGTATCATTCATGAGTGATTCGTTCATTTTGTGTTGACCGCGTGTGCGCATTACGCAACATATGGGCTCTGATTCTGAATCGACAGGTGAGATCCGAGTCTTTTGTTCTTCCTGTCAGTCCCATAGAGACGGAAAGAGAAAAGATTAGTTCATTTTGCTGAACGAGACTCAAAGATCTGAGTCAGTAAAATGATCCGAACTTCCCACTACTCACACTGACAGTTGAAGCGCAATATGAAAGACTTTGTCTAATTGTACAACAAACAACCAATGAAAATGAACAATATGAAACTAAAACGACATAAGCTTAATTTAAAATGGCTTAGGAACTGTAGGCTATTTAGAGGTGGATAAACTCAATTTAGAGGTGGATAAACGCACTTTGGAGGTGGGTAAACGCTATTTCCGAATTTTGGGAGGTGCGTAAACGGCGTTTACGTGCGTTTAGCCTCCACTACATCCCTGGTTATGACAGTATAGTATAGTAACAACTAAAGTTGTATTTGTTGGCAAAATGGTAGGATAATGTTAGTAGCGTTATTCAAAGTTGTATTTGGAATAAAAAGCTAACGATAGATTCGGTGACAATAACGCTAACAATGTTATATCAAAACAAGTCAACCATGTCAGGCTAATTAACAGTTCCAAGCTTGACATATCATTACTTATGGCAATCATAACGATACTTTAAGATTCTTACTTTAAAACAGGGCTCTGAACCGGTTCAAGGAACGAAAACCGGAAATTAACGAAATTTTAAGAGGAACAAAAACGAAAACGAAATCAAAATAAATCTGAATCGTTCTGAACAGAAACGTTAATTTGAAATTACCATTAACCGGTTAATAACGTTATTTCATCGTTCTCTTTAATATTTTAATTTGGCAGTGACCAATCATGAATAGAGTAGTACAGCATGTGACGTTGACGGATCAAGCGTGAGTGAAATGCCCGCGCAGCAGTCATCTATGAATCTACCGGTACGCAAGTCAGTATAGAGCGTGCATTTTCATGCCTCAAGTACATTTCTTTCCCCGCTGAGGTCTACTATGAATGTGCAGTTATTGGAGGATATTCTTTTCTTACGTTTAAATAAGCAGTTCGGACTTTAAGCTCAAATAGACAGATTTAGGCTAGTTTGTGGATTCCGTTTAAGCCTATCCAAGTAGGCTACTAGCATCTATCAAACATTTTTCCTATAGTCTTTCAGATTGCCAATACAGGACAGGTCAATGTTTTCTATATAGACGGTTGATGCTTCGTATTAAATGGTATGTTATATTGCATTAAATGATCAAGCTTTATTAGCTGACTGAATTTGATTATGCGATGCAAGGGCCACTTTCGATTGTCTAACGCTCCATTAAAACAGGCCAATATTTGTCCCGCTGTTTATGCTTTGTAATTAATGCATGCATTTCTGTTGTGGTTTTAAAAATGTTATGAAATAAATATTCAAGTTTAATCATGCGTTCTATTATTATTGAGTGAAAATAAGTCTTTATTTATACATATTTGTTTAAAGTATAGGCTAAATTAAAATAACGTTATTAACCGGTATTTGTTCAAATCAAACTGTTTTTGGAACAGTAATGTTTAATGTGGAACGCAAAAACGGAAACGCTAAAATATCGATTCTGCTCGGAGTGAACCGATTGATATTTTTTTTCCGTTTTTAAGCCCTGCTTTAAAACATGCGGGCCGAGATGACTCTCCTCAGTCCTGTTCACTCTGTGACTCTTCAGGAGTGCATTGCGCATCTGCAGGAGGGGATTTTTTTTTGGACAACTCTGAAAGCGTGATTCTCAGGATTTCATTCACCATGACCCCTTTTCAAAAAGCCATCGGATCTAGATTAATCACAATAATGTCCTTTTTTTTATTCAAAACGGCGAATTCCACTGAATGGTGACAAGTTTGCATCACTGATAATTACAATGTGAAGTTTATTTTATTAAATATTCGTTGTAGGCCTATTTTATTTCTACATATTTTTGTTAAGGACTTTTATTTTGGTGTTGAGTCCTCGGAGAGAAAGGGAGATGTAATTAGAAGTGGGAGTGCGGGAAAAGAGAGTGAGTTGAGTGTGTGCGGGCAAGGATGGTGTTGCTCTGCTCCTCAGTTTCTCTGCTCAATAAAAGTGGTTAGCCATCAATATTTCTAGTCCATCATCTTTATTGAAATGAATCTACGTGCAGCTAAAGCCCAAATGAAACCTACCTCTCCCATTCAGTTACATTGCAAAAGGAAAGAGGAGACAGAACAAGATAATAATGTTGGCTCATGACATCACAATAAAGGGGAAAGCACTTTCAATCAGGCAGCCGCATCAGATATGTATCAACATGTAGATCAACAATTTTGAGTGAATTTTATTTCACAATACATACACGTAACAACAATACGCATAAAAAACAAGTGGATATTTAAAATTAAAATAAATCCTATGTTATATGCTATATCCTCTGCTCTATAGAGGACGCCAGAACTATTTATTGAGAAAATTAAAAGACATGAATAGACAAAAACAATGGGATTTTTTTTTCATTCACCAATCAATTTTTATGCTTCAAGCTTTTTTTTTTTTTATCCAAACAATGTACAGTATAAAGATGATTCTCAATGCTATGAAAGATAACAGAATAATTTGATATAAAATTTAACTTCATGCAATGTGTGTGTAAACATGGCCATAAATGCCATTCCCATTCTAGGCAATACACTGTATCTTATTTGCATATTAATGTGTTTTGGGACAATATGTCATGTAAAAAGATGTGTAATAATATTTTCCTAAAAATATATCATATTTCATAAGAATATCCAGACTTAAAAATATTTAATTGAGTTTGAGAGATTGCATTTTTAACAAAATATGCATGTCCCCGCCATACCTCAGAGAGGTATCATGGAATGAAATTGCAACAATTGACATTTTTAACACAAATAAAGCGGTTATATTGTGAATATAGATTTTATTTAACATGTACAATTTTATTAAATTGTTTTAAAAAATACATATTTTGTAATATCTAAGAAAAAAGTAGTGTCCCCCAAATTCATGTCTGTGGTGTTACAGCAATGGATGTCGTCCCTTTAAGAAAAGGGTGAAATCTATTTGGACTACTTTCTGCGTGTAAAGGTCATTGCAGGTGCTGGTTGATCTGGGGGTCATGGTGAGGACATTCTTTCTTATTAATTTTCTTAAAGTTGGCTACATTTCTGACAATTTCATGTGTCACACTTTATTAGTGTCTGTGGTGTTATGTTGATAACTTGCAGATTTTAAATATTTTAATAACAATTTATAAATACATAGGCTACTTATGTATTTATTTCCAATTATTTCCAAAATGTCCCCTGCCTTGAAATCATCACGATGGCAGCCTCCATTTGATAAAAGTCTGGATTTAGGCTAATTTGTCTGTGGTGTTACTGTCTTTCCTGGTACCACCACAGACTCTATAGTAACTCCACAAACCTTTTATGCAATATTATGTCTGTGGTGTTACTTCAAAATGTAGGTCTATCTGAAATTTCTTTCCTTCAGAGCCATTTAATCTTATAATTTAATGTTTTTAGACTGTAAGGTGGATTTAATCTTTTAGAATAAAGATTATAAAGGTAGTACAGGCCATTTTTCCTGCTTTTTTATGTATATTTACTTATTTTACAAAAAACTAAAACAATTCTTCTTTGGCAAAAATAGGGGCCAAGATGAACAATTAAACATTTCTAAAAAATAAAATAAAAAAACATTTAAATTATCAATGAAACTGAGTCCTTCAAGTAATTTATTTATTTCTTATTTATTACCTAGTTGCATATCCCTGCTCATTTTAGAACAAACCAAAATTTTACTTCAAATATTGGTAACACCATAGACATAAGTGGTTGTTTCACCAGTGTTTGATTAAAATTATTTAAAAATCAAAATGTTATTAAGCTTCAATTTTAATGGATACAGCATATTTAACAAATTTTAAATGCATAGCAATACATTTTATTAAAAGAAAACAAACAAGCATTTTTACAATTTCTGCCTCTCATTTGCCACCCCAATCGAAGAATGACCCATTTGTTGCAAGTGTAATTGTTTAGGTTTTTTTTTTTTCATATTTACAGACCGTTCAGATGTGTGGTGATCACTGTGTTGTGACTGCGGATTTTTTGGGGACAAAACAATCCTGCACCTGTTGAGGCTCTGTTACAAAGCACATACAAACAGTATTACTTCAATTTAACATGAATAGTTAGTATGTTACTATCTTGAAAGATTTAACGATAATGGCGCTCTGCTCTCGGTTACGTTCTTCATGAAGTAGAAGCGGCGCACATGAACAAGTAGAGTCAGCGTACCTCACAGCGCCATCTGCTGGTGAAAATAATCATTACACGATTGCTCCTATGGTCAGCAGGCTGCTGCATGTTGGGCTTTTTTTGCTATGTAGCCTATATGCGGGTTGTTTTGAACGAGCTGTAAAACGGGGACATTTACAGGGACAGAAAACCAAAAACCGGGACTGTTCCCGGAAAACGGGGACGTCTGGTCAACCTAGACCCGGGGTCGCCAACTAGCGGACTCCGGTCTGAATCCGGACCGCGAGATGCGTCCATCCGGACCGCGAAGCCTTTTGACGAAATGAAATAAATAAATGCCAAATGCCATTAAAAAAAATGCACATTTATATCAGGTAGCTCAGTAGAACTGTTTGGGCTCTATGTCACCACGGGTTGTGACGACAGTTAACGTTACTATGCTCACTGTTGCTACGCGCGGTCACGCATGCAGTGAAGAAGAGACTGAGAGCAGAAAGCGACAAGCAAAAACAATGGCATTTTCAAAAATTAGGAAAGTTGACGCTGAAAACCAAGTTTTCTGAGATGAATGGGTGGGGGGAAAAAAGCATTTATTCTTCCTGCATCCTGTATGAGGCTTGTGTGTCTAATTTGCTCTGATTCTATTGCGGTTGTCAAAAGTGGAAACATTAAAAAAAATGTTTCTTACACATTTCTTTAAATTTTTCCAACACTGGTGGCACTTTATTTTTGCCTGTTTGTGTTTCTGAATGATATTGCTAATGATATTTTACCAGTGCAATTTGAAGCACAGAAGGGGCAGTGTTCAATATTAGATACATTTAGTTAAGTAGAGACTATACATTGGAATAAACATAAAATGTGTTATGAAATTTTGGATTTTTTTTTAAAACCAGGTTATTATTTATCTCAGTTCAGCAGGGAAAAAAAGCACTTTAGTTGCTAGTAATGTTGAAATGAATGTATTTTCAGTGCAGATTTAGAGATGAAGGCATTTTTAGTTCATCATATTTTTGTCAGACATGGTTACTGGTTGAATTGAGATATTTTGTACCAAAGCAACTTAAAGCAGCACTAGGTAACTTTTCAACCTTTATAATATATTTTCAAGACTCTTGTCGACTTAAAATAGGTTGAATGACACGTCTGCCATAGCCTGACGGGGTCTGTATCGTTTTTAATCGTACTTTTAAACTTCGGGTTTTGGGTAGTAACCCGAGAACAAAAAGAACTACAAAATTCGACTGCTTTACGGCATATACGTCACTTCCACCCCCACCCCCACTTCCTTAAATTCGGACGTGCAAGCCCAACTATCGTTTGTTTGCCGCATGTTATAGTCATGGCCGGAGCAGCACAGAAAAATAAGAAAGCAAAGGTTTTGTCGGAGGAAAGCAAAAAGGAAACGAGAAAGTGATGGGATTAAAGGCAGGACGAGGATCAACATTGGGCCAGCGTTTGCTCGTTAGCGTGAGCTGAAGGAGGAGGGGCTACATTCTTGCAAGTAAATGCATAAGACGTACAAAATCATATTTTAGTATACCTAACATGTCTGTGATATTTGTTTATTTGTCTTGCCTCAAGCTATAATGCAAATCGATTTTTAAAATTTGCAGATTCATCTATGGTAGCTTGATATTATAATATTGACGATATATGGTTATTACCTACCACTCAAACATTGAATTGAAGTATCATACAGATTCTGTAAAACGGGAACCAATAGACTAGGCTACTATAATGACGCTGGCTTGTAAACGTGAGCATCGCGATCATTTGGCGTTTGAAAAAAAATAAAACCCATGAAATTATATTCATATGACTTGCTGAAACATATGCCACTGTACCTGGGATGAAGACATTTCACACACGACGCAAGCAGAACACCTGCATGTGAACTCCATAGACAGGTGAACTCCTCCTGCAGTGTTCAGGGCTATCATAGTTGTCATGTCAACAAATGCACGTGCGATGCATCCGCTGATGTAGAATGACAGAGTTTACGACAGTAGTAGAGGACAATACTGTTTCCCAACTGTAGGGGGAGCCCGAGAGCAAAAACTACCTAGTGCTGCTTTAAAGGACATAACAGAACAACAACAAAATGATATATTTTGTGAAGGATTACCTATGTATGCTTTAACAATATGAACAGACATGTTTTGTCCATATGAGAACCAGGGCTCCAGACTAACTTTTTTCACTAGGAGCACAGTGGCCCCCAACTGAAAATCTTAGGGAAACAACCAGAATATTTAGGGGCGCACACCGTAAATCAATATGCTAACCAAATCTACTAATTTCCACTGTATTACTAATAGGGATCGGTATCGTTAAGGTTTTAACGGTATTACTACTCTTACCGATACTGCTTATCGATCCGGTACTTTAACTGTAGTCTTATCGGTTCTTTTTATTATACTGTATATATTTTTTTAATGAAAAAAAAAAACATAATTAAGTACATAATTAACATGGCTTTATAATCTGAAAAGTAAAATATCTATAGCAAAAGAAACAGATGTTTTATATTTTTGTTCAAACATTGCTATTTGTAAATGGACCAGTGTGCAGCATTCAGAAGGTCTGATAACATTATTATGACTTATAAGAACAAACCAAGACAAAGAAATCTAATAAAGTAATGAAATGTAAAATAACACTGCATAGTTTTCACTGTATAAATTGATAAATTAATGCTTATAAAAGCTAAAGTTATTCATTCAAGAGATGTTAATATTTTCTATTTGCCTTTTGTTCGATTCGAATTAGTGGCTCAGTCGTCTGCAGGTTTATTAGACGCTGCCCCTTTAAGACCGAATGCAGAACTAATAATATCTTATTCTCCTATTTCTCCAAACTATTTACACCCCTTTAAGATATAAACTGTTAAAGTAACTACTATCCAATCCGGTCATTTTGACACAGGCTATTTGCCTAAAATATTAAGTGCCAGTCGGTCCATTTCGCAGCACACACACATAAGCCGCCTTGAAGTTGGAAACAGCGTCTCTTGCGCGGATTATTGTGCATCTAATAGCTCTTTATTATCAAACACATCCCGCAGTTTAGCAACAGTAGAGACTGCAGTTTACAACAATCACTGATTCTGACGTTAAGTTTATGTTTAGGGAGAAATTACAGCGCAAGGCTGTGAAGGGAAGGATGAGGCGCTCAACGGAACACGGCCATAGGAATAGCTTTACCTCATATCATCTTTTTATAATTCTTGGAAGCCGAAATCGAAAATATAATTAGATTAATATCACAGCACATCCCTAAAGTTCAAGCAGACTAAACTTTTGTTTAGTTCTCTTGGCCATCGTCACTCATTAAGATGACTGACATGTTGTGTTCGCTGTAGCTCCACGTGAGAGAGAGAGAGAGCTTTCTCTCTCTTCTGGATTGTGAATAGCAAAAATGCATCACGGACAAATGGTTTAATATTATCTCATATAGAAACGGCTGGCAAAGATAGAATTTGCCAGATATAACCTCTATCAATTATAAATAGTAAGTGTATTTTCTTAATTTCTCCAGTATGACAGCAGGCAAATTTACTGGTCACACATGTGTAAAATTCAGTAGCACACTCTCAAATTTTTGTCGCAAAATGCGACCATTCGTAATGTTCTTGACATTGTGAGACTATTGTCATACTTTCTCCATTTGTTGAGTATTGTTGTATTCTATCCCTTATGCAAATTAACCATGGTTTTATTATAGTAAAATTGTAGTAACCATGTTTTTTTGGCTAATTGATTACCATTTATATAACCACAGTTTTACCACAAATACCATGGTTAAACTATGGTTAGAGTAGCAAAACCCTAGTTAATTTGTGGTTACCATGGTTTAAAGGGTTACTTCAGCGATTTAGCATTAAGCTTTGTATCAGTAGGTATGTATCATCATTATGGTACTCCTCTAATGCTGAAAGATGGAGCAATCCCAGCGATTAAGGTTCACGGTCGTGTGTTGGAAGCAGGCGGTGAGTAAAACTGCTTCAAATGTCTGTGTGTTGTTAGCTATCGACTCGTTCATTCAAATGCGCTACTATTCCATCGTTTTTCTATGTAAACACGCACTAGTCTGACGTGCAAAGCCGTTCTGCTTGCTACTGCTAACCTTTAAATCTCATACAGTCCATAAACCAAATTATGTCCTCATAAACCTTGAGTAAACACACACAAATGTTGTAAAACCCGCGAGCATGACAAGCCGCCAAGCAAGAATATACTGTATATATGTATATATATATATATATATATATATATATATATATATATATATATATATATATATATATATATATATATCTTTTTTTTTTTTTTCTTTATATATATATATATACAAATGTGAGCAAATTATGTTCTTTAAAGGGTTAGTTCACCCATTAATTACTTACCCTCATGTCGTTCGACACCCGTAAGACCTCCGTTCATCTTCGGAACACAAACTAAGATATTTTAGTTGAAATCTGATGGCTCTGAAAGGCCTCCATTGGCACAATGCACGGTTCACTCTCAAGACCCTTAAAAGGTACTAAAGACGTCGTTACAAAGTCCATCTCACCACAGTGGCTCTAAAATAACTTTATGAATCGGCGAGAATAGTTTTTGTGCGCAAAAAAACCCTAAATAACGACTTATATAGTGATGACGATTTCAAAACACGGCCTCATGAAGCTTCGAAGCGTTATGAATCAGTGAGTCGAATCATGATTCAGATTGCCTGTCAAACCGCCAAACTGCTGAAATTTGGCGATCCAAACTGCTGATTCGGCTCACTGAAAAGGGTTTTTTCTCTGTAGGCAGTGTGCCAGCATCAAAGCATGTACCCCTACACTCAATCACTCCCCAATGTTCCCCAGCCCCCTGAACTCAGGTGGCTGGAAACACTATCCTCAGAGTCAACGAGCCCGTACACAAACGCGCTCGCCTGTACACAAGCACCAATATTCTATGTCCCCCAGCCCCCTGCACTCAGGCGGCGGGAAACATTTCTCTCGCAGTCAACGAGCCTGTGAACAAACGTGCTCTGATAAGTGCCACTTTAACACAACACTATCGGGCCACCGAGTCCCTGTTACTCAGCGACTCGCCCCACAAATTAATTCCTGGCAGGCCATTCCCGGCATTTCAAAATGGGTGTTGAACATAATAGAACAAGGTTACTCGCTATAGTTTGCTCGCAGACCACCGCTCTTTCGCGCCGTGGTAGAGACAACGATGAGAAGCGTCACAAGTCACGTGCTTCGAACCGAAATATCGAAACTGTTAATAAACGGGGCGGTGGAAGTCGTACACCCCTCACAAAGCGAGTCAGGCTTTTACAGTCGCTACTTCCTTGTACCAAAAAAGGACGGTGGTCTCAGGCCCATTCTAGATCTCAGACATCTGAACAAGGCCCTTATGAAGCGCCTGTTCAAAATGTTGAAAATGAAACAAATCCTCACATTCGCCCGGGAGATTGGTTCTTCACTGTAGATCTAGAGGATGCCTATTTCCACATCCAAATAGCCCCTCATCACAGGCCATTCTTGAGATTCGCCTTCGAGGGGAAAGTTTACCAATACAGGGTGCCACCCTTTGGTCTATCTCTGGCTCCCCGCACGTTTACGAAGTGCATGGAAGTGGCGCTAACCCCGCTGAGGCTTCAGGGAATGAGAATTCTCAACCATCTCGACGACTGGCTCATAATAGCTCATTAGTTGCTAATTAGTCAGAGATACAGTTATTAAACCACAGATCTTGGCTTCTCAACCATTTGAAATGCTTGGGCCTCAGAATCACTGTGGCAAAGAGCTCATTGTCTCCCACACAGAACGTTTCGTTTCTGGGAACAGTGTTAGACTCACTACAGATGAACGCGCGACTGACGTCACAGCGCGTGCTCTCTGTTCGGGACCGAGCGGTTTCCCTCAGGTCCGGTGTATACACTCCTCTCAAACACTTTCAGAGGATGTTGGGTTTCATGGCCTCGGCGGCGCCAGTCCTCAGACTAGGTCTGTTACACATGCGCCCTCTCCAGCGCTGGCTGAATTGCCGCGTTCCAGCTCACACATGGCTCTCGGGCCGATTACAAATCAAGGTAGACCACCGCTGTGTATTGGCTCTGGCTCCTTGGAAAAATCCCGTCTGGTATCAGACGGGCGTGAGTTTGGGCACTGTCACGAAGTGGAAAGTTATCTCGACAGACGCATCCAACCTAGGTTGGGGAGCCCTTCACGAGGGCAGGCCAGTCTCCGGTCTCTGGTCAGACTCGGAGAAGAGCCTTCACATAAACTGTCTAGAGATGAAAGCGGTCACGCTATCGCTAAGAGCTTTCCTTCCGTACATAAAGCACCACCATGTCCTGATCCGAACGGACAGCAGGTCAGTGGTAGCATATATAAATCGCCAGGGCGGCCTAAGATCTATTGGTCTGCACTTTTGGTCTGAATAATTCAGACAACCTTTTACAAGCAGTTTGATTGTGAAATATAATACTTGCATTACTATGGCTTCTCGTGTAAGTGTCTGAGTTCGAATCGTTGGGGAAGTTCTCTAAGGATTTGCGGGTCCCAGGAGAATTTCTTTGAAGTTTAGGAAAGTCGCTCAAGAAGCCGGTTTCTCTCTCCGTGGCGGGGATGCCTGCTCTCAGGGTTGCGAAGACCAGGGGTGGTCTTCCCCTCCATGGCGAAATGCCAAGGGGTTCTTCTCTTGGTGGCAGAAATGCAAAGAGTTGATGGTCGTTTCCGTTCTTTTAGAGGGGATGGCCGACGCCCAGAGAGTTGGAGGGATCCAATCACGTCCGGGGAGACAGAAGGCGCGAGTGTTCCATTGTTTTTGGATACCCCTCCTCTTGGTTAATCAATTGGGTCATCATTTTAAGCCTCTATTCTTAGAAAGCTGGTACTTCTGTAATAATGCATCTTGTTGTAATTTGTGAACGAGATTCGGTACAGTCGGGTTTCTGCGATAACAGAGATACCACACACTGTCATTCTGCAATTTGAGGATACAGAGTTACAGGATTTCCACAGTTACTGGCGTACAGAGTTTGATTTACATACAGTAAACATCCTAGTTATTCTAATACATCGTATAAAGACACTAAATCAACCAAATATATATATTTAAAAGTTATTGAGGCAGCTTTGGTCCACATGGTTCAAATAACGCTGAATGGGTGTGTGTTGGACAGTTCAGTGTGCTCCGCTATGTGTGTGTGTGTCCATTCGCACAAAGGGTGTGTTGATAATTACATCAACACACAGGCCCTTTGTTTAAGTATGATTTGATTAAAAAAGTCATGAGGGCTGTGAGGAGTTCAGACTTTGGCCATCCTGCCAGATGACTGATTGAATCAGAGCATTATTGCTACAACGGGCACGAAGTCTGATCCCACATAGACCCGTCAGAAGTGCTCACTTTCTTACAAGAGCTACTGGACGCGGGTCGTTCCCCCTCCACGCTCAAAGTTTATGTGGCTGCTATAGCAGCGTACCACACTCAAGTGAATGGACTGTCACTGGGGAAGAACGATCTTATCGTGCGCTTCCTCAAAGGGGCTAGAAGGCTTCACCCACCTCGCCCCCCTTCAGTCTCTATATGGGACCTCTCCACGGTCCTGGATGCTATGAAAGGACCTCAAGACCGCTTTTCTGCTAGCAATTGCATCAGTTAAGCGGGTGGGTGATCTGCACGCGCTCTCAGTGAGCGCCTCTTGTCTGGAATTTGGGCCAAACAACTCTAAAGTCGTCCTCAAACCAAGACATGGATATGTACCTAAAGTGCTTTCAACTCTGTTCAGAGCACAGGTCATTTCACTTTCAGCTCTCTCATCATCGCTAGATGAGGAAGATGCTAATTTGCCTGTCAGAGCGCTGAGAATATACATAGAGCGTTCCGCTGCTTACAGGCAAACTGAACAGGTCTATGTGTGCTTTGGCGGCCGCAACCGTGGGTGCGCGGTTACAAAGCAGACCTTGTCACGATGGATAGTGGATGCTATATCGCTGGCTTATGTGTCCAAAGATCTCAGCTGCCCTATAGGCATCAAAGCCCATTCTACTAGAGGCATGGCCTCGTCATGGGCTTGGTCTACTGGCATTTTACTGGATGATATCTGTGCGGAGGCAGGCTGGGCCTCCCCGTCCACTTTTATCAGATTTTATAATTTGGATGTCCCTGCCTTACAGGCTGGGCTTCTCGCCGTATAATACATATTAACCCCTTATGGTCCGATAGTCCAGTCTGGGTTAAGTATTTGAATAAGTAATTGCACAGGAAGATGTTATCACCTGCTGGGCATTGCTGCCTGTCGCACCTCCTCCAGTGCCCATGGGTCAATTGCAGTGTCATCAGCCAGAAACCACCATTCACCAACGTTTCGCTCCTTTAATTCTGGAACGTCTCCTGGTGGCGGAGCAGTGACAGGGACGTCTCCCTGTCACCCCCTGCAGCTGATAGCTGTTCTCCCTGCAGCTGTTGTCTGGGGTTAGATGTTCTTCCCCCAACACCTATCTTTCCTCCTCAGCCAGAGCCAAAAGCTACCTTTCTCTGCCTCCTCTGCCAGATCCTTTGTTGCCCTCCTTAGCCTCCCTCTGGTCACTCCTGCTTCCCTCAAGAGGCGTATGGTTGACAACCCAAGGAAACCTCGGCATCCGACCTCCACTCGGTAGATGGTAGTCTTCCAGCCAGCCTCCCGGCACTCAGCAGCGAGCTCTGAATACTTGGCCTTCTTCCGTTCGAAGGCGGCCTCGATCCCCTCCTCCAGTGGTACGGTGAGCTCAATGAGGTGCGTCGATCTTGCCTTGGTTGACCACACCACTATGTCTGGTCGGAGAGATGTGGTGGTTATCTCCGTGGGGAACCGGAGCTGCCTGTCCAGGTCAACCCTCATGTTCCACTCCTGGTTGGGGGAGAAGGGCCTTGCTGTTTCTCTTGGTCTGGTGCAGTCATAAGCACATTCCTTTTATGACTTGACTTGTCTGGTCGTTCAATATTCCTATTGGCCCGACTCTGTCTGGTCTATGTATATATATATATATACATATATATTTGTGTATTATTCTCATTGAAATAGCCCGACTCAGGTCTGGCTCATATTGGGGACTTCTATGACTATCATATTTACGGGCCCACTTAGGTCGGCCTGGGTATGGTGTCTCCAGGCTATCAGAGCCGTTAAGCGAGCACGGCATTTTGCATTGGTTCCCCGTAGCGTTTAGCAAACGCAATACGAGAGTACTCTCGAAAGAAGAACGCTTCGGTTACTTACGTAACCTCGGTTCCCTGAGAAGAGGGAACGAGTATTGCGTTTGCTTGCCGTGCTTCGCTTGCTCAGGGAGTCGCTTCAGTCTTTTATACCCTTGGCTATGCAAATTCTGCTACCCCCTGTGACGGGAATATTAGAGGGACCTGATTGGTCCTTCCCGCCCAGCGGTCTCGCCATAGGTTCCTGCAGTTGCAGCAACAGCCAATCAGCACGCAGCTGCTTCCTGCTGAGAGCCGTGCAGCTGCACTGCGTTTTACATGGTATTTTTAGGATAAAAATTTGCTTCAAAATCTCGAGGAAAGGAAATTCCCTGTAGCGTTTAGCAAACGCAATACTTGTTCCCTCTTCTCAGGGAACCAGGGTTACGTAAGTAACCGAAGCGTTTCATGGAGTGGAAGATGATTAAAAAAAAAAGACTATATGTCCAGGTGGAAACTGTCAAAAAGGCAATCCCTCAGAAAAACTGTACGATAATCCGGCAACAAAAAAACAACAACAATGCTCTTACCTTTGTGTTGCTCTTTGCTTTGACAAAACTACAGTACGTCTGCTAATCCACGTTTTGAGAGTTGAGTCACTGTCACTCTCCCACTCTTTACTGTAGATACAACTTCCTGTATGTTTATGCCACTTTAGCATAGCGATCACTTGAATATACAGCTACGAGTTATCGCTCTAACCTGTCAGTTATGAATGAGCATGTCTGCCTGCAGTGGTACTGGTGGATTTCCGCGGGAAATTCAAGCATGTCTTTGCGTCATTACGTCACTTCTGTACACATAAAGGTGGTGTCCCGGCTAGTAGGCTATATTGCGTGTGAGGATGTTGGAGGTGGAGATTTATAGCCTTTTCTCACAGCACTTGATATAATTAAACTTATCAATTTGATGGCGGATCCAGAAAGGTTCAAGGTTCACTCTTCTTCAGAAATGTCCTCCTCCACGTCCTCGGTAATGCCGAGTACATTGTTCAACAACGTCTTCGAGTGAGAAGCTTGCTTTTCCCCGTTATATTTGGCATCTAACACAGATAAAACCTTGTTTCCCCTGTAAACTCTCTCCAAGCGCACAGGTCTGCCTCAAAGCACAGGAGGGAGTGAATGTATGCTTACACACGCATAAACAGTACAATGGTCAAATCCTGGAGACTGGATGTAAGAGCTGAAGTCACAAGTAGATCTGGTAGTGTGTGATCTAGACATACATGGGGGCTGTTCTCTCTCATTGAGTGCCAAGGCCTTGTTTTAATAATTATTTATTACAAAACTGTAATTCTTATAAAACTGTATACATTTTTTTTAAAAATCCAAAGAAAACACTAAAAGATGACACGTGTTATTTGTTTACATGTACATCATGTCACCATTAACCAACATCAGAGAACTGTGTGAACGTGAAAGTGTGTTGTTAATATTAACTTTATTTATCTCAAGAGGACTTCAAGTAAATATTTTAGGTCAACAGAGTTTGGTTGACAAAATGTTTGGGAATCCCTGGCCTACAATGTTCAGAAATGGTATCATCGTATGTATACTTTGAATAATATTACACGCGATTAACACAACGTTATGGATTGTTACATTTTAGATTATTTCACACACCATATAAAACACATGATATGAAAGGAAGTTATTTTTCAGTGCAACATATGGTCAAAGAACAGACATGAGATAGGCTATAATAAAGTGTGTGTGTGTGTGTGTGTGTGTGTGTGTGTGTGTGTGTGTGTGTGTGTGTGTGTGTGTGTGTGTGTGTGTGTGTGTTCACTGATTAACTGTCACTGTGTGTGTTTTCTAGTGTGGGTCATGGAGGAGAGATCAGGATTACAGCAGGACTACACAAATGTATGTCTACACACACACACACACACACACACACACACACAGACACACACACACACACACACACACACACACACACACACACACACACACACACACACACACACACACACACACACACACACACACACTCTCTCTCTGTCACACACACACGTTTGTTTTTGCTAAATGTGAGGACATTCCATAGGCGTAATGGTTTTTATACCGTACAAACCGTATTTTCTATCCCCTTACACTGCCCCTGCCCCTAAACCTACCCATCACACACACACACACACACACACACACACACCACATACACTTTCTCATACACACACACACACACACACACACACACACACACACACACACACACTATCTCATACACACATACTCACACTCTCTCTGTCACACACACACACAGACACACACACACACACACACACACACACACTCTCTCTCTGTCACACACACACGTTTGTTTTTGCTAAATGTGAGGACATTCCATAGGCGTAATGGTTTTTATACCGTACAAACCGTATTTTCTATCCCCTTACACTGCCCCTGCCCCTAAACCAACCCATCACACACACACCCACACTGCCCCTGCCCCTAAACCTACCCATCACAAACACACACACACACACACACACACAGCCCCTGCCCCTAAACCTACCCCTCACAGGAGACTGTGCAGTTCACTTTCTGTGAAAAAAACCTTGTTCTGTGTGATTTATAAGCATTTTGAAAAGTGAGGACATGGGGAACGTCCTCATATTTCACCCTCTTTTTGTCATACCCGTGTCATTATACACATTTGTGTCCTGATATTTCACAAAAACATGCCCACACAACCACATACACACACACACACACACACACTTAACTTTAGGATCTGATCTGTTTGGTAACCATTGATTTCACTCAGAGCCTCATTTATTTATTATCATTGGTTGCTTGGCAACAGACCTGAGAGTCGAGCACTGAACTCAGATCAGATGAGATTTATAGACAGGATGAGAATCATAAATCAAGCTCAGATTGCTGGAACATGAATCTGTGAAAATCATAAATGTGTCAGATATGAACTCAAGACTTACGATAGAAATCATATTTACAGTGAACATTAAAAGATCATATTCATAATCTCATAATTTTCTCTCATCAGATCTCCGTCGGTTCACTCTGGATCCAAACACAGCGAATAAACGCCTCCGTCTGTCTGAGGAGAACAGAGAGATTACACACACTCTCACAGATCAGCCATATCCCAATCATCCTGACAGATTTATTTATCCTTATCCTCAGGTGTTGTGTGGAGAGAGTGTGTGTGGAGATGGTGTGTGTGGAGAGGGTGTGTGTGGAGAGAGTGTGTGTGGAGAGAGTGTGTGTGGAGAGAGTGTGTGTGGAGAGAGTGTGTGTGGACGCTGTTACTGGGAGATTGAGTGGAGTGGGAGTGTGTGTATATCAGTGTCATATAAGAGCATCAGCAGAAAGGGATGGGGTGAGTGTGTGTTTGGATCTAATGATCAGTCCTGGAGTCTGAGCTGCTCTTCCTCCAGTTACTCATTCAGACACAATAACACAGAGACTGAACTCCCAGTGAAGCCCATCATCATCAGAGCAGATCCCAGTAGAGGAAGGTATGCTGATATCTATAAAACAGGAGTGTATGTGGATCTCAGAGCAGGAACTCTGTCCTTCTACAGCATCTCTGGAGACACAATGAGCCTCATACACACACTCCAGACCACATTCACACACACACTCTATCCTGGGTTTGGGGTTTCTCCTGGATCATCAGTGAAACTGTGTTGATGAATCAGGACAGACTGAGGAGAGATTCTACCAGGGCTGGACTGGGGCTAAAATTCGGCCCTGGCAAATCCAGCCCATCCGGCCCATGAGTTCCTCCTGAATGTTTTAACTGGGGTTAGGGCCTTAAATTGGAGTAAATAAATAAATCTAGGACAGGGACAACTAATGATGGATATTATTGAATTTACTGCAAATGCAGATAACAAACGTAATATTGCACTTTTGTCACACAGAAATGCACTTGACAGTAAATCACTGATTTTGAGCTAGGATACATTAAAGTGAATTTACTGCTTTTAAAATCTGTCATCATTTACTCACTCTCATGTCGTTCCAAACCTGTATGACTTTCTCTCTTCCGTGAAACATAAAAGAAGATATTTTGAAGAATGTTGGCAACCAAACCATAGGCTATACCATTGAATAGCCTATTGTATGGACAAATAAAGACTCAAATGATTTTCTTTTATGTTACACAGACAGAAATTCATTGAGGTTTGGAATGACTTTAGGGTGAATAAACGTTCACATGTTTTGGTTGAACTACCCCTTTAAAAACAATAAAAAATGTTCGAGAGTTAACACCTAATTTATGTAACACACTGATATGATATTTATCTTTCATGAGGTTCTCATTGAAATAACATTTTGTTAAATTTCATTAGATCTAATAAAAAGTTCATAAAACATTTATAGAGAAAAAGCTTTGTCCTTAAAGGGATAGTTCACCCAAAAATGAAAATTATGTCATCATTTACTCACCCTCAAGTTGTTCCAAACCTGTATGAGTTTCTTTGTTCTGTTGAACACAAAAGAAGATAGAGTGAAGAATGTTTGTAACAAAGCAGACAGAGCAACTATTGACTACCATAGTAGTCTTGTTTTACGAGTAGTAGTGCTTGGTTACAAACATTCTTCAAAATATCTTCTTTTGTGTTCAGCAGAACAAAGAAACTCTTACAGGTTTGGAACAACTTGGGGGTGAGTAAATGATGACATAATTTTCATTTTTGGGTGAACTATCCCTTTAATGCATGGGATCCAGGCTTTAAAGCTGTTTTGTTGAATTATAATTTAATTATCCTACACTATATAAAAAAAAAGGTTCTATATGGCACCAAAAATGGTTCTTGGCTCGTAATCATAGGGGAACCTTTTTTTAGTGCTATATAGCACCAATTTTGGTGCTTCAGAGGTTCTTCAGCGGTTCTTCAGAGGTGCTATATAGCACCTTAGTAAAAGAACCGGTGAAGAACCGCTGAAGAACCACTGAAGCACCAAAATTGGTGCTATATAGCACTAAAAATTCCCCTATGATTACGAGCCAAGAACCATTTTTGGTGCCATATAGAACCTTTTTTTTTTTAGAGTGTAATGACATTTTAACTGAGTTTAACTGTAGGTCAGTTTCATTTAACTGTATGGGCATGGTAGTCACAGGTAAAATCATGCCCCTCATTACCATAGGTGTATGGTTTCGAAAACAAACAAATAAATAATAATAAACTATTGAATTTGGTTGTGCTAGATTGACAAGTTTGTAGTTGTGTGTATTGCTGTTTTTCAATTTACCTCGTGATGTATTTACATCGTCGCGGCTGTTTTCAGCTGATTCACCACTAATGTTCCCATATCACACGATTATATAAAACAACATTCGGAGTCAAAGTGCCGGTTCATCACTTCATAGAGCAGCAGAAACGCAGCGAACGTTCGTTGGCGGCAGCGCTGTTGCGCGGATATTCGCCTTTTGCAGTTTCATGCGGCCAAATTTTTAAACAGCGCCTAATATGGACACAGTCTATGGAGGAGGGAAGGTCTCTCTCGCTTTGGCCTGTTTTTTCAAAAGACAAACCAATGGGCCGCTGTCCCTGCATGATGGGCCAGTCCGTGGCAAAAAATTAAATAAATAAATAACCTTGTATCGGCCCCAAAGTGCGTCGGCCCACCGGGAAAATGCCCGGTATGCCAGATTACCAGTCCAGCCCTGGATTCTATCCATAATGCTTTGAGCTCATGATAAATCAGTGACAGTGAGACGTTAGAGAGTCTCTTATTTTCTCTTTGTGTGTGTGTGTGAGAGAGAGAGTGAATGTGTGTGTGAGTGTGTGTGTGTGTGTGTGTGTGTGTGTGTGTGTGAGTGTGTGTGTGTGTGTGTGTGAGAGAGAGAGAGAGAGAGAGTGTGTGTGAGAGAGAGAATGTGTGTGTGTGGGCATGTTTTTGTGAAATATCAGGACACAAATGTGTATAATGACATGGGTATGACACAGGTATTACAAAAAGAGGGTGAAATATGAGGACGTTCCCCATGTCCTCGCTTTTCAAAATGCTTATAAATCACACAGAACAAGCTTTTTTCACAGAAAGTAAACTGCACAGTCTCCTGTGATGGGTAGGTTTAGGGGCAGGGGCAGTGTAAGGAGATAGAAAATACGGTTTGTACGGTATAAAAACCATTACGCCTATGGAATGTCCTCACATTTCACAAAAACAAACGTGTGTGTGTGTGTGTGTGTCAGTTTCAGTTGTTATTGTAGTGTCCCATAAATCATTGTATTATTCCTGTCTCTAATGTGTGATTCAGTGTAAACTCTTCTGTTGATGAATGTATGAATGTGAATATTAATAAAGTGAATGTGTATAAACTGATGATGATCTGCTCGTCTGTAAACTCTTCAGTTGATGAATGTATGAATGTGAATATTAATAAAGTGAAAGTGTATAAACTGATGATGATCTGCTCATCTGTAAACTCTTCTGTTGATGAATGTATGAATGTGAATATTAATAAAGTGAAAGTGAATAAACTGATGATGATCTGCTCGTCTGTAAACTCTTGACCAGTGAAAGTTTGAGCTCGTCCTGATCTAGAGTTTCCTGACGGGATCAACACATGTTTTTCTCCACGAGCTGAGTTCATCATGTGGTGTGTGTGTGTGTGTGTGCTGAATAATGTCAGTGTGTTCGGTCTCTATCTGTCATGTGATCGTCCGCTGCTGCTCTCAGTTAAAACTGTACTGTGCCAAAAGGAAGCCCCATGTTAACATTGTGTCCAGAAGCGCCGTCAACTTCTCTGGGCTCGGAGGCATCTGGGATGGACCATCACACAGTGGAAACGTGTACTGTGGTCAGATGAATCAGTATTTCAGGTATTTTTTGGGAGGAATGGACGCCGTGTGCTCCGGACCAAAGAAGAAAAGGATCATCCAGACTGTTTCCAGCAACAAGTCCAAAAGCCAGGGTCTGTCATGGTATGGGGTTGTGTCAGTGCCCTTGGCAAAGGTAACTTGCACTTCTGTGAAGGCACCATTAATGCTGAAAAGTACATAGAGATTTTGGAGCATAATATGCTGCCTTCAAGAAGACATCTTTTCCAGGGACGTCCATGCATATTTCAACAAGACAATGCAAAACCACATTCTGCACACATTACAAAGTCCTGGCTGCGGAGGAAGAGGGTACGGGTGCTTGACTGGCCTGCCTCAGTCCCGACCTGTCTCCAATAGAGAATGTGTGGGGCATTTTGAAGCGCAAAATGCGACAACGAAGACCCCATACTGTTGCCCACCTTAAGACTTGTTTGCAGGAAGAATGGGACAAAATTACACCTGAAACACTTCATCACTTGGTGTCTTCAGTCCCTAAACGTCTTTTAAGTGTTGTGAAAAGGAATGGCAACATTACAAAGTGGTAAATGCTTTACTGTCCCAACTTTTTTTGAAATGTGTTGCAGGTCTGAATGACAGGAAAGGATGCATATTTACAAATTACTTTAATTAAAGTTGACCAGACAAAACATGAAATATTTTGTGTTCATATTGTCTGCAATGAAATACAAGTCAAAGTAAATTTAGAAATCACTTTTTTCCATACTGTCCCAACTTTTTCTGGGGTTTTGGGGATTTGGGGTTGTATAAGTTCCCTTTCGAAAGGGAACTCGCGCTGCGTCGCACCGGCGACAGCCTATGATGTCATCAAGGTGCGACCAGGAAGTATATAAGGGCGCCTTGCCAGCATGACAGTATCTCTTCGTCTTCAGGGACTGTTTTGCCTGTCTTCACGTGAAACGTCTACAAGAAGGATAACAATGAAGTGTGCTGAGAACGCCACTTCTGCAGGTGTGTTTTGAATGTGTATCTTGCGCTTTGGATACACACACACTTTGCGTTTACTTTCTGGGAGAAGAGCATGCATGAGAGGTTTGCGAACCTCTTGTGAAAGTATTTGTGAGCGTTGTCCTCTGGAAACGCTCCGCTCTCGGTGGGACCTCTTCTCGAGGGGAGAGGTTTCAGCATCTGGGAAAGACCACGCTCAAGCTGAGGCTGAGCGGCGTCTGAAATGCGCTTCCCAGATGGATCTGGCTCGTCGCTTGGAGACAGTTATGGTTCTTGAGGACGATCCAGATCGCGAGAGGCTCGAGCAGAGGATGGGTGAGTCAGTTAAAGATGCTGAAGCTTTTCAAACCATCCTGTCCCATGTACGGGGAGTTGCTGGAAGTCATGGAACGCGCTGCGGGTAGACTGCAGCTGCCTTGCGGCGCGTGAGGAGAAAGGCTGAGCGTCCAAACAGTTCGGACGATCGGTTTCTCTCCGCCCATGACCTCCCAACTCCTGGGAGTCTTCCATTCTTTCCAGATCTCCATCAGCAGATCTCGAGGGAATGGAAGAAACCATACTCAGCCCCGCATCTGTCGACATCGGCGAGCTAGATGTCGCTGATGTCGAGGGACTGCCTGGCTGGGTATGTGTCGATGCCGCCCGTGGACGAGATGTTATGTTTATCTCGCCTCTGGGCGGCCGGCGACACTGTGGCTCCCACCCTGCCTGTCTAAACGCCTGAATGGCAGGGCGTACATGTCAGTGGGTCGCGCTGCAGCGGCTTTGCACACCACAGCTGTATTGCAGGCGGACCTGCTGAGGGACCTCGATCAGGGGGGAGGGACCCCCTGAGGCGGTAGTCGAGTCGCGCCGGACCGCGGTTTTCGCTCTCCGGGCCACCGTACAAATAGCGCCGATGCGGCGAGGATGGCCACGGAGAGACATCTGTGGTTAAACCGTTTGGACATCAGGGAGAAGGAAAAAATCCTTTCTCCCTGATGCCCCGGTTTCGCCATCTGAACTTTTCGGCACCTCCGTAGAGGCGGTGGTGGGAAAGTTCGGAGAGGCGAAGGCGCGCTCGGCGGCATTCAGGACATGCATTCCGCTGAGGTCCGGGACCGTGCCCAGGCAGTCGGGTGTCCCCGGCCCGTCCCAGTCTGAGGGCTGGAGACGGGAATAGCGAGCCAGCGTCGCCTCTCGTGCGCCCCGCCGCGGAGGACTGGGGGCGCAGGGGAGGCGGGACACCCGCGACAGGAAGAGGAAGGAAGCCGGGGCTGGTAACCGGAACCAGCGCAGGCAGCAGACTCCACCCCCCGAGGAGCGCGGAGATGAACGCTGCCTTTTTCCCTTCCTCTGGTTTTCCCCCGGGCGCTTTTACATCAGGCCGGTGGCCTATGATGAGCAGAAAATGTAAGATTCTGCCGGCTCGCCTGGCTAGTTTGGTGAAAGCGCCCCCCTCAGGATGGCGGGCGGATACTAGCTCGATGGCTGGGTTGAAGCACCGCGAGGAGCGATTGGTAAGTCCCCCTCTATGAGGGCGAAACATTTTCAAAACTATGTTTTTCAGGACTTTTTGACCGTCGCTCCCCTGAGGGGTTGCTTGGGGAAATTTTGGATCATCGAGGGATTTCGCAGGGCCTGCAGCTCCCCGTGAGTAAGCTAAGAACGATCTTCTTTGCAACATTATGTGGTTGTCTGTGAATGCCTCACTTTTGCTAGTAGAGTCTTGCTGCCTCTCCGTGTTATTTTTTCCCACTATGTGGGTGTTTAATTTGCGCTCTTGCCCAAGGGCTTGTAGTGTAGAGGGCTAGCTGTGTTTTCCTAGCGTAAAAGTGGGAAGTAGCTGAAGACCGGGTACGCGCTAATGCGGGAGCTGTAGTAAGATCTGCGCCCAGCTCTGCGGGGCTTTGGGAAAAGGGGTTTCGGGGCCTCAGTGTGTTATATTTGAGGTAATAATATTTCTTTCCCGAGCCCTGAGTAGATCTAGTGCGGTATGCCGCACCACTTGGCCTAGGCTTTGTCAAGGATGGGGGCGTTCCCTTTTAATGAAGGTTGTTCGCCCCTGGCCTGTCCTTTGATATGAGAACATGGCGTGGTTTATGCATCCTTGTTTCAGCCTCCTCTTGTTACAGAGTCGTCCGGCCAAGGCCCGCCCCCTTCTCTGCGTTCTGGGGTTACGAGTAACGCAGTCGGGGTGTTGCAGCAGACAGCGACTTTGCCAGTGGTCGTGGGGCGGAGTGAAGCGTCTTTCGCTGGTTTTGCGATCAGACTTTATCTGCCGTTTCCGCCTTTCAGAGCTTGGTGGCCGCCATCTTTTGGCGGCCCCCGGCCTCTTCCTGGAGGATGTTCGGCCGGTGGGTTCTATATTTTCTAAAAGAAAAGGTATTGTTTCACCCTTGCTCTATGTCTCTGCTCCACCTCCTTTAGGGCTCGGGTTGAACTGAACATCGGATAAACCTCTGTGAAGGTTCTGGTCGGATGCTCCCCTGAGGCCCGAGCATTACCAATGGCTGACGCCCTCGCACTTATGGTTGGCCGCTGCATGGAAAGTAAGACAGCCGCCCCGAGGCAGGTGACGTAAGTTGTACTCCCCTCGCTTTAGAGGGTCTTTGTTTAAGCACTTTCGCTGAGTACACTGCTGTTGGCAATGTGATTAGGTCCATGTTTGTAGGCGCTGCCCGAGAGACTGCGCCGTCCTAGGGGCCCTAGGACACGGCGATGCAAGTTGTCCCTAGCTGCCTCTGGGATGGAGCCAGCCCAGGTGCGGGCAAAGGAGCCAGCTGGTTGTTAGTAGCCAGCCTCGGCAGTCTGGGCAGTTGGACTTCAGAACAGGTAGTAGGCATCAACCGGCCTCCCTGCAAGGAAGTCTCGACGCCGTGGCCCACGAGTGGGCCCTGGAGGCTCTTCTCCACTGGTGTCGACGTCAGCAGTAACCTCGTCAGCTACTCTCCTTGGGGATGAGTTCCCAGGTGTGAACTGGATTTCCAGGCTTTGTCAGCAGCAGACAGCTGCCGCCAGCCCAGGCGCAGCAGCCAGCCTTCTTAAGGCCGCCCTGAGGGGTAGGCTCCCGGTTTGGTTTACCTTTACTCAGATGGTAGGCCCGATTGGCCTCCCTGAGGGCCTGCTGTGGTCAGCAGGCGCTGCCTGGTCTCCCCCGAGGGGGCACGACTGGCATTGAGTCCCTCGATGGCTGGTATAAGCTGCTAGTAGGCGCTGTATGGCTAGCACGAGTGCTAGTAGGTAGTAGGCCTCAACCGGCCTCCCCTAATGCAGCCGCTGGGGCGGTGACCATGAAGTGCCATGAGTAGCACATTCTGGCTTGGGCGGCTCGCTCTGCTATCAGGTGGAGGCATTGCGCCTCCCTGGAATCGTTCCCCGGTCCCCAGGTTTGGTAACAGGTCGTAGCATGGGATGCTATCAGGAAAAGCTGCACGGGGCTTCCCTGTGGGATTCGCTTGGAGTAGTAGGCCCCACGTGGCCTCCTCTGAGGGCACGCTCCTGTCTCGTGGTCTCTGGATAGGTCCAGTCACTGAACAGAGGGCTGTGATGGAGAAATGCCCGGCATTGTTGCAGGTGGTAGGCCCGTTAGGCCTCCCTGATGATGCGAGTCCCTATCTTCCCTGCTACCTCGAAGGCTAGCACGACTGCGATCAGGTTTCAGGCCCGTTTGGCCTTCCTGAGGGCGAGCTCCGCTGTTGGACACGCGAGCAGTCGGCAAGGGTTACCAGGTGGAGGCTCCTCTCGGCCTCCATGGGGAACGAGTTCCCCTGGCGGGAACGCACAACTGGCTTTACGCTGACAGCTAGTGGTCACCCGCTATCAGGCGCCGGTCTCTGGCCGTTCGCGAGACCTGGAGGCGGTGTTCTTACCCTAGCACGACGAAACTTACTGCTGCTATGCGGTCCCCACGGGAGGGGACTTTCATAGTTTGCCTACTGCATGGTTACCTACCAGGCAGGCTTATGAGCTCCTCTCGAATGAGGGTCTACTATGAGCTTACGGCCGCTTGGCGCTGGTTAAGGGTTGTAGGCCCCTCGGGGCCTCCCTGGCATAATCAGCCTGTAAGGCCTCTGGCCTCCTAAGCACGTTTTAAAGTAGGTGCTTGGTAGATCCGAGGATCGAGCGGCTAAACTCCCCTCGCTAGCAAGGGTTATATAGCACTTCGCTGAGAGCTGCTCTCCGGGATAACCCGTCTCTGAGATCTGGCTAGTGGATGTCACTGCCTTTTTTGCAGCACCCTAGCGGGATGCCTCTTCGGAGGCGAGTACCAGAGGCTCTGTACTGTACAGACAGGGTTGACCGTATTACGTGTCCCATAACAGACTGGGTCACCTGGTCAGGTCTCCCTGGTGGCATTCGGTGAGAACCTCCCGAATAGTGACTGGCATAGGGTTCCCTCGTAGTTCCCTTGCCACGTTCCCTTAAAGGAACCCCTTCTAAGTCGAATGGGCTGGTTCCAGGCCTTCGAGCAGGGCCTGGGAAGGACCTCATGTGTGTGAAGGTTCCTTCTTGGGCGATAGCTTGGGCTATGACCGTAGGGAGCGCTGTCACTGACAGCCTAATGTGACCAGAAGGGGAGTGGTTCAGGCATCTCAGTAGAATTTGCTTGTCTTGACAGTTGTCACTGCCAGTGGGCATGCACTCCCGTCGGCATGGCGGCGTTGGTATATCGTTCCCCGTAGCGTCAAGCTGACGCAGCGCGAGTTCCCTTTCGAAAGGGAACGTCTCAGGTTACGAATGTAACCATTGTTCCCTGAGAACAGGGAACGAGACGCTGCGTCGCTGTGCCATGCCGCAGGGCCTGCCTGCCGAAAACAGTCCCTTCAGACGATTAGATACTGTCATGCTGGCAAGGCGCCCTTATATACTTCCTGGTCGCACCTTGATGACATCATAGGCTGTCGCCGGTCAATAGGATTGAAGTTTTTTCATTGTGATTTCAGGCACCAGTCACGCTGGAGGCGTTCCCCGTAGCGTCAAGCTGACGCAGCGTCTCGTTCCCTGTTCTCAGGGAACAATGGTTACATTCGTAACCTGAGACGATTTTGTATTTAACAAAATACGGTTTTTGGCAGAAGTTTAACTATGATGTAGGTGTGGTAAATACTTGTTAGCGGTTTAAAAAGAGTGTAGTTTTACTTAGCTTTTATGACTTCCTGACGACAACCCCCATACACCCCTCACAACAGAGGGGTGGGGTAAGGGAGTCTCCCAAAACGGCAGTCCTGATAAACTCTACACATAGTGCTCGGTTAACGCAAGCAATCTGGGTTCCTAACCGAAAGGGATCTAGCTACTAGCCTAGGTTTGACGACTACATCAGCACAGATTTATGTGCTACTGCAACGTCAGAAGTTGAAGGAAGATTGTCTGGCTGTTATATTGACCTCAAAGTCAACATTCCTGTTTGTCTGAGTCTGCCGAATAGCTCGCTTCTTTTACTCGCATTTTGAGGGATCAGACCCCAAAAACCCCAAACTTCAGAAAGTTAACCCACAAGGCCAGGACAATTGTGGACAAAGGACTCAGTCACTGGAGATTCCAGGAACTATTAGAATCTTTCAGCATCAACTGCACCGTATACAGTTCTGAAGAAGACATCTTCAACGGTGCGGATTTCTGGAATGGCTACGCAAAAGCTGATGGAGAGCAACAGCCCATTGAGCTCTGGTGATGATGTGCGCAAGTACCCTCCGGCGTGCACATGCTCCGTGGGGAAGGAGTGCCATGTTAAAGCCATGTTAGGCGGTATGTTTAAAGATAATTTTCGAGGTCAGATGGTTGGCTTGATGCGTAAAATCATTGACGATGCATGTGGTTCAAATAATGATTGTGCGAGGGGTACCAAACGTGTAACAAATCTCAAAAATGAAATGGACGGTATAAGAGACCTGACAAATTCATTGATGTGACAAGCTTGTTTAAGAGTAAACAACCTATCTGTGTAATCCTCAGAAAGGTTCTGGATGTGATGGCTGATTGTAGCGATGAGTTAGGAGTTACCGAAGTACTCTGTATGTGTACGTATGTATCAGATCTATGTGTATCACTGGTGTCAAAAAATGAGAAAACTGACATTAATGAAATGGTTGAAACGCTGGTCAACTACATACTAGAGAAAAAACATGATAGTCTGCAGAGATTTTCTTTTCTGGCTAGATCATCTGTAATGTCATTATTAATGTTTTACTTTATGTATGTAATGCCATTCTATAATTTTCTTCAATACTTCAATTAATGTTCGTATATTCAACAATACACTGTTGAAATAAAATTCTGAATCACTTAAATTGATGTCATGATTGTGTCTGACCATTCTATACACCCAAACATATATTTATGGTAGTATAAATACTATGTAAATGATGAATACGCTGGTTTAATGCATCATCTGATTAAATCAACCAAATGCTCTATACGAAACAAGAGATGTGAAGAACATAATTTGGTCGCTAGCATTACAGCTAAATGTTGGAAACGTAGTTTTAGTGGAAAGGGGATAACAAACATGCATATAATTACAATTACAGACAAAGAAGAATGATGACGTTTAAAAAATAAAGTGGTAAAACACTGTTTCAGAAAAAAAAAAAACTTGAACAAATAAACTTTAAGCAAAAATAATAAGCGCATGAGGTAGTATTCATTCTAGATATTCATTCTTGCCTATTCATTACCATAAAGTTTTGTATGTTTATATTTATTTCACTGCATACCGTTAATGAGTTTGCCTTGATGACGCTGAAATGTTTTATTAAAAGACGTCACAGAGGACCGCTTGAGTAACAACCTAATCACGTCTCTCATTTACTGCTAAGTTTTACCGCCTAGAGGTGCCAACAACCCAGAGCATGTAACAATATCATAATTATATATAAGAGAGCGCGCATGACACCTTTGTAAATGACTAAAAACTAATATTTAAGTTGAACATATATTAAAAATTGTAAAAAATTAAGAGATGTTAAACAATTCCACCAGTTATTGAATAATTATTGAGACAACCATGAAGCCACATTGTAATGTTGTTTTTGTTCCCGTTTCATGAATCAAACCTAAAAGGCAGATCCCTATTGGAGCGTGGGGAAACTAAAACAGCCTGAATCTTTTTACTTAGAATGACTACTTATAAAGGTTACTTTTTATTGAAGTTTGCATATTATAAAAAAGGGGAACCACATCATTCTCAAATGTTGTAACTAACTGTAATAGACGGGTGTGTTTTAACCACAGTAGTTGTAAATGTCTTGGCTTGTGACTACTTCCTAGATAGAGCAGAAAGACGATCTGAAAGAACATCATAGTTTAATTTTCATATGTTGTATTTTGTTTGACCGTGCTCAAAGAGTAGTCGTCATCTAAAAACTGTACAAAGAAACAAAATGTAAAACTGTCATCTACTGGCGGGGGCAAAAATCAACTTTGCAAACTTTTACAATAGAGCAGAAGAGATGATTTCTGTATTATGTTTTAATTATAGCTAAATGTCTCTTTTCTTAAATTAAATTGTGCACGGATAATTGTTGTATAAAGATTATGCTTGGAAAAAATCGTCATCTGAAATCTGACTAAATATGATCAATCTAGTGGAGTAAAAAAAAAATAAAATAAAAAAAAAACATAATTTACAAACATTGTGATTCTGGCGCATTTAACCTTTTAGTAAATCCTCTAAAATGACACGATACCTACAAAAATAGTTAATGAGTATTACAAAACAATATGTTTTCCCCGTGGCTGTGAAACACAGGAGGTCAATCGTTTGAAATGTAGGTTTGTCAAAAGAAAACAACAAAAGTTTAGTCATACAATTAAAAATATGCTTAAAGTGAATTCATCACACAAGTGATCACTTACACCGACAACAACAAGATCGGAATCTTCACCTAAAACCATATACAGTCCGACAAATAAAATGCGATCAGTGATATTGATAATAATATAACTAAGACTATGGCGGGGGAAAAATACCTATCACAATAAATTGGATTTTCTGTATGCAGTATGACATCTTTTCTTAAACAATGTGACTGTTTTCTTACTCTAGGCCTCTTGAATTTACAGAGAGTTTTTGTGCACACATAATTCCTAGAAAGAACATGTAGTCTGTTCATGCTGGTCAACAGACAAACTGTCTCATAAACATAAGGTTACATTTGTAAAATTCACTGTATTTTTGAGTAGATAACCGATAGCATATTTTCAGTAAAGGGTATGTTTCCGCAATGATAAAGGCCAGTTTGGAAGACACAAGAAAAGTAAAATCATATGCAACTTGTACATGCAATCCTAGATCATGGCTTCCACAAAATGTCAAATATTAGTAGTGTAATATTAGTAGTGTAAAATATAACCAGTTAATATTTAAAGTAAGATCATGCTTAGACATAAGACGAGTAAAATTAAATATTCACTCAAGACAAACTTTACTTCTACTGTGTCATTGACCACAGAGGACCAGCTGGTCTTCAAATCATCCCATCACCCTTCACCCTTCCCTGAAGCTATCACTAATGATTGTGTGGGGATTTTCTTAAAGATTTAGATTAAGATTCTTTTAAAACAAATGAAATGTATTGAAACAAATTCTGTTTATTTGTGACAAACTTTGTTAACATGTTTCATTGCATGGGGTTCATACATGGTTAAGTGTTATTACTCAAGACCGGCTTGAATCTTTAATATTTAAAATTATGTACTGGGCTCTGTTTAGTAAAAATTATGGTTTATGATGGATTTAAGTACAAAATCATCGGGCATCAGATGCTATCTTTATACATCAGTCTTCTGGGAAGATTAAGAAGATACGATTTTATTAAAACTTTAAATATTTAATTTAGATCTAATTTAAACTTTTAAGATTAGGCTTGGAAATAAAATGAGTACGAACAACATTGGCTCTGGAAAGGCATTTGCTAACTTTGTTCTTGTTGTTTAGTTTGATTCAGCAGGGTTTTACAACCCTGGACGTGTGTGTGTGTGTGTGTGTGTGTGTGTGTGTGTGTGTGTGTGTGTGTGTGTGTGTGTGTGTGTGTGTGTGTGTGTGTGTGTGTGTGTGTGTGTGTGTGTGTGTGTGTGTGTGTGTGTGAGTGAGAGAGAGAGAGAGAGAGAGAGAGAGAGAGAGAGAGAGAGAGAGAGAGAGATTTTATACAGTGCATTTCCTTTTGTAAGTTAATCATTCAATGTATTTACATTGTTGTATGTAATATATATATTTAATCCACCTAAAACTACAATGTTTGATTACCTGTGTTTCAGTAAATTTAGCAAGATTATCATTATTATTGAGTGTAATATATATTTCCACCTACAATGTCTGAGGCGATGCCAAACAGAACACACTAACATAAAAACAACTATTGCTTTTTTCTTTTTTTGAATGGCATCTTTGTAGAAATAAGCTCTAAAACATTATAAAGTAATGGAACATTCTCTGTTTAGTAAAAACGGTCCTTTATGCTGGATTTAAAAATCATAAGTTATATTAATCAAGACCTGCTTGACTATTTGTATAAATGAGGTATATATATATAAAAATGATGGTTTATGATGAGTTTAAGCAGAAATCATCCAGTATGGTGCGTCAGATGCTGGATACATCACTGTTATAGGAAGATTAAGAAGATACGATTTTATTAAAACTTTAAATATTTAATTTAGATCTAATTTAAACTTTTAAGATTAGGCTTGGAAATAAAATGAGTACGAACAACATTGGCTCTGGAAAGACATTTGCTAACTTTGTTCTTGTTGTTTAGTTTGATACAGGTTCAAATATTTGCTTTTTATCATTTTACATACAAATAGGATATAATGAAGAAATAGGTTCAATGCATACAATATACGGTTACATGTGTTATATCTCTCTGCATGAGAAGAACCTGTCACTGGAATCGCTGGAATGCGAGGGAAGATGGCGTCGTTGCACTATGAATTTTATTACATTATCTCATGACCGACCATGACCTTTTGGGGCCTACTGAATGCTTTTCACTTGAGACTGTCACAGGCGGCCTGCTCCTACGGATGTTGCTAAAAGTCTGCTAAAAGATTATAATTGGGTAATAAATTAGGAGAGATCTAAAGCGGTATGCTTATTCACCTATCACACACACACAGACACACGCACATACATAGATGCGCGCGTCCCTGTTTTTGAGAGGCGCGCTCAAGGTGAACGCTGCTGTGTATGAAAAGAAGGCAGAGGGCCGTGAGATGATTTTTTGTTTTATACATTCATAACCTGTTTTTATTTTTTTATTTCATTGTTTAAACATTTAACTGATTGCATTTGTAAGGCTTATATTGTTTTAAAAGAACAGATGTTTGTGGGAGACGGACTTCACAACACTGGCCCATTCATATACACTGCTCTGGGATGCGCAGGGAATTTTCTGATAACAGCGACTTCAAAAGATAAAACCTTCTGTCAATAACATGATTTATTATACCGCATTCAAAAAACAAAAAACCAACTGTCAAATTCATCAAAACAAAAAAAACCTAATGTCAAAAAACCATCAAAACCAACTGTCAAAGTCATCAAAGACATCAAAACCAACTGTCAAAACATCAAAAACTTACTGTCAATCATATGATTTATTATGACAATAGGTCAAAAACCAACTGTCAAAAACATCAAAACCTAATGTCAATCATATGATTTATTATGACAATAGGTCAAAAACCAACTGTCAAAAACATCAAAACCTAATGTCAATCACATGATTTATTAAACAGGAAGTCCCTCCTACACCGGATGTCCCGCCTATACAGGAAGTCCCGCCTATACAGGAAGTCCCGCCTATACCGGATGTCCCGCCTACACCGGAAGTCTCGCCCCCTATACCGGAAGTCCCGCCTATACAGGAAGTCCCGCCTACACCGGAAGTCCCGCCCCATATACCGGAAGTCCCGCCCACCTGTCAATCAATCAAATTCTGACAGTTGGTGCAGTATACTTACTACTATGGTAGTACGAGATATATGCCATAACCACCACCACAGCTGTTAAATACATTTATTTACATTTTTTATGGTCATCTTTATTTCCTACAAATACTTTATTCTTTTTCCTGTTGGATGTTAATATTCTTCCTCCATCTCCTCTTCATCTGTCAGTGGTGCTGGAGTTTGGCTGGTCTGAGTAGAAGGCAAATGTTAATGTCATTACTATAATTAATAAATGTAACAGGTGGGATCAGAGAACATTTCATTATGTGAAAAGAGCATAGACCCTTTTCACATTTCTGGGTTTCTGAAGCTGAAGTCGTCATAGTTGGGTTAACTCTTATAGCGGTGAATGAGAGAATACATTAAATATATATTTTTGTGTCTCCATTTGCTCAAATAGCAAAAGAAAAACTCCACAATAGTGATTTCACAACTTTCAAAAAGAGGGAAAAAATAGAGTGAGATTGATAACGGAAGTGAAAAGAGAGAAAGATGTTAATTTTAACTATCACTCCCATAATACAAAGTATTAGTGTTATAAATGTACATACATTAAAAATAAATTAAAAAAACGTTGCAGGATTTACGATATTGATGACCATTAAAACACGTCATCACAGTCTGTGAAAAGGGTCTATGTGGGAAAAGCTGCTGCACATTGGACACTGAATTATATTTATTTAATATGTCAAATGTTTGTAAAGTCATTAAACCTACACCCATGAACATTTTATGCTTAAAGCTTTTCCTGATTGAATTATGTTTTTTTTATTTATTTTTTTAGCGGCTGCCACATTCTTTGTTTGTCTTTTGGATACAATGAAAATTAAACTTAAAGCTACACTGTGTAACTTTTTTAGTCTATTCTTAGCTAAAAACACTTAGTTCTTTCAAAAATATATGTGCTCATAAATGTATATTTACTTCTTTCAAGTAATAAAGTATTCTCGTAAGTTTATAATATGCCATTGAAAATACATAAGGTAATGGGATCTAACGGTGGTCGCCATGTTGCCCCTCCATCTTGAAAGTACATTAGCCAAAGAGGGACATACCCGTAAATTCAAGCTTCGCCCTTCGCGTTTTCATCTCAGCAGCGTCCAGTAACAGAGTTATACGGAGTTTTCCTGGCTTGTTTATTCCTCAAAAGTCTGTTTTTCCTTGTGTGGTATTTCGGTGCGTTAATAACTCCGTAAGTAATAATAGTTATTGTCATTGTAGATGTGTTTCAGAGTGTGTCATCGCGTAATTCAGTTGATGTCACCTCAGAAGTATTTTTGTGTCAACATACAATAGCGTAATGCTCACCTATTTGAATAATCATTCAGTTATTTTGTTATCAACAATGTTTATTCGTTTATAGAAAATATTTGCTTGTAATGTATGTTGATGGAAATATGTATCAGGTCTGATCGGCAGTTATACAGAGCGCACTGCAGTGCTAACGTTAAAGCGCCGCACACACTTTTGTAACCGGACACCGCTTGTTAGCAGCAGCAGCAGCGGCAGCTCAGCTCCTTTTAATGCAGCTGCATTTAGCGCCTATATATGGTACAATAAGCTCTGGTTTACGGTTACATTATACAAATGTAACTTATAAGTATAGTTATACAGTTCTTAACTGTGTATGTATATTTACCATCCTTATTTGTTCTCTCACAGAAACCACCTTTATGTACATATCCACGCAAACCTGTTTATGCCTTGCAATTGGATGACTGAATAAACATTACTATCATCAAAGTTCACTCTGGATTAGCTGCAGTTCTTTCTAGCCGAATAATTAGGCCAGTTGAGTTCCAACCATCCCACTACGCACAGAATATCCCACAGGCACCGTGTCGAATGTGGACGAGGTCGAACTGGAAGCCATGTTAATCTTGGACTAAATCGGCCACCGTAGGAGTTAAAACGAAATCGGAATTGAGAGGAACAAAAACTAAAATTCACTGGATGGTCATATACCTTTTCACCACTAGATGGGGGAAAATATCACACAGTGTAGCTTTAATTAAAATAATTAAGAATTAAACTTGTGTATTGACCCGGAAGTATGCAAACGTCTTTTTGTTGGGTGCTGTTGCCATGGTGAATCGTAATTTCGGAGCTCCATTGATCGTGGCTTTTCATAGTTGGAGTGCATGAGCTTAACTCAGAGTCAGTCTACTCAGAGTTGATGGAACTACCTCAATTCAGCTGCTCTGAAACCCAAAACTCAGAGTTTCCCATCTCAGAGTAAGTCAACTCACAGTTCAGGTTTAAACTCAGAGTTGGTTGAACCTCCTTACTGAAACAGGCCCCAGGTTAGGCTCACAGAGTAAGTGACCCTGGTTACTGGTTACTTTCAGAAACGGGCTTGACTTACCCTGCTTTCTCGGGTTTGAAATACCTCCCATTCTGAAACAGAAAACCCAGAGTTTCCCTTATTTCAGGGTTAACATACTCAGAGTTTTCACTTAACCTCCTTTCTGAAACGGAGCCCTGGCCCAGTCTAAAATAGTTCAAATTTTAAACTTATTGCAGCTGCACCATAGGGATTCAGGATAAGATAAAAACACTTTGGAAAATGGATTCATGATGTACTCGCTCATTATAGAAATTAACACAAAAAAGTTTAACTTTAGTAATGATAAACACTCGATAAACGATAAACACTCATTTTTTAAAAGCTGAGGAGTTGACATTGACGAAATTATCGCCCCCTGCTGGTTCTCCACCTTCATACATGCGTGTCCTTTTCACACCTAGAGGAGGCAAAGTGTGACACTGACACGCATCCTCTAGTGGACCAGCGTGTGTATTACTTTGGCGTTATACTGGGTTATCGGTCTATACATCTGTAAAGAATGTGATTCAGGTCAAGATTTAAAACACCCAGAACTCCAGTCAGAATCACAATATAGTTTTATTATGGTCATATCATGTGTACAGTTGACGTTCATAACATTATTGTTGAAAGTAACCAATTGAAACTTCAAAATACACAAGTTTAAACAACGATAAAGGCTAAATCTATGTGCTACACACTCATCACTTTGTTGTCGTTTTTGTGTTAAATGTATTATATTGCTTCACAGAACTATTGAACAAGTCAAGTTTTCAGGAGAGATGTTTTATATGTTTTGCACGTGATGAAAACTGGCAAAAATGCCAGAGGAAACGCTGAAAGTATGTAAAAAGTTTGTGTTTTCCTTCTTGATTGAGGTGAAGTCCGTCGTCTTTGTATAGGTTTTGGATTATTCTTCCATTTTTGAGAAATGTTTTTGTAGTGTTCAGAAATAGAATATTTCTTGTTTGTGAAGTCCAGTGTTGAATCAAGCTGTTGCATTGTTTGATTGTAGTTTTCATTGTGGAGTCGTCGTTCACTCGTGGTAAAATAGCACTGATCGCGAAATACAGAACGTGTGGATTGACCAGTGAGATTCTGGCTATGAGAGTTTTCATTCGCTGGACGACAGTCGATGCAGGCGCTCCACTCGCGATGTCGTTTGTTCCTATGTGGAGAATCACTATTGTGTACTTGTGTAGTTTCTCAAAGTGTTTTAAGTGTTGTTGAGCGGATCTCACGAGAGTTGTGTCTGGATGAACCCAGCATTGAGAATTTGGGAAGTAGTCCTCAATATCCCGACACATCGAGTCTGTGAGGAAGCAGACCTGAAGACCTGCGAGAGAGAAGAAATGCTGCTTTATGCTGTGTTCACTATATGAGTTATGATTGTATGTTATTAATATTTCATGTATTAGCTGCTTACCTTGAGGTATGACGTACGTTCTTCTGTTGATTGTAGTTGTTATTGTGCTTTTTTCTGAAGAGAAATGAAGAATATTAGAGATAAAGATTAGATGATTAGATTCAACTTTATTGTCATTACACAAGTACAAGTACAAGGCAACGAAATGCAGTTTAGGTCTAACCAGAAGTGCAATAGCAGCAAGTGCAGGATATACAATGGTTGCATAAGTGCAGGACATGGAAATATACTGAATATATATAAATATGTATAAATAGAGAGATGGTTATTACTATAAACAGAACTGAATTTACAGGTGAGTATGTACAGTGAATTAATATACAGATGGCTATTCCTATAAACAGAATTTACAGGTGAATATGTACTATGAATATAATATACAGATGGCTAGTACTTTAAACTGAATTTTTTACAGTTAGAGGTATACAATAATATGTTAGGCAAGATGAGGAATATAGCGGTGGATTAAGGTAGTGCAATAAATTATGGACAGAGCTATCCGAAAAAAAGTGTAAAGTGCAGTGGAAAGTGGTTGCATATTACAGTTAGAAGTACGGTGCAAAATGCAAATGTAAACATTGGTACTATAAATACAGTCGGCAGTGCAAATGAGCATAATCCAGTTAAGGTATGGTAGTGCAGAATGCATAAGTAAACAGTTGTTACTGTAATAAACAGTCGGTAGTGCAAATAACAAAGTGAAGGCAGATGTGAGGTAGGAGAGTTAGCAGTTTATGAGGGAAGTGGATCAACGGGGGTTTGAGTTCAGTAAAGAGACAGCTCTGGGGAAAAAACTGTTCTTTAGTCTGCTAACAAGTGTATAAAAATACACTTGTTAGAAAAGATCCATTGAGATTTCAAACCAGTTCATTATAAAGTTACGGGCTGTTTTATTTGCTCATCAAGGCCTTTAAATGAAGCACAAATGCAGACAGCAGCAGTAAATCGAATAAAGCTTTTCTCTAGCTGACACTCTTGATATAGTCAGCGGTTTTTGAGTCATTTATTGCTTGATTAAATGAACATTTGCTTCTATTTATGCCATTTATGATCAGGTATGTTAATGTGAAAACATGTTTTTACAACAGGCAGTATAGTTTTTCATGTGATCTGAACATGCCTGACCCGCTCCATGTCAAATAAAACCACTTTAATCATGAGACTCGTATGACATTCTTCAAAATATCATTAATTTCTGTAGAGCTGGACATTTTATTAGTCATTTGATCATTGAGTTTAGCTTTGAGAATGAAACCAACCTGTTTGTTCCTCAGCTTCAATCTTCAAGTCTTCATGTTTGACTCTGAATGTTTCTTCAATCTTCACGTCTTCACTCTTCACTTTAATAAACGCCATCTTTAAAATAGCGTGTCACATGGATCTCAGCCGCTTCACCAGTAGTGCTGCAGTCATCAAGTGTGACTAAAGCAGAGAAACATTGGGTTTTTATACAGATTTCAGGGGGCCGTCCTTACAGGTGAAGATAAAGCACACAAAAGCATATAAAGGATGTGAGCAGTTATAGGAACAGCTCTAATCCAATCAGCTCAACTATAGCACTGATTATCATAGACATCAGGAAGAGTCACACCTTCATCCATTCAGTCACACTTAACTCAGATATTGATTAGCATCAACAATCACACCCATTAAAGTCATGAGGCAGAAGCAGCAACAGCCATTAAAGACAAAAGGTCAAAAGCCTCACTTACCATGATTTTACATTTGTATTCCCACACACCTGAAGCGAAAGAGATTTGTTTACATTTACATTTATGCATTTAGCAGACGTTTTTTTCCAAAGCGATTTACAACTGAGGAGTACAAGAAGCGATCCATCATGAAGAGGCAACGAAACATAAAAAGTGCCTGAAGTTTTGGACATTACCCAGAGGATCACATGCTAGGGCAGGGAAGGAGTAGAAGAAAATAGAAGGAAAAGAAAAAATTTAAGATGAGGTTAAGTGCTCGCAGAAGAGGTGAGTTTTCAGCTGTCTATTGAATGTTGTCAGTGATTCTGCAATTCGGATGGAGGTGGGCAGATCGTTCCACCAGCAGGGAACGGTGAATGTGAATGTTCTGGAGAGGGATTTTCTGCCTCTCTGTGATGGTACCACAAGCCTTCGCTCCTTAGCTGAACGAAGGCTTCTGGTGGGGGTGTAGACTCATAGGAGCGAGTCAAAGTATGCAGGAGCTGAGCTCATGATGGATCTGTAAGTGAGCTCCTTGAACTTGATGCGAGCAGCGAGTGGTAGCCAGTGCAGAGAGATGCAGTAGTCAAGCCCAGAAATGACCCTGGACAAGAAGCTGTGCTGCGTGCTCTGTTAGGAAAGTTCTGATCTTCCTGATTTTGTGCAGCGCAAACCTGCATGAGCGAGCGGTCTTTGAAATGTGGTCTTTGAAGGACAGCTGGTCATCAAAAATTACACCAAGATTTCTGACCGACCTTGAGGGGGTGATCAGAGATTAACATAGCTGGATGGTGAAGTCATGTTGTAGATTCATTTGAATTATTTGTCCTTCTGCCGACTTTCTAAGGCAAAATACTTTTACCAAAATAATGTAAAAGTGTGTCTTGACGCTTTAAAACCATGGTTTGTTTCATCTTTTGTCTCTGTGATGCTCTTGATGATTCTGCATTATTACTTTAATTGGTGTCATTGTTCTTGCCTATCTGACGGGTGCATAGCACACACCCCCTATTTGCCCTCCACCATTGTTTAAATTTGGGTTAGGGTTACTGTTTAGACCACTTATTACTAGTGACGGGTGCTTTTGACACATGCTCAATACATCTTCGAAACCTTGGCTGCGTTCAGCCCCAACAAAACGTTGCAAAACGTTTTTTAAACGGAAACAGAGCTGCGTTGAACACCCTGTTCTGTTGAGGCAAGAGTTGTAACTATGGCAGCTGAGAAGGCCATTCTTTGTGTTCTTTTTGAGGAATTTTCGGAGCCTGATATAAATACGTGTTTAATACTGCAAAATACATGCAATCACTGCCCTTGCCGTCCAGAATAAATGACAACACCCCAATCACATTTATTTAACTTTTTTATCTCCAGGTAATCAATTCTAATTTAAATCATTTTATTTCTAGTTTTTACTTTTTTTAATAGCTTGTATTTTCTTTCTCACTTTATGTCAAGCAATTACAATATATGACATTTGGTATATAAATAAACTTGCCTTGCAATGAAGCTAAATATATAAATAAATACACCATCATGTTGATTATATATATATATATATATATATATATATATATATATATATATATATATATATATATATATATATATATATATATATATATATATATATATATATATAAAACTCTTACGACAATCATGTCTTCTAATATCTTCAATTGTTGTGTATACCGAGCTGCAGCGGACACATTTGTAAATTTGTGACACACCTTTACTTGGACCCATTGTGCGAGCTGTCTCTTTAATACCGCGTGGTTTATATACATGTTGCTACTGATTGGACTGACATATTTGACACACCCACCAAACGAGAAAAAACGCATCTCAAACCCGTTGCACACCGTTACACACCGTTTCCAGGAAACATGACGTTCAACCGGAAACCGTAGCAAAACGTTGCGCACCGGTTTGAGCTTTGAACGTGCCCCTTGTGAATCTTTTGTTTCAAATCAGTGGTTCAGAGCTCATATCAAACAGGCCAATCACATGATTTCAGCAAACAAGGCTTTATGTGATTGGCTGCCCAAATCCAACTTTCCAAAATCCAAACTTTTTAAAAACATTTAAAACAACCCAAAAACACCTTTTATACATATAGAATGCTGCATTAAACAATTTCGTAAGGGAAAAAATCAACTCCATAGACCCTTTTCACAGACTGTGATGGTCATCAATATCGTAAATCCTGCAACATTTTTTGTATTTTCATTTTTTTTAAATGTATGTACATTTAAAACACAAATAATTTTTATTTTATTACTTTTGCATCAAATTACAAAAACAAGTTACCGCTGCTGTGAGGGTGTTTCTAATATAGCGTCTATGGGAGTGATGGTAAAAATGTACATATTTCTCTCTTTTGCCTGCCGTTATCAATCTCACTCTATTTTTTCCCTCTTTTTGAAAGTTGTGAGATCACTAATGTGGTGTTTTTCTTTTGCTATGCGAGCAAATGTGCACACAAAAAATATTTACAACTATAATAGTTAACCCAACTATGAAAAGGGTCTAGTGTAGATTCCAAGTGATCAGGGCGTTCCAGTTCAGTCCATTGCAAAGTTTCCGCCAGTCGTGAGCGCTCATGCAACGTAAGCAATCATCCGAGTGAACCAGACGGAGGGAAGATAGCAAGTGAAGGGCATAATAAAAACAAACTGGAACAGAGCACAGGAGTCCGAAGTATAATCAATTGAAGAAAATGTTCACTGAAGAACAGTTTGCAGTTTCATCAGCCGTATCAGATTCAGCACAGAGTTGGTAGGCTGCTCTACATACATTCACATTTCCACAGCAATTATACTCTAACACAGGCCAATAAATGCTTTTGAATTTGTGAATTGGTCAGGCCTGAGTGACCTCAATGACCTCGGCTGTCATGGTCAGCTAGAAAAGTAGATATATGTTTTAAAGTTTTTTAATGGGACACATTTCTCAATACTTACAGAGCTGCCAACTTTAAAAAAAAATGTAGGGGCCAACCAAAATTTTGCTGCATACACAGCAAAAATTGCAACAAAAAAAATTAAACAAATGAAATAATATAATAATAATAATAATAATAATAGCTATATATATGTGGCAGTTTGGGTTTGAATTAAGTCCGACTACGCTACCCGGAAATGGCCCGGGAACCCACAGATAAATTTAAGTACACAAAGCACGCAGATACGCAGTGGCTGAGTCAGATAGCAGACAATGATGATGGTATAAAACAATTTATTCGAAAACACCATTCAATAAAATACAGCACAATCTTTAATAATAACTCCTAAAACCAGATAGGTCCAGCACACGCACACACACACACACACACACACACACACACACACACACACACACACACCTAGCACTTCAGAACCTGGGGAATTCGTCCTGACTATCAGGTCAACACAGCAACCACTCGTGCTCTCTCACAACACTCCACACGCTGTGAACACTGCAGACTGTTAATCAAACCACCACCACACCCAGAAGACTTCAGGGACCACAGGTACCCCAGATTCTGAAGGGAAGAGACAAAAATCAATCAATATGACAAAAACACACACACTTTCCACATAAAATTGTCAATGAAGCATACAGTCACGTACGGCCAGAAAAGGCCAGCCCTTCCCTCAGTCGCAATATCAGCTACTCTGCTGATGCTCGTGGACAGTAATCAGTACAATAGCGGGCGATAAGGGATCATTCCCTTATACTTCAAGACACGACTAAACCCAAAATCACAAACAGAAAATCAATTAGACACAGAAAAGAACAGAAAAAAAGAAATACAAAACCCAGACGAAACTGCTAATAAACACATAAACATCAGGGTGCCACCATGGATCTTCATCGCTACAAAGTTACCCCCCACTTCTCGTCCTCAGTCCAATATCACAGCCCCAGTGTGGATTATGGCAGGCTGCACGTCTGGCGTAGATCAATTTGGGCGTCGTCCTTCGACGGATGGAAACCGTCACACTGTCGAGTTAGAATTCACATACGAGTTCATAGAAGGTGCACAGAACAAGAGACGGACGCACGAGACGGCGCTTTGCGAGAAAAACACCACCCAGTCCGTCCGAAGTCGTCCAGTGTCACACGCAGATAGGAATAACAGAAAGTAGCATAAGCCGACAGCGTCCTCAAAGTCTGCCAAGCCTGCTGCAACACCTCCACGCCATGTACCACTGATAAAATATAACGTGAAGTTTTAGTAACTAATTTCGGGAGGAGCACGTCCAGATAATTAAACCTATCTAAACAATGGAGCACGCCAGATAATGTAACCTAATCAAACCCAAGTGGAGCACCCTCAGATAATTAAACCTAATTAAACACATGTGGAGCATATCAAGCCAATCGATATAATCAACGATAAGAGGTGTGTGTATATATACACAGCATATTTACCTTCTTTCGTTGACCGTTTTTATTTTTAGCATCCCTCCACCACCCCATCTCCTCACTTTGATTTAATAAACTCATTAGACGTCAACACAATCCATAATAAAATACAGTCTAGTTCTAGACTATCTTCATCATGAGGGGATACTCGGGGTTCGGGCCAAATTCCTCCCCCGGAGCCCTCCCCCGGACAGCACGCCAAATACGCATAATCTTTACTCCATTTAATTTGATGTACGTGTGAACTCGTGAAATTAGGTTTTGGAGGTGATCGACTGTTAGCTTAGGCATACAAACATTGCATCACATACCTGCGGTAAATAACTCACGCCGCGCAGTGCACTCGATGACGTGCAACAAAAGGCTCGCAATGATAGCGTTCACTCCCCGTGTCTGCCGTTCTCCTCCGCCACACTGCAAATTTAAGCGATTCCCAAATCACCTTTCCTGATCCAAACATTCACTTGTACATGCACTTGCCACCAAAAGCCCTTACCTCCTGAACCAAAACAGGCGCCCCAGAATGACGTCACTTCCCAGACCCGGAATAGTAAGCGTGCCTACATGTGCGTCGCATCTCTTTTTATATACACAGACACACCATATTTGGGAATTAACCCTATGAGGGCTGATTACATCACCACATATACACACACACACACACACACATCACAGAAAACACTCTCTGCATCAGCATTTGAATGGGGTAGTTTTTTGAATTAAAGGTTGATAATTAATTCTGTATTAAGACAAAATGCTTTGTATTTACAGTATATCCTATAGACACACACACACACACACACACACACACACACACACACACACATAATTTTACAGCACTATGTAGAGACATGATTTTGTCTAAATATAACAAATTGATTATACATCAACCTACAGCATACTTTTACGGGGAAGAAAAGGGAAAAAATCTGTCTGTCCTGTCTGTTGCTCTTCTGTCTGTTGTGCGACTCTTTTTTGCTGTGGCTGATCTTAAAAAAAAAACAGTGTTGTAGTAAAAACTACTTTAAATAGTTAAGTTACATTTAAGCTACCCTTTTGAAAAAGTAGCTACATTACAAGTTACTATCAAAATGTAGCTAGCTACATTAAAACCACTTTTTTCTTTTTCTTACAATGAGATTGTTACAAATATGTGAATAATTGTTAATGAAGAATGTTATGATATTTGGGGTTTCAAGCAACATAATGCAATGTAATTATGATTTCAAAGAGTATGGGGTGAATTCAGGGTTATTGGGACACTTTTTTCCAGTCATTTCAATGGCAATATCTGCCAGAATCATTACACACAATACTCAAAAATATCCTATATATCAAACTGGCTGTCAAAGTGCAAAATGGATACAAATGTAACATCAGTGCAAGAACAAAATGTATGCAACTTAAAGCAGCACTAGGTAACTTTTCAACCATCATAATATATTTTCAAGACTCTTGTGATGATACATCGACTTACAATAGGTTGAATGACACGTCTGCCATAGCCTGACGGGGTCTGTATCGTTTTTAATCGTACTTTTAAACTTCGGGTTTCGGGTAGTAACCCGAGAAAAAAAAGAACTACAAAATTCGACTGCTTTACGGCATATACGTCACTTCCACCATCACCCCCACTTCCTTAAATTCGGACGTGCGAGGGTTAGCCTATGTCTAAACGGCGTGTACAAGTTTGGTAGGGGCTACATTCTCGCAAGTAAATACATAAGACGTACAAAATCATATTTTAGGATACTGTAACGCGTGTGTCCGGGTGAAAAATACAGATAGCTCACTCAACGCAACTGGAGTCGATGCAAACACGGAGGTGATTGACATCAAATAGCCCGCACTTTATTCCCCGCGGAACCCCCACAAGAGTCCGGCACAAACTTCACTTCAGTCCACAGCATTACCCAACAAAACAAAAATAAATGATTGTTTGCAACAGAAGACAGAAAATAATCCGCACACATGGGAGCTCGAGGCGCAGTGTTCACACACACACACACACACACACACACAGAACGCAGGTGCTCCAACCGGGGCGAACGCTCTTAAAGGGGCCACACTATTTTCCTACTCTTTACAATACCTAACATGTCTGTGATATTTGTTTATTTGTCTTGCCTCAAGCTAAAATGCAAATCGACTTTTCAAATTTGAAGTTTCATCTATGGTAGCTTGATATTATATTGACGATATATGGTTATTACCTACCACTCAAACATTGAATTGAAGTATCATATAGATTCTGTAAAACGGTAACCAATAGACTAGACTACTATAATGACGCTGGCTTGTAAACGTGAGCATCGCGATCATTTGGCGTTTGAAAAAAAAAATTAAACCCATGAAATTATATTCATATGACATGCTGAAACATATGCCACTGTACCTGGGATGAAGACATTTCACACGCGATGCAAGCAGAACACCTGCATGTGAACTCCTCCTGCAGTGTTCAGGGCTATCATAGGTGTCATGCAACAAATGCACGTGCAATGCATCCCCTGATGCAGGATGACAGTTTACGACAGTAGTAGAGGACAATACTGTTTCCCAACTGTAGGGGGAGCCCGAGAGCAAAAGTTACCTAGTGCTGCTTTAAATTAAATACTCAGGAGTCAGGATTAGTTTTCAAAGCCTACAGCGAACGGCCGGTTTGGACTACATCCCTGTACTCCCTGCTTTAATGACGTCAGTAGAACAGTTTGTCGACTAACCTCCGCCCACAAGAATACGCAAAAAAGGGGCCGTGGTCTTGTTGTTCTCCCACGTGGAGAAGAGGAAGTGTTGCGTTCGGTTGCGTTTGTCGCCATGTCGTCCAGGAGTCAAATCACCTTTCTTTGGCCTTCAGGGACACTGTACTTTGAGCATGTTCATCTCCCCGTTATGGTAAGGGGCATGAAGTTTCCGGGCAACGTGCGCTAAGCTGCTGTCGAATCACAACACGGGAACCGCTGGCACAATCAGAACTCGTTACGTGTTTCTGAAGGAGGGACTTCATAGAACAAGGAAATCCTCAAGCCGTTTTGAGGACAGTGAAAACAGCGGTATACAGATAAGTAAATTGTGTGAAAAATACTGTTTTTTTTACACGCAAAAACATGAACACATGTTATATTGCACACTGTAAACACAATCACTGTTCACGCATTGCTTGACTGTTTATTTTTGTTACGAATTGTTTGGTTTAAACGTGGACATTTAAGTCCACATGTCATGAAAACAAGAAACTCTGCTTCTAACCACAGGTTGAGAGCTGTCAGTCCAACCACTCAACTTTGCGATGCTGTTTGTGAACGTTTGTTGGAACTATGTTTCGGGAAACACCGACTCGTTTAACTATGCTTATAGAAACAGAACTTGCGACCATAGTTAGCTAACAACGCTTTTGGGAAACACACCCCTGATTTTGAAGCGTGGCATCACAGTGCTACGCTTTGCTCATTACAGGCTCATTCTCATCAGAACCCAAAACAGTATGTAGCTTTTGGTCTACACGTATTTATTTGCACATTTGTCTTGAACCCCCTCACCGAAAGCATAACTAATCGATCACGAGTAGCTCAACAGGTAGATCTATAGATAAACTCATCTTTCAGGCATTTGACCGATCGGGTTGACACTTCAGCGTGAGAAATCTGGGGCGTGTGAGCGTGTGAAACCAATCAAATGTGTGTGTCTCATTGCCAATGCTTGAGAGTTGGCAGCTCTGTACTTAGGCTGCTTTTTCAAAACTCTTAACACTTGAGCACAACATCAGTCTATGTGAGCTAAACTGTAGATCATTGCCACAAACTGCACAACTTCCTTCAAATGACACAAATTCTTTCAAATGACACAAATTAACTGCTGTGAAGCTGAAAGTTTGTTTAAAGAACTGTGTGAAGAGTTTTGAAAATATGGTATTAAGTATTGAGAAATGAGTCCTAGCGATAGTAAAAAACTACTCTGCAGCACTACTGGTGAAGCAACTGAGATCCACATGACACTATTATAAAGATATTATAAAGATGGTGTTTATTAAAGAGAAGAGTGAAGACGTAAAGATTGCAGAAACATTCAGAGTGAAACATGACGATCTGAAGATTGAAGAAACATTCAGAATCTCTTTCGCTTCAGGTGTGTAGGAATACAAATGTAAAATCATGGTAAGTGAGGCTTTTGACCTTTTGTCTTTAATGGCTGTTGCTGCTTCTGCCTCATGACTTTAATTGGTGTGATTGTTGATGCTAATCAATATCTGAGTTAAGTGTGAATGAATGGATGGATGAATGGAAGGTGTGACTCTATCTGATGTCTATGATAATCAGTGCTATAGTTGTGCTGATTGGATTAGAGCTGTTCCTATAACTGCTCACATCCTTTATATGCTTTTGTGTGCTTTATCTTCACCTGTAAGGACGGCCCCCTCAAATCTGTATAAAACCCAATGTTTCTCTGCTTTAGTCACACTTGATGACTGCAGCACTACTGGTGAAGCGGCTGAGATCCACGTGACACGCTATTTTAAAGATAGCGTTTATTAAAGTGAAGAGTGAAGACCTGAAGATTGAAGAAACATTCAGCTTGAAACATGAAGAAACCGAGGAACAAAGTAAGAAAGAGGAGAGTGAAGAAATGAAGATTGAAGAAACATTCAGAGTCAAACATGAAGAAACTGAGGAACAAAGAAAGAAAGAGGAGAACGATATGGGGTGCCAAACATCTTTCCATCTTGTCCTTTCCAAACCACCTATCCACAACCATGGTCTGCAAAACTTGTTCGGTCAGTAAGGGAATGTCCCTTATAGCTGGTGGGCAGTATGCGAGTGATTGAAGGTGATGGCACTCATAGGAACGGATGTTTGATCTTTCTGCAAATTCTGTGTTAATTCTGCAGATGTCAAGTTCACATGTCATCCTTTGTTCCAAGCCCCACGTCTTTTTGATGATGTGGATTGGAGTGTTGGGTGCTGAAAATGATTTGGCTACCGCATAGACACCATTTTTGTAATCCACACACTGTGAGTTAAGGTGGTTCAGAGCGCTAATGTCCAATTGTTTTGGTGTATGCCATCTCAGGATATGCTGCTTTACATTTCTTCTGTTAAGAGACAGTCCAGAACCTCTTCTCTGACACCAAATCCTGTCAAAATATATATATATTTTTTTGTCATTTCTTATAAAATTCATGCATACAATGTGAAATAAGGTCAACAATTACTTCAGAAAATATTTTTTTTTTCAATCAGAACCTCTTCTCTGACACCACATCCTGTCAGAATATATATATTTTTACAGTCATTTCTTCCCAAATGTATAAAATTAATGCATACAATGTGAAATAAGGTCAACAATTACTTCAGAAAATATTTTTTTTTCAGTCAGAACCCATTCTCTGACACCAAATCCTGTCAGAATATATATATTTTTACAGTCGTTTCTTCACAAATGTATAAAATTAATGCATGCAATGTGAAATAAGGTCAACAATTACTTCAGAAAATATTTTTTTCAGTCAGAACCTCTTCTCTGACACCAAATGCTGTCAGAATATATATATTTTTACAGTCATTTCTTCCCAAATGTATAAAATTAATGCATACAATGTGAAATAAGGTCAACAATTACTTCAGAAAATATTTTTTTTTCAGTCAGAACCCATTCTCTGACACCAAATCCTGTCAGAATATATATATTTTTACAGTCGTTTCTTCACAAATGTATAAAATTAATGCATGCAATGTGAAATAAGGTCAACAATTACTTCAGAAAATATTTTTTTCAGTCAGAACCTCTTCTCTGACACCAAATGCTGTCAGAATATATATATTTTTACAGTCGTTTCTTCACAAATGTATAAAATTAATGCATACAATGTGAAATAAGGTCAACAATTACTTCAGAAAATATTTTTTTTTCAGTCAGAACCTCTTCTCTGACACCAAATCCTGTCAGAATATATATATTTTTACAGTCATTTCTTCCCAAATGTATAAAATTAATGCATACAATGTGAAATAAGGTCAACAATTACTTCAGAAAATATTTTTTTTTCAGTCAGAACCCATTCTCTGACACCAAATCCTGTCAGAATATATATATTTTTACAGTCGTTTCTTCACAAATGTATAAAATTAATGCATGCAATGTGAAATAAGGTCAACAATTACTTCAGAAAATATTTTTTTCAGTCAGAACCTCTTCTCTGACACCAAATGCTGTCAGAATATATATATTTTTACAGTCATTTCTTCCCAAATGTATAAAATTAATGCATACAATGTGAAATAAGGTCAACAATTACTTCAGAAAATATTTTTTCAGCCAGAACCTCTTCTTTGACACCAAATGCTGTCAGAATATATATATTTTTACAGTCGTTTCTTCACAAATGTATAAAATTCATGCATGCAATGTGAAATAAGGTCAACAATTACTTCAAAAAAAATTTTTTTTCAGCCAGAACCTCTTCTCTGACACCAAATCCAGTCAAAATATATATATATATATATTTAGTCATTTCTTATAAAATTCATGCATACAATGTGAAATAAGGTCAACAATTACTTCAGAAAATATTTTTTTTTCAGTCAGAACCTCTTCTCTGACACCAAATCCTGTCAGAATATATATTTTTTTACAGTCATTTCTTCACAAATGTTTAAAATTAATTCATGCAATGTGAAATAAGGTCAACAATTACTTCAGAAAATATTTTTTCAGCCAGAACCTCTTCTCTGACACCAAATGCTGTCAGAATATATATATTTTTACAGTCGTTTCTTCACAAATGTATAAAATTCATGCATGCAATTTGAAAAAAGGTCAACAATTACTTCAAAAAAAATTTTTTTTTTCAGTCAGAACCTCTTCTCTGACACCAAATCCTGTCAGAATATATATATTTTTTACAGTCATTTCTTCCCAAATGTATAAAATGAATGCATGCAATGTGAAATAAGGTCAACAATTACTTCAGAAAATATTTTTTTCAGTCAGAACCTCCTCTCTGACACCACATCCTGTCAGAATATATATTTTTTTATAGTCATTTCTTCACAAATGTATAAAATTCATGAATTTAACCTCTGTTGTCACTGTCATCTAGGCCTTATCACTTTCATTTGATTAGATTTCTTTTTTTTGTTGGGCAGTTATAATTTTTAAACAGTTTGTGGAAGAATAAAAATTTTCTCACCTCAGAAAATACTTTGTTGCTGAGTTGTTGCGAAGTGTGGTGAAGTAAGAAGGGGTACAGTGGTATTGAAATTGGCAGCAATCCAATCAGCCAATCAGAAGATATCGCCAAGGCACATGATCAAAAAAGTGGTAACGTTTGGCCAATGATTTCATTTCCCCTTCCCCTCCCTAATTTTCGCGCTCCATGTAATTGACGTCACTGATTAACAGTAACGTTACAGTTTACACTTTTAGGTTTTTGACACATACCATTGACAAATTACCAGCAAAACCTTTACAAAACGATCAAAACCTCTCATTTCCACAAAGATTTGATTAAAAGCTCAAACTTTCATAAACAAGAGCTCAATCGATAGTTAGCCGAGATGCTAACGGTCTTTTTCCGAAAACACTAAACCATTTATTTAAAGTAAATATTCAACAGAAGTGTGGCAATTACACGTAAGAAGGTGTCAGGAACAGTTGTGTGTATTATTTGTGTGATTTTCGAGACTAAACTCACCTGAAAGTAGTGAAAACAACAGCGATAGAAGGAGTTGTGGTGCTTGTCAGTTGTGTCAACGTTTCCATGGCAACTCTCCGCCGCTCCAGTGAACGCGATTCGGATGTTCAACACACACGCGCAATAAAGTCACAGTCACGCATCATTTACATAAATAAACTAGAATTAAAACATTACATACATTAAAAACCTCATTAATATTAAATCATGAATTCAAAATTAATTTATATGTAATTCATAGGTGCAAAAGCCACCCCTGCACTTGATAGTGAGACAAAGTGGCACTTTTATATTAGTTTTATATTATATTAGTCATACACTCAATTATACACTCAGCCTAATTATTTCATTTTAAAGTGTGATTGCATGCAGACAGTATTTTTCTATACAAATGCTTTGCTTTGGTTATATAGCAATATTAAGCCAGTCTCACAATTTTTTATTAAGTGCTTTCAGATTCTTTTTAACTGTAAAAATAAATTAAATAAATATACATATAAAATAACTTTTATAAAATAAAGGTGTCACAACAGACAGTGACCGACAAGCGGCTTGCCACTGGTGTACCGACGGTGGCCCAGCCGCGGCAAACCTCCGATGACGTGCCACCCAAAAAACACTGGCAGACCGACGTCATTTTCAGATTGGTCGGCGTGCCGATGGTGTGCCGACGGAGGTCCAACCGTGTCAAACCGCTGACTTTGTGCCGCCAAAAAAACGCTGGTGGACCGCCAGGTCATTGTTAGCTGGGCATTTACGCACCAATCTTTCGCTTTCCATGTTTTCATTAATATCAGCGACTTCTATAAATTTGTGAAGGTACTTACATTTTTTTTTTTTTCCATAATGAATTAAAATACATGTACATCCCATTTCCGTCTGAATTTAGTTCAGGCCATGTCATTCCTCTAACCAAGTTTCAACATATATTAGACGTTGTGATTTTGACCATATGCGTCGGCCATATCGTTGATGAGCCAACCTCATTTCAACGTGGAATCGATGTTATATTTTCAACGTAATAACGTTCTGATGTACCGACCAAATAGTGAACGTTGATTCAACATTGAAATTTGATCGACGACTGATACTGACCTTTACAACCAAAAATCAACGTTGAAACGACGTCTGTTTGCTATCTGGGTTAAAGGTGCCCTAGAAAAGAAAACTGTATTTACCTCGGCATAGTTGAATTATAAGAGTTCTGTACATGGAACTAACGTACCCTGAGCCTCAAACACCATTGTTTCCCCCTTCATTTGTAAATCTTGTGCTTGAAAAAGACCACTGAAAAATGGCGAATCCCAACATAACACAGACTGTGACGTAACAGTCAGATCATTAATATTTACTTAATTTTCTGCGGGTATTGTGAAGATGAGGACAATATAGTGAAAATGGCAGATCATGGATATAAATGTTATGTTCCAGGCTGTGCAGGGGATGTGAGCACTTTTCATAGCCTTCCCACAGAACATTAAATGATTAAATTATTATTGTGACTATATAAACATGCAATATCGTTGATGAAAAAAGACGAGACTAAAATGTAGTTTAAAAAATAAAAACTTGAACAAAAAGCACGGTCTTTGGTTTTGTCGGGAGAAAAAGAGGAGCGTTCGAGTGTTTATGCTTGCGGTTGCCAGATTTCAGTAGTTTAAATCCTCCAATCAGAGCTTTTCTGTTAAAAGAACACATATTCTAATCTGGCAACCATGTGCACACAACCTCTCTCTTGCATGCATGATGATCTGAAAACACCAATAAACAAGTAAGCTGCATTTCTCCATTTGAGATTTTCTTAAAGTGTCATTCAGGTGGTCTGTGTTCTGTCACGACTCACAAGCCGCTTGTGCTGTTTGCGATTGTGTTTGCTGATTAACTGCACTTGTGTGAGCTACTGAAATGAGCCAATCAGAGCAGAGCTCAACATTATTCCCAATAAGGCAAAAACTGCCCATTTAATTCTAGGGACAAATCCTAGGGTTGTGTTTGTCAGAGTTTATCTCTTCATTTGTACTGACACTTCACATAATTACTAGCAATGTGGTAACTCATGGTAAATAACGCTAGAAACATGGCAAATCATAGTAAATAATACTAGAATGTGGTGTATCATGGTAAATCATGCTAGAATCCTGGTTAATCATACTAGAACATGGTATATCATGGTAAATTATGCTAGAACATGATAAATCATGGTAGACTATGGTAAATCATGCTAGAAACATGGTTAACCCTCAGAGCCCGACGGCATCGCCCACGACGTCACACGGCACCTCCGATAAATATCTATATTATTTCATGAAACTTTTATCGATTTTCTTACCGTTTTTTCCAGCAGAAAGCTAACGAGCTAGCCATCACGGGGGTGTCTTTGTAGCCTTTACAGAAGATTTTCTATCCAGCCTGGAACATGTGCATCTTTTTGGAGTTGTTCAGCAATAAATCAAAACGCTTACATCCAAGATTTATCCACTTGATGTCCATAATTTATAAATTTTCCGTCATTTTTGCCTCTAGCGCGATGCTAGCTGCCATTTTGGATGAGGGTTTGACCAATGACAGGCTGATCCGTCATCCACGTTGGTGTGCGTCATTACGCATGAACCACAGCTCTGTTATTGTGGAGAGAGAGAGACGCACGGCTAGTGTTGAGGAGAGAGAGAGAGAGAGAGAGACGCGCTGCAGTTTTGTGGAGAAAGTTTGAGGAAAAAGTTTGAGGAGAAAGTTTGAGGAGAAGTTCCTGATAGGAACTGTTTTGAGGCTTGGCACCAGTAAATATCCAAAATCCAAAGAGGCCAAAAACGCCTGGACTTTTTTTGGAAAAATGTAAATAGTTTTGGTTCTGTATAAGTTATCATGTTTATTCCTGAGTTCCAGGACTCCAAAGACTTGAACAAACTGTTTTCCAGAGGAAATATGCTTAGCTTTTATTTATTTGTGTGTGTTTTCAATAAATATTTGAGTGATTCAATTTCCGTTTTATGTTCTCATTTGTCTTTATGGTCCCATAACTTATTTTACATTCAGGTGACATCAATGCAACACAAATATACTGACAGTGCAACTTGTCTTGAGAAAAAAAAAGAGGTGTGTCAATTGTCTGTCCACAACAGGGTTGATGTTTTACAAGCTTTTTTAGTAAATAAAACCAGGCGGAAAATTAATTGTAAAAATACCCTTAGGTCTTAAAGGGTTAATCATAGTAAATAATACTAGAACGTGGTGTATTTCACAAAAAAATGTGAAATGCTCATAGACCATTACAAGATATTTTCACAATAACATATCTCAAAAACATTGTGTGTGTGTGTGTGTGTGTGTGTGTGTGTGTGTGTGTGTGTGTGTGAGCAGGCATAATGGAACAACTGGTTTGAAGCCTGTTTCAGAGCCTATTTTACTAAAAGGGCTACAACTGAAGAACAAAATGAGATATCTTTACCAAACTTGGTACACATGTGTATGTGCTGAGTCTTTGGTCACTTTAAAAATAATTGTGAGGATTGAACACTTGGTGGCGCTATAACATGAAAAAAACATGAAAATGGCTCCGAATGACTTGAAAATTGGTATGCAGTGTCTTGGTCCAAGGTACCATGTATGTCTATGAGTATATTGGCGATGGCCGCCATTGCCAATTAAATTTGAGCACCTATTAGACAAGGTTATCGGAGCCTGATCAGAATGAGACTTGGTGGGCATGTTTGACTCATGGTCCTAGAGGTCTGTAAGAATTTTGAAAGAAATCGGCCACTAGTTGGCGCTAACAAGTTTTACGGCTCTGTAATCACGTGGTGTTTGACATATCCACACAATATGCATATCATTTGATAGATCTCCTCATGCTAAACAACTTTGCCTCAAGAACTACTGCTGTCAATCAAATCTTTCATTAAATATTTGCGATTATGTTAAAAATATACTTTTGCACACTAGTCCTAGGATTTTTGCTCAATCTGAATAAAACCAATGCAGTACAATTCTCTGGACTCTCCTGATCAATAATTATTAAAAAAAGTTGTACTTTGAACTTTGGGTCGCAAAAACAGTGATAACATTTTGTCTGCTATAAACAGAGATGTCAGTCTGTATTTGTGAATCTGCAAAGCATTGCTTTGAAATCTTACATATTAAATGTTCAATCTGTGACAAAACCGTATTACATTTTTTGCCTTTTTACTTTGTCAAGTCCAGTTCTGATACTGTGCTATATTTTTTTGAGTTACTGGTTATGGTGTTACCTGAATGCTAGTGTTGTACATCATGCAGGAGGATCATCAAATGGTTGAGACAGGCAGAAAAAGAAAGAGAGAAGCAGACCCACAGGTAAGAGAGATGTAGGAGATTAGCCCTTTATAAGCTTGATGTAAATGTAGTCTCATGGCTTTGAGTGAGATTGTGACTTTTTTGCTTTAGGGAGTTCAGAGCATGCATGACAGAAGCAGAGGCAGAAACAGGGACAGAGAGTTGAGTGACATTGAAGATTCAAGTCAGAGGATAGAGCCATATCAGCCACACCCAAAATGTATACAGACTCAAGTGCTGTCTAATAGAGTTTTACATTTCCAAGAGAGGTGGTACAAGGAATTTCCCAGGCTGCATTATGATTTGTGTTTCTTTTGCAAGAAAGTGTATCAAGAAAAACCCACACCCTTTGCAGCAAAAGCAGAGCCTGCCTTTATAAATACAGGATTTAAAAATTGGAAAAGAGCGATCGAAAAATGTAAAGCACATGCAAGTAGTCATACACACTGCCATGCTGTCTCTGTGACTGCACAAGAAAATCATCCTGTAGATGCCCAATTGTCCAGTGCTTTGGCACAGCAACAAGCAGACAATAGGCACTGTCTTGGGAAAATAGTAAGTTCTATCAAATATTTAGCACGACAGGGACAGGCCTTGAGAGGGCATGAGGATGAAAATAGTCATTTGTATCAGCTCTTGAAAGACAAAGCAGAGGATGATGTCCTTTTAAACAAATGCTTGCAGAGGCCCAAGAAAGAATACATTAGCCCAGAGATCCAGAAAGAAATTCTGTCCAAAATGAGCAATAGCATTGTTCGTGGAATAGCTGACACAATCAGGAATCTACCCATTCTTCAGGATGCAATTATCATTGATGGAACACAAGACATATCTGGGCAAGAGTTGCAAGCTCATGCATAGGTTTACAGAGAGGTTGATTAACAATAGTCCAAATCAAATTTTGCATGACAGTCATTATATTTTACATGATATAGCCATATGGATGGACCGTATATGGCTATGTATTGAATCATATATTGTAAAATGGAGATGAGAGTATTATAAATTAAATTATCATTTACAGCAGCAATTACAAAAAAAAAATTTTTGAGTCCACTTTTTATTCCTCCACATGACATTTCATCCTCAACATGACATTTCAGTCCTCCACACTGTTCTCAGGTCAGTGTCCCTTCAGTGTCACGGTTCATGAATACATCGTCTCAGCTTCTTGTTCGTGTGTTCCTGGTCGTGGCTCTTCGTTCCGGATTTCTGGATCCCGCGGGTTCGGTTTGCCCATTGTGTCCCTGTGTCTGAGAGGTGTTCTCCTCAGCCTGCCTTTGCCTGCTTCATTCGTCTGTGCTTTGTCCAGCGATCTGTCCTAACTCTACTGTGATCCTGAGTATAATAAATACCTGTTGTTGAACTCGCTATTGGATCTTCTGCCGTTTTCCTGTCACCAGACGTAACATTCAGCTGCTGCTTTTGAAATAAACCTCATTCAGTTACTGTGAACTATATTGATGTCTTATTTAATCTATTATATTTTAAAAGATATGACAGACATTGTACATTAGATTATTTCATATTTACCATGTATACAATATATAATATGATAATTATATATTATGTAATATAAATCAATATATTTAAGACATATGTTCCAATATAAATCTGATTAAATTATCTTGTACATTGAGGTATATTATCACATATCATTTTACATATATATATATATATATATATATATATATATATATATATATATATATATATATATATATATATATATATATATATATATATATATATATATATATATATATATATATATATATATACAATTGCTCTTCCAATATATAATTTCACATAACGAGGGATATATTTCAATATACATAACAATATATTAAATAGTATAATATGTATTTATTCAATATATGAAAACGGCAATAATTGCAGTATTGTCCCATATATTGCAATATATAACTTACATATATAATATATTATTATATAATATATCATATGATATATTACTATGTAAATCTCACAATATATGGAGACACATGAAATATATTGTCACGTAATATATTCAGAAATATATTATTGTTGCGTAAGGGTTATTATACCACATGATATCATGACTTCAAAACAAATATTGTTGAAAAGAAAATACCACAATGTCTCTTTATTCTCTTATTTATTTATGCAGGATGAAGATACAGATCCAGGATCAGCAACAAGATACACTTCAAAAGATATTATTCAACATTTATAGATTTACTGCTTTAACAAATCAGTCATGTGATGTTCATGAGTCCTGTCTGTCTCACTGATGAAACTCTTTATATAATGTGACATGTAGAGACAGCTCAGAGCTTATGAATATAGTGTCTCATACTGACTTTTATACAGTAATCTATAGCAAACATCAAACGCACATTATTCCTCATTAATACAGGTTCATATGTTAATGATTCTTCATGATTATCATCTTAAATCATTCGCTGAAGGTTCAGAGTTACTGGAATCACATTCTGCAAAGCTCATCTTCTCTTAAGGGGAACAGCAGGAAACCACTGAAAGTGTTGTGGTTATTCTGGGTATCATCAAATATCCTCCTGCCAGACCAAAGCCTCACATAGACAACATCTCCAACCTCCAGGATCAGCACAACTCCATTTGAGGAGTTTAACTCCTGAGTCTGATAATCATGTGCTATAACCACACGCTCTCCATTCTTAATAATGTCTGCAGTTGCTTTAGCTCCGCCATGACCATAAACAGAGACTCTGAACATGTAGGCTCCTCTCAGTGTGGCTGTGAAAACACCTGAATCAAACAACAAGAGACACAGAATCAGCTTCACACAGTTTAATGACCAAACACACTGTGTTATAGTTTTAAAAGATGAAGATCATTTCATTAATTCTCTTACACACATTACACAACATCAGATCTGAAGATTTTCAAAAGCAATCTGTGATCAATCCTACATACAGGTTTATTTACTTTATTTTCTTTTATACAATTTAATTTTATAATCATTAGTCATTTATGTAGATTTATATCATTAGTGGTGCTTACGAAGCCCAGACGGCGGGGGGGGTAGCAGAAAAATCCCATAGACTTAACATTGCGGCGAACTTATCAAGCCACGCCCTAGCAACCATTTAGAGCTCCCTAGCAACTGATCCCATAGACTTCAATTGAAAGAGATCAAAGGGATATTTTTGGTAGAAGTGTCATAGAAACACGAGGGTGGGTTTGTTTGACTCAGGGCATCAACAGCCAATCACAAATCACCTTCAACACTTCCTAGCCACGCCTTAGCAACCACTATCAAGCACCATAGCAACCTAAATGCACAGAGGGATATCTTCACATCTGAATGTCACAGAGGCATGGGGGTTGGTTTATATCATTCATACTGACAAGCAGCCTTTGGAGAATTATCATTGGCAGCTGCCAATCCATAGCAACCAAACAGAGTACCCTAGCAACCATTTAGCAAGACCTATATCTCTGCCTCAGAACATCATAGAGACATGGGGGTTGGGTCTTTTGACTCATGCTAGCATACAGCACTTCCAATATGATACATATGCTAACAGTGAATAGCTACATGCTAATAGCAATTAGTGAGGGTTAGGTTTATAACATAATAAAGACAAGTCAAAATGTGCTAGCATCATGCTAGCAAAATGCTAATTGTGTTAGCATAATGCTCGCAACATGCTAATCGTGCTAGCAAAACATGCTAATTATGTTAGCTAATCAAACTAATTGTGTTAACATCATGCTAGCATTATGGTAATTATTTTAGCATCATGCTCGCATCATGCTAATTGTGTTAGCATCGTGCTAACAACATGCTAATCATGTTAGTTAATAATGCTAACAACATGCTAATCGTGTTAACATCTTGCTAGCAAAATGCTAATTGTGTTTTTTTGCCACTGCAAGCACCACTCACATTTTCTTCAGGAAATGTACATTCTAGTTTATTTATATTATTCATTTAATAATTGTATTTAATTTATATCATTTATTATTTTATTATTATTATTCATTTATGTCTTTATATTTTATATTTCTTAATAATTTGTATTGTTTTTTAATCTTATGACTGTGGTCTGAAGGGATGTTTGCTTCATGAGTAGGAGATCAGAGAAAGTCTCCATTTCAAGGTTTGTATCGTCACAGGATGATGTTGTGAAGCAGTGATTTTCCATTCCCCCCCTTGGTATAACAACACTTGTTGAAATTGTACTGGCCAGACAAAGTCTGAGCATTGAGACTTACACAACTAAGATTATTCAATAAAACTTTGCTCTTTTTATCATCATCACTTCGTCTCCTGCTCCTGCTCTTCTCTGAGTCAAACTCTCAGGCTGATAGAAAACTGTTAACAGAGTCTTGAGGAACCAGACCAGACTTTCTGTCAACAGGTTTGACAACACACACACACACCAGACAAACGGATATCTTTAGACAAGATCCGACGCTGGATTTGATATTTCTGACGTGAAGATTCCTCTGATCTAACACTATAATATTTATGACTCATTTCATTGATAATTACCTGTGATTGGGTTGTAGGCGTTCCCTATGTTTGTGAAGACGTCCCTGTAGGTTAATGTGATCTCAGTGGTAAAAGGACCAACATTTCCACTGCCAGATTCCATCAGTGCAGCTGAAAAAGCAATCTCTCTGTCTGTTGTTGAAAACATAAGCAATATTGTGATATATTACTGTATTACACTGAGAATGTATTCACTGAATTTAACATCACTGAAGCTAATATTCACCCCTGTTCTCTTTCCTCAACTCCTCCACTTGACTCAGAGTAAGATTTGAAGTTTCTGTGAAGGAATAAAGATTCTGTTAAATCACATTCACACTGATTATTGTAATAGAAAACACAATTTACACAGTAAACTCTCAACTTTACACTGACATTTACACTATACAATGTATTACACTGGTGTTTTACTCTGAGGATCATTGATAAAAGAGTGAATGTTTTGGTGAGGTACCATCAGTTTTCTTCTTCAGCTCTTCCAGGCTAATCGTCTGTTGTTCTGCAGCCTGTTCAGCATCTCTCAGTCGCGTCTCTAAAGCTCTGATGTTTGCTTTCTGCTCTGTGACTGTGGTGGTCAGTTCTCTGATGTTTGCTTTCTGCTCTGTGACTGAGGTGGTCAGTTCTCTGATGTTTGCTTTCTGCTCTGTGTCCGAGGCGGTCAGTTCTCTGATGTTTGCTTTCTGCTCTGTGACTGAGGTGGTCAGTTCTCTGATGTTTGCTTTCTGCTCTGTGACTGTGGTGGTCAGTTCTCTGATGTTTGCTTTCTGCTCTGTGACCGTGGTGGTCAGTTCTCTCAGGGCTGCATGGATGTCAGGGAAGCACAGATGGCAGTATTGTTGGCTGTCAGTTGAAGCTTCAGCTCTCAAAGTGTCTGTTTGAGGTGGATTCTGTCTTCTGTCCTCAGAGCTGAGCTGTTGACTGATCTCGTTCTCATTGAGTCCTCCATTGACAAACACAAAGGTTTCCAACAGCAGCAGTAAACACACTAAACCCTTCATTCTTCACTGATGTCTGTCTCCAGCTCTTGCTCTGTCATCCCCACAGCCTCTCATGTGCCTTTATATCCCTGTTGTTTACCGCTCAAGTTAGGTTCTAATCTTTTTTTATATTGACACAAGTTGTAACTTTCCCAAAGTTTCCAAGATCCTTCTCAAGGCCTCACAGGTGTTCGCTGTCTGCCTTTTCATGTCCTTGAACTCCAGAAAACTCCAGCAAGATGGCTGATTTTCTTTAAGGTTCTAGGAATAAACCCACAGTAGAATCACAGGTTCTGCCAGAGAGTGCAACCAGTTTAACATTTATACATATGGCAGATGCTTTAATCCAAAGCAATATATATTACAATTCAGTTCATTTGTGCATCACCTTTTGAACATTGTTGCACAGCTTTACAGAACACAGAGAAGAAAATATAAAGAAAAGACAATAGTCTCTTAAAGCACTAGCAGCCAATGGAAAACGTGCCATGAAAAAACCTTAAGATATTTACAAAATGAATAATATTGCAATTTTCCATCTTGAGTTGTTGTCAGCATTAGCAATGTAAATAAATGAGTGTACGTATCATTTGGTGGAAGTGAACTGTTGCAGTGAGTTTATTATTGCGTATGGTAAGCATTTATCTTGATAAAGATTGGAAGTATTGTGTTTTTATAGAGTGCTTCTGTAAAAGTTCTGTTTTGGTTCAGATGTAGAGTAGTCTGTCTAAAAGCTGTAATGCTACTGTTTGATTGTGCACGTCTATTTCCTATTCTCGTTTTACCCTTTGTTTGCCATTGCTGTGTATTTAGATTCTAGTCAAATTTGTGCAAAATCACTAAGTGGTTTACGGTTTACTTGTTTTTTTATCAATACTTTATTTTTCTTTTGCTTTTCTTACAAACGGAGTTATCAGTATTGACAGTAGGTGCGTTTACATGGACTGTAATCGGTTTAAAAGTCCAATCCGAATAAAATTGTTATCGGTTTGAGAGGGGTGACCTTTAACCTCATTCTATAAGAAAGGCTTTAACTCTGTCACTCACACACATGTATTTTATATGGATAATGAACCGGCTGCGATGTCAAATTGGCAGTGCTAGAACTGAGATATTATGCTCGTGTGCGAGGCGCCGGCGCGATCACTTGGATTTTCCTCTCAGCAGTGGAAACAACTTAATTTTTGTACATTAAAAATTACAACAAAATGTCAAGCCTTTGAAAACTAAAGAAAACAACAGGATGCGCTTTTCTGTCTCTGTCTCCTTGAACATCTTTCTGGCTCACGTGCACAAAAATGTATCAAAACACAGCAAAAACATGACATGAACAGCTGTATTTTTATGAACTAACGTTAACAAAGATGAACAAATGTATTAATCATGGTTAGTTCATGTTAGTTAATACATTAACTAATGTTAACTAATGAAACCTTATTTTAAAGTGTTACCAAAAAAGTTATTTTAAATTGTAAAAATATTTCACAATATATAAATACACACTGTTTTTGCTGTATTTTGGATCAAATAAATAAATGCAGCCTTGGTGAGCAGAAGTACACCAAGTACAGTACAAAATAGTACAGTTTCCAAACTTTTGACTGGTAGTGTATATGGAATAAAACAAAACTAGAGGCGTTTGCAGACTTTCTGTCTTAGTATTAAGTCCGATAGAAAATCAGCAAATTCTGTGATAAAGTCTGTATGGTGGCCTGGTGGCCTGTATACAGTAGCCAACACAAAGTCAAATGGGATTTATCATCTACACTAGAAGCACCAACGCTTAAAAATAATTATATTTGAAACTAGACCTCTGAGTTATACTAAATATATGATTATAAATTACAGCAACACCTCCGCCTTTGCCTTTCAGATGGGGCTCATGTTTATAACAGTAATCTTGGGGGGTGGACTTTTACCGTTAAAGAATAAGAGGTTAAAGAACAACAACTTTAATGGAGTCAGATGAAATATATTAAACTGAATTATGCTCGTCATCCTTCAACTGCTTTTGTTCTGATTATTGGTTAAAACAGCAGCGTAAGCTTCCAGCCTTGAGCCACTGATGTGTGCTCGTATCATTCGGTGGACTGAGTTAATCATTATATGTGTGCTTTTCCTTCACATGCTAAAATATCCTGAGTTATGGGAAAGTGCAAGAATCTGCACTTCTGATAATGTGTTCATGGACATCTGCTAGACTGAAACGTCTAAATTTGTTGTGGTAAGATTATGTTTTTATCTGTTTTTCTTCATCATAGGCTCGCCAGGGTGTGTAAACCACCATAAAGTACATAGTGGTTCATCAATAATGAAAGGATATTTTAGAAACATGTCAAAAGTAAAAATGACATTAGGCTTCAGATCAGACCCTGAACACACACACACACACACACACACACACACACACACACACACACACACACACACACACACACACACACACACACACACACACACACACAAACACACACATACTGGTTTTTGTTAATTAGGAGGACTATTTTTTCAAACCAGTTTTTTGCAACACTAAACAGTCACCCCTTTCCACTTGTGCTAGAAAGATGTAGTAAATCTTAAAAAATCCTATTTGAGCTATACAACACAAATCTCACTTCAAAATTTGAATAAACACATCAGAACTCAAAATACAAGAACCTGACACCATGCTGTATTAAGAGGACAAACGATAATAAGATACTTAGCTCCGCCCATGACACAAACAGTAATTAGCAGGGCCAAATTTATTTGTCAGGACCATGGCCATACACATACACAAACATGTAAGCTCTGTGTATTAAAGGGTCAAACATGGATAAATGGAACTTTAAACAGACACAAGTGGACTGTGTGATACAGTGCCTTCACTTAAGAATTAGCAACAGAATCCATACTATTTGTGAACAGAAATTAAAATGTATGAATGGCAGAATGAAATTTTGCATGTCGACAAGACTCTGGCTTGAGAAAAGAGTAAAACTAACGCGTCTGTTTTAAGAAAAGCGTAAAACTAACGCATCAGTTTTAAGAAAAGAGTAAAACTAACGCATCTGTTTTAAGAAAAGCATAAAACTAACACGTCTTAGTTTTAAGAAAAGAGTAAAACTAACGCGTCTTAGTTTTAAGAAAAGAGTAAAACTAACGCGTCTTAGTTTTAAGAAAAGAGTAAAACTAACGCATCTTAGTTTTAAGAAAAGAGTAAAACTAACGCGTCTTAGTTTTAAGAAAAGAGTAAAACTAACGCATCTTAGTTTTAAGAAAAGAGTAAAACTAACGCGTCTTAGTTTTAAGAAAAGAGAAAAACTAAACGCGTCTTAGTTTTAAGAAAAGAGTAAAACTAACGCGTCTTAGTTTTAAGAAAAGAGAAAAACTAACGCGTCTGTTTTAAGAAAAGAGTAAAACTAACGCGTCTTAGTTTTAAGAAAAGAGTAAAACTAACGCGTCTGTTTTAAGAAAAGAGTAAAACTAACGCGTCTTAGCGTTTTAAGAAAAGAGTAAAACTAACGCGTCTTAGTTTTAAGAAAAGAGTAAAACTAACGCATCTTAGTTTTAAGAAAAGAGTAAAACTAACGCGTCTTAGTTTTAAGAAAAGAGAAAAACTAAACGCATCTTAGTTTTAAGAAAAGAGTAAAACTAACGCGTCTTAGTTTTAAGAAAAGAGAAAAACTAACGCGTCTGTTTTAAGAAAAGAGTAAAACTAACGCGTCTTAGCGTTTTAAGAAAAGAGAAAAACTAAACGCGTCTTAGTTTTAAGAAAAGAGTAAAACTAACGCGTCTGTTTTAAGAAAAGAGTAAAACTAAACGCGTCTTAGCGTTTTAAGAAAAGAGAAAAACTAAACGCGTCTTAGTTTTAAGAAAAGAGAAAAACTAACGCGTCTGTTTTAAGAAAAGAGTAAAACTAAGACGCGTTAGTTTTAAGAAAAGAGTAAAACTAAGACGCGTTAGTTTTAAGAAAAGAGTAAAACTAAGACGCGTTAGTTTTAAGAAAAGAGTAAAACTAACGTCTCTTAACATGTCGACGAACTCGAGGGACAAACACCGATCTTTGTCCTTGCAGAGAGCAACACAAACACTGCACACAACGTCATGTCAGAAGCTTACCTTCAGTATCTTCTCACAATACAACACAAAACTATACTGTACAGCTCTCCTCTTCTCCACAAGCTGAAATATTTAAATTGTCCACCAGTGATGTCATCAGAACACATGGAATATTCAGGGTTAGAACATGAGTAATATATGTGTCCTGATGACATCACTGGTGGACAATTCATCACATTACCATATTTTAGCCTGGATTTTCTTTTCTTTTCAAAGTCACACCACGATTCCTTACAAAGTCTCTTATGTTTAGAATGGAGCGACCAGCCAGAGCAGGATCTTCTACCTCCTTGCATTGCTGGCATTCAATCATAGTGGCCAATTTGCCTTTTTTGACATGTTGACCAAAATGTCTCATGACAGCGGCAACCTCCATGGGAGACCATTGATGTTTTTGCGCTCTCCTGGCACTTTCCAGAGAAGCTAGAAAAAAGACAAAGAAATCAATGAAAACTTTTTAATAAACCTTTTTTTAAAGGGGTGGTAAAACACATTCTTTTGAAGGCTTGATTGTGTTTGTGGGCTGCACTGTAACATGTGTTCATGCTTCGTTTTAAAAATAATTGCCTTATTTTTCATATATTTGACCTTTATTCTACACTGCTCTGTCCCTCCTTGTAAAACGGTCTGATGCTTTCCGGGTTGTATGAAGCCAGTCCCTCAAAAATACGCAGTGGGCTCTGATTGGTTAGCTGGCCCAGTGTGTTCTGATTCGCTAACCGCAGTGCACGGTTGTCGGAAACGTCACGCCCCTTACCGGAGCCTGTGCTTTGGTCGGCGTCAATAAAACCATATGAGCCCGAATCAGACCCAGAACATTTGAGTGAAGATGATCGAGCAGAACCTGTTCAGTCCTCAAGAGTAAAGACTGCGGATCTATAGTGATCGCTACTGAATGGCACTTTAACTTTTGTATTTTTAGAACGATTATAGCCAAATATCTGTCGCAAGAACTAACCCAAAACGAACACTAAGCACTGGCTTTAACTAGTAAGTTAGCCAAATCACACACAGAAGCATGTTTAGCAAGCCTGTATATAAACAATACATAAAAGCTCTAATCAAAGAATCATTTACACTAATGTCAGGTTCGCTGTTGAGATTTTAACGTTAGTGTTTGTAACGTTAGGTGTTCGTCGGATAACGTTAAGTATGAATGAGCATTTAACAGACTGGTTTGCAGAACAGCGTTGTCATCTGTTTACTTCCTTGCTACAACGTACAATTAACCTATTACAGGAAAACACATCGATGAAATATAAATCAGACTTACAGGTTGTGGCCCGTGAACAGCTTCTGTTTGTAAATCCAGCTTTCAGGACAAGCCGTTGTGCATATCCTGTATTGAACTCGCGAAGTTTGTGGAAGTTTGTGTTGTCCTCCGTGAAATGTGCAGCGCGCGCGTCGTGCATCCACGCACCGGCAGTGTTTTTTTCACGCAGCTGACGTTGTGCAAATCCGGCATTGAAATCGCGAAGACGGTGGATGTTTTCCTCTGTGCTGCAGGGAGCCCTGCGCGCACCTGATTCCCCGCTGACTCAAACACACATGCATATAACATGCTGTATGTTAAACGCTCTGCAACGCACCCCCGTCCCAAGGAAGGCTGAACAAAGCAAGTACCCCAGACCTGCAATCCGGATGAAAATAACAGCGTTTCGTCGGCATTGCGGCAACAACACTCCAGCCTAACTAACTTATACCACAACACCACTCCAGCCTAACTATACCACAACAGCGCCGCAATACAAAATGGCCTCACCCCCCCTTATTTAATATTCTCGGAGGAGGGGTTTATGTAAATATTGAGCCTGTTGATGTCACCAACCCTGGAGGAATGTGTGTAGTCGCCTACTGGCCGTTTGCTGTAGTTCTTAGAAACTGATTTCTTTAAAAGCAAATATCTCCCTTTGCTTTAAACTTTGAACGTTGTAACTTTGCAGATGTTGTTTAAGCTCAAGCAGCAACATTACACGCTAGCTAAAGTTAGAATAGTGAAATCGTGGTTTACCACCCCTTTAAAGTAAGAAAATTAGTGTTTCGGTTTGCATTTAGGGACCCTCATTATGCTACAGTGTTAGTGTGAGGCTATTTTGAGCCTTGTTAGTGGTATTAACTAGCGATTTACTTTGACTTATTCTATGCCCCATAGACTAGCGTTATAAGTCAATCTGATAAAACTCTTTACATTCGATTTTCATGAAAACGCATCCCAGATAACGATCTACTCGGTAACCATGTGTTAATTACCCCTAGGTTCATTTTTCACCGGAGTTGTCCTTAAAAACAATCTTTACATAAACCCATTATAATAAATGTTATATTTACCTGTGGCCTTCCCTGTTAGACATATACAGAAATGTAATAGTTATCAAACACTTTCTTAACTGCATAAATAATAAATGAAATATAGATTAATCATCAAAGCTACAATTTTCTCTGTTCCCGTTGTTCTTTGATGAACATTAATGACAGGCATCATCAGTGCTACTGTCACTTTAAGAAGAGCCGCTGACGAACATGACGCGGATCTGGCGCGTTGTCCCGCGCATCTCATTTCCTCACAACTCTTTAAGTTCATTTAAGACGTTATTTATCTAATTTAAGACTCCTAATATGAGAATACTCAAAATCCTCTGTGTTGTTGTTATTGTTTGTTCATGAGCTAAAGAGAACTCGATGTGAGCAGGAGACTGACGCGAGTTTGTCTGTACGTCGTGTGTGTGTCAGAGTGTCCCTCGATTAGCTGACATGAGACGCAGCCACACAAACAGGACACCGACACAGGACATTCAGCGCGTTCTCATATCTTGTCGCGCTAGGAAGCATTTACATGAATAGGAGCGTGATCATGTAACACTAGGCAAAACTGGATATAAAAACGGACGCTGCGTTATTTGCGTTAAACATTTTTAATGCGTTAAGCTGAAAAAAAAAAAATGAATCGCCCGCTTTAATGCATTAATTTGCCCAGCCCTAATTTTAATACAAGGTACAGTTCTTCATGGTATGTACATGGTATTTTATCTAATTAAGTCGGTTGATATAATTGGCTAACTGAGTTGTAGGATTACAGTGTCCTGCAGAAAGTCGAGAATGGTCACCATATTGCCTTTAGGTGGTGTGGATACTTTCTTTTGATCATGCTTCAGTTATGCTTTCATGCTTAAGTAACTTGGTGTCTAGTGACTTGTGTATGTGTAGCAGCATTTACCAGATTGCTTATTCTTTTTCTTTTTTCTGCTGGGCTCTTTGTCCTTCTTTAGTTTTCTGCTGGGTTCTTTGCCCTTACCATCTGCATTTTCACTTTGTGCTGAAAAGAAGAAGGAAAAGATTAAAAAAAAACACAACAACAATTGTCACTATAAGCATTTATTTGTTGTAGGTAGGTTTCTCAAATACTGTGGAGTAGAAGATGCTCCTTTATGGGGTCAAGCAACTAATGAACCCTTTAAATCATGAATTTAGTCTTTTGTAAGGTGAAATCCAGATTTGCAGCCTGGACTTGTAGTTCACGGTGACTCATTTGGATGCGTGAAAAGGAGACAAGGAGCTGACAAGACTCCAGTGGTGAGTGAAAAGTCGACCAGCTCATCCAGTTTCTGCAAAACGAGGTTGAGAGCAGAGAGAGCACTCCAGCTGAGCAACCAGATAACTAACAAAGAGACATTCCACCAAATAATAAATTCTGTAGTAGATCAGCCCACCACACTCTGGTCCCCTCCCTTTGGATTTGACATACAAGGGCCCTTCATATCTATCCATGTCACTTCAGTGTCAGCCTACCAAAGCCTTCAACGCACTTTTCACACTGACACTCCGGCAATGTATTCTGGGTTAGTGTCAGATCAAACAGCTGAAAATATTCTCTTAGCATTATCTGAATTACACAGTCCTCGCCTGGCTACAAATCTCTCGAAGGCTAAGACATTTAAAAGAGCAGACCAAGATCTTAAAGAGCTGAGGAGGGCAGAGTCCTAGAGTTTACAGAGTCCTTCACTGACAAGGGGATCATCTGGAAGTTTATCGTTTAAAGAGCTGCTTGGTGGGCCGGCTTCTGGGAGACACTTGTGAGGTCGGTGAAAACATGCTTGAAGAGGATCCTGGGGAGAAGTTCACTGAACTTCAAGGAGTTGACAAATCACGCTTACAGAAGTGGGGGCCATGCTGATGTCAGTAGCGATGCATCAGTGCTCCAGCCACTCAAACCTTCTCACTTTCAGATGGGGAAAAGACTTGCGTCCTTACCACCAAAGACTTTGCTACTTCAATCTCATGCCACAAGTGTGAGCAGAGAGGACATGAGATGGAGATAACTGCAGAAGCTGTCAACTAGTTTCTGGAACTGCTGACGAAAGGACTCTCTAATGGACTTGGAGTCAGCTACATACTGAAAGTGGGAGATGTCATCTTGATCAAAGAGGCCAACACTCCCAGGCAGACTTGGAAGATGTGCAGGATAACAGAGCTGTTTCCTGGTAGAGATGGACTCATATGTTCCTGTACTGTTCGTATCTTCACAGGCAGTGTGTTAAGGAGACCTGTTGTTGATCCTGATCCTTTGATGATGCTGATGTATCCTTTATAGATTTTAAATATTGTTCATCGGGGGGAGGATGAGGAGAAATGTTTTAATAAAACATTTAAATACAGTTCAAGTTGAATTTGTGTGTACTTTAAAATCAGATGAAAAGGAAAGTTCAAATATGGTTTAAGTTAAAACAATTACATTATTTACAGTGATTGAGAAATAAACCATTGAAGGGCTAATAACATTATTTGCTTATAAGTTAATTCATCGTGAATGATTTGATAGGAAGCTTTTATTTTGAAGTGGAAGAGCAAGCTGAGACTCTGTAGTTGCTGTCGTGTGCATTGAAAAGCGGCAGCCATGCAATAGTTCATTTTTACACTGCAACGTTTTAATGAGTAAATTGTTAGATTGAAAAGAGTGTCCGGGTCATCATTTAAAGCTTCTACTACTGTACTCTACATCCACATCACTTAAAATTTAGCTCACGTGCCTCCCATTTATCTCAATTGTTGCTGTGACAACTAAATGGAAACAAGTGAAGGAGGTCTGAATGCACGGTGCATTATTTCATAACCTAAAAGCAATCAAAAATGTTTACATGTTAGTAGATTCAGGATAAGGGCTAACCTTGTGATAATGGCACAGACATGCCTGGAGGGTTCTCGACAGGTTGCCTAGCAATCAGCAGTCCTGCAATCAAATGTAATATACTCCATTAAATACATACACACAAATAACAAAAGATGAGAAGTATTACAGTGTGAGTTTGGTTAACTTGCCAAGTGCAAATTAGACAAAGGTAATGTTTACTCTTCTGCATCTCGTTTCTCCTAATAATAATAATAATAAATGAGATATCTTATGTTTCTTTGCCTCTTCCCAGCCCAAGCTTTTCTCTGTCCTGGTTACCACATGTAACCAAGACGTTTTCTTGTATTTCAGACACAAATTAACATCCCCTCGAATTGAGTCCGAAATACAAGAAAACAGTAAGAGATTACAGTTACTGACTTGACAGTGAAATGACAATTGGTTAGGGATACATCATAGCAAGTAGTTACACTGTTAAAAGTCTAACCATCTGGTGACAATAAATACGTGCCTGGAGCTTCCTCAACAGGTTTCGTTGTTCTTATCATCGCTGCAGAATCTGTAATAAAGTTTAACATTAGTCATGTGTTATTTCATATTTCATTTAATAAATAAAACAAATTCAAGAAAAATCACTGTACTTACCAGTCTGTGGATATGTGAGATTTCCTTCATCGACCTCACTCTCTGCATCGACCTCACTCTCTGCACTTGAATCGGTCAACTGTAGGTAATCTAAGAAAATTAATTATATTACCTTGATGAATAATGAGATTCAAGTGCTATAGATCACCTACATACAATGTGTTTTCCATTTTGCTAAAACAAATTGGCTAGAACCAGTTCTAATTTTTAACTTAAACTTTAAATGGCATTACCTTCGATTTCAATCTCCTCGAGTGCTTTGCCTTGAAGGCTTCTGAGAGACCCTTTCTCCATGGCAAGGAGTAGTTTGGAGATTTTGGCCAGTTGGGTAGTAGCCTCTGGAAGTCGGTAATATTCCCGATGAACGCGAATATCATGGCCAAGGAAGTCAGCAACCTGGTCTAACTCGTGATTCTTGAGGTTCAAGATCTGTGACAAAGTTGCGACATGTTTGCGTAATAGCGTCGACCTGAGGAGCTCCGGGTTTTCAGCCCCACATTCACTCGCATAGAGTCTCAAACAGTCCTGTCCTCTGTAGGGAGTCAGACAATGAGGTCTGGCAAACAGGAACAGGTTTTCTGCCAGAACACCAGTCTTTTCTTTTCTCTATTAGGCGTGTTATGGCCTTCACCATGTCTGGTGAAAGTAACACAGCAACTTTCCGGCCTCTTTTACCCCTTAATTCAACACGACTGAAGTGTTGACAAAGGTGAAGTTCAAATTGTGTCAGTCCAAAAGCGACATCCTTGTGCAGGGCACTTGTGTCTCTCTCCAGAAAGCCATTCAGCGTCATCTTTGAAACTTCTCCTCCTCTTCTCCTGTTAAAAAGGATTACATTTGCCATGGTGGCTTTACAAAGTTCACTATATGATTTTGGTGACCTGTGGTCTTCCAAGTCCTTCAATGCTTGTTCTGTAATCTTCTCCAGATGTCTATGAAGACGCTGAACATCTTCCGTAAAAGGAAGAGTGGAAGGCTTGTTAAAGTGGCGCTCATTCAGCGTAGTTAAAGCGGTGTGGGAGATGAGTTCAGACCACTTTGTAGCATAGAGGGTTTTGAAACTCTGGGTTGACTTTATCAGGTTACGGTCTTGTGCCATCAGTGCTCTGCAATGTAAAATGTCACTGACTTTCTGCAGTGAGTGACCCAACTTTAAGGCAAGGCTTGGAGTACGGTAGCAGTGCTTTTCATCATCGTACCCAGACACTTTCTTGACAGCTTTGATCACCACATTAAAATTTGCAGGTCTCACAGCATCCTCAAGAGTATGTATTGAGAATTCCTTGCGAAGCGTAAGCAGAAGTCTTCCACTTTCTCTGAGTGTCTGGCGAATGTAGTCGTATTTGCTGGGATCCTGTGCATGTTTATTAAAAAATGACTGGGCCAGCTGAAGAATAGAATAGTCACTTCGCACAGTAGCAGTTATCTCATCATCTTTCATGACAGCTAAAATCTTCCAAACACCTGGGGATATTTGCTGACACAGAGCTGACTCATTCATAGAGGCCAAAGACAAGACCTTTTTTCTTCCAATCTCTGAATTGGCTTCTACTGGTTTTGAAGAACATTTTTTAACATGTCGCCACAGATCTCTTCGGAGATAAAATGCCTGGCAGTATATGCAGTGAATATAGTCTTTTGCATTGTATTTTGTCTTTGCTGTGCGTCTTAGTTTAAGGGATCCAACTCCACTTGCTAAGACCTCTGAGTTATGGATGTGGTTTCCCTTGTTGCGTAGCTTTATAAGCATTTTCTGCCGCTGTTTGGACTTTTTGGGAAGACTTAAAACTTGAGCAACGTCTGCATGCGTTTTCTCGTGACGTTTTAGGTGTCGTGTAAACTTTGTCTGTAATTTTCCACAAATGTAGCAGTACGTTTTATTTTTGAGAGAGGGGGACTCTCTCTCTTCTTCTACAAAAGTTTCTTGGTGGTGTCTTTTCTTTTTTGACTCTCTCTCTTCTTCTACAAAAGTTTCTTTGTAGTGTCGTTTCTTTTTTGACTCTCTCTCTTCTTCTACAAAAGTTTCTTGGTGGTCTCTTTTCTTTTTTGAAGCAGACTTGCTGGTGCGACTGATTTTTAAAGGCTCTGCTATGTCGTCCCATGAGCTGTTTGAATCAGCTGTGGAATCAGGCACATATTCCTCTTCTGATGATGCCACCTCACTTGAACTTTTCTCTTCACAGACCTGATAATGATTTAAAAAAAATAATATTTTGTGTACTTGGAAAGTATTTCACTGAGAATAATTCTACTAAAACACTTACCACTGGCAGAGGTTCAGTGATGTTCACCTTGTGCTTAACATAACACTTTTTGTGCCAGGACTCGTAGCAAACTAGATAGAGAAAATTAAGAATTAATAAAAGAAGATAGTTAATAATGTCATGGTAAGTACTTAAAAAGTAAGTGCAGCTGCAAATGGCTCAACTTGAACGTATAGTAGAGTTACACATGGAATCGTTTTTAAAAAGTATTTCTGTGGCATTATGTTCAAAAGATATGGATGAATCCCTCCCTTCCATTCTCAAATTACCTTTACACCTCACACCTGACCATTTCAGAGGTGAAAAGGGTCCTCCACATCTGACACATTTTTCCAAACTTGACATATCTTCTGGGACGAGATCATGATCACAGTCCTGTTGACCAAAAAACAGTGGTAGTTTTTTTAAAGATAAGCATTTGATCCTAACTGACACTTCTGTGATGTAGAATATCAAAACCAATGAATTGTTTGTATTTGGTTCCTCTTTGAAAATTAGTAAAAGATGAAATTGTTTGTTATTATCCCTGTTATGAATTAAATTGTTTAGAAATTAACTTCTTTTAAACCTAGATTTAAAACTTTTTGCATAGAGAAAAAAAAAAAAAAAAGTATAGTTCACAGGAAAAAAAATATACATAGTGTATAAAAATCTAGTCTCAACACATTCTGTTATTCAACCGTACACAGTATGATAAATGTTACAAAAACAAACAAAACAAAGGTACACTCACTGGGGACTTATAGAAAGGCATTGTATAGAACCATGAACAGATGGTGCGTCCATCAAGAATATTGTTATACAGATAGGAAAATATACTTCACACCACAACTGTGTGGGGCCATTTTGCAGGGGGTCACCACAATCACATTTAAAAAAAAAAAGTGACAGAAGAAATGTTGTGATAGATCAAGCAAAAAAACAAAAACAAACAAAAAAAAAACATCTGAGAATACAGACCTTCAGAAGACTAAACTGGATTTACTCAGACCTGCTAATGTCTTTAACTTGTCAATTTGAGGATTACACAGGACCTGTGTGTCTCAATTAGGGGTGGCACGGTTCACAAAACCCACGGTTCGGATCACGGTTTTAGGGTCACGGTTAACACTCCAGAAATGTACTTCAGCATATGATATAAAGCTTAATTATCCACAATAAAGGATACAGTATTGTATATCATGTAGAAGTTGTTTCCTAACTGGCTGTCTCCTGCCAGTTAGGAAACTGTTCAGAAAAGTGTTCCGTTATCACAATCACCCTATGACATCCAGCACTGAAAAAAAATGATAAAATACACGAAAACACAACACTGCCAGAAGTTTTTGCCCAAACTTCAAAGGCCTGTTTAAATTATTCAAACTAGAAGCATATCTTAACTTTAATGTTACATTTATCATGTGAACTACTTATATGTGAACTATGCTATATGCATGTTTGTTTGGGACAGACAGAAGGACACGGTCGCATTTGCTGCAGATATGCTGCCCATCATAATTCAAAGCACAACACAGACAGGAGTCAGAGGAGAACACCGGAAAATGTGACAGAATGGACAAAATGCATCTGTATTTGCAATATACGAGCGGCACGAGCCGCGGTTCGGCTGCACGAGACAAACACTGACAGTGTGTGAATGCACACGCGCGCCCGCTCTCCATACACACGGCTTCTGCCCTGCCAGCGCACGGCTTGCGCGAGCGGTGTGAAGCTGCCGTTTATACGACGCTGGCGCATCCTCCAACTTCGGGCAGCCTTCCTTATCTCTCCTACTTGCCATTTGTTGACATGACCTGCACTTGACATGACCTGCACTTGACATGACCTGCAGAACTCCACTTTTACTGTATGTCCACACATTCTTATTTTGCGCGAAAAGGACACCCGCTGTCTTAGGTAACATACGGGCACGGGGATACATTGCGCATGCGTCGAACCGAGACAAGCGAACCAAACGGTTCGGGTTTTTTTCCATATACCGTGCCACCCCTAGTCTCAATACTACTTATCATTCTCATGAGTTCACACGTCTACTGTAAAGTCATTGAAGACCAAAACTACCTCTGGTATGATGACTGCAAAGGAACTGCATTTGTCCACATCAGCAGCCTGACACGGCATCTCTTTGGAAGACTAAAATGAAAGGAAGAACACTCAATGAGAGTTTGTTTCTAATGCACAAAACTAAATGACCTGCTAATGTCTGAACCTGACATGGTGAGGATTACACAGGACCCGTGTGTCTCCATACTACAACCCCAAATCAGAAAAAGTTGGGACAGTATGGAAAACGCAAAAAAATAAAAAATAAGTGTTTTCTAAATTTACTTTGACTTGTATTTCATTGCAGACAATATGAACACAAAATATTTAATGTTTTGTCTGGTCAACTTCATGTCATTTGTAAATATGCATCCTTTCCTGTCATTCAGACCTGCAACACATTTCAAAAAAAGTTGGGACAGGAGCAATTTAGGGCTAGTAATGAGGTAAAATTGTTAAATAATGATGTGATTTGAAACAGGTGATGTCAACAGGTGATTGTAATTATGATTTGGTACAAAAGCAGCATCCAAGAAAGGTCTAATCCTTTAGGAGCAAAGATGGGCCGAGGATCGCCAGTTTGCCAACAAATACGTGAGAATTATTGAAATGTTCAAAAACAATGTTCCTCAAAGAAAGATAGGAAGAGATTTGGATATTTCACATTCAACAGTGCATAACATAATTAAAAGATTCAAGGAATCTGGAGGAATTTCAGTGCTTAAAGGACAAGGGCGCAAGCCTAAGCTGAACAACCGTGATCTCCGATCCCTCAGGTGGCACTGCATCAAGAATCGTCATTCATCTATAAGCGATATCACCACATGGGCTCAGGACTACTTTGGCAAACCTTTGTCAAGTACCACAATACGTAGTTACATCTACAAATGCCAGTTAAACTGTACTGTGCCAAAAAGGAAGCCCTATGTTAACAGTGTCCAGAAGCGCCGTCGACTTCTCTGGGCTCGGAGGCATCTGGGATGGACCATCACACAGTGGAAACGTGTACTGTGGTCAGATGAATCAGTATTTCAGGTATTTTTTGGGAGGAATGGACGCCGTGTGCTCCGGACCAAAGAAGAAAAGGATCATCCAGACTGTTACCAGCAACAAGTCCAGAAGCCAGGGTCTGTCATGGTATGGGGTTGTGTCAGTGCCCTTGGCAAAGGTAACTTGCACTTCTGTGAAGGCTCCATTAATGCTGAAAAGTACATCGAGATTTTGGAGCATAATATGCTGCCTTCAAGAAGACATTTTCCAGGGACGTCCATGCATATTTCAACAAGACAATGCAAAACCACATTCTGCACACATTACAAAGTCCTGGCTGCGGAGGAAGAGGGTACGGGTACTTGACTGGCCTGCCTCAGTCCCGACCTGTCTCCAATAGAGAATGTGTGGGGCATTTTGAAGCGCAAAATGCGACAACGAAGACCCCGTACTGTTGCCCACCTTAAGACTTGTTTGCAGGAAGAATGGGACAAAATTACACCCGAAACACTTCATCACTTGGTGTCTTCAGTCCCTAAACGTCTTTTAAGTGTTGTGAAAAGGAATGGCAACATTACAAAGTGGTAAATGCTTTACTGTCCCAACTTTTTTTTAAATGTGTTGCAGGTCTGAATGACAGGAAAGGATGCATATTTACAAATGACATGAAGTTGACCAGACAAAACATGAAATATTTTGTGTTCATATTGTCTGCAAAGAAATTCAAGTCAAAGTAAATTTAGAAATCACTTCTTTTTTGGGGGGGGGGGGGGGGGGGGAGGAGGTTTCCATACTGTCCCAACTTTTTCTGATTTGGGGTTGTACTTAAAATCATTCTCATTAATTTTCACACGTCTACTGTAAAGTCATTGAAGACCAAAACTACCTCTGGTATGATGACGGCAAAGGAACTGCATTTGTCCACATCAGCAGCCTGACACGGCATCTCTTTGGAAGACTAAAATGAAAGGAAGAACACTCAATGAGAGTTTGTTTCTAATGCACAAAACTAACTGACCTGCTAATGTCTGAACCTGACATGGTGAGGATTACACAGGTCCTGTGTGTCTCCACACTACTTAATATCATTCTCATTAATTTTCACATGTCTATTGTAAAGTCATTGAAGACCAAAACTACCTCTGGTATGATGACGGCAAAGGAACTGCATTTGTCCACATCAGCAGCCTGACACGGCATCTCTTTGGAAGACTAAAATGAAGGAAGAACACTCAATGAGAGTTTGTTTCTAATGCACACAACTAAATGACCTGCTAATGTCTGAACCTGACATGGTGAGGATTACACAGGTCCTGTGTGTCTCCACACTACTTAATATCATTCTCATTAATTTTCACATGTCTATTGTAAAGTCATTGAAGACCAAAACTACCTCTGGTATGATGACTGCAAAGGAACCGCATTTGTCCACATCAGCAGTCTGACACGGCATCTCTTTGGAAGACTAAAATGAAGGAAGAACACTCAATGAGAGTTTGTTTCTAATGCACACAACTAAATGACCTGCTAATGTCTGAACCTGACATGGTGAGGATTAAGGCCCGGGTATACTTCGGCCGTCCGCATTCGTGCACCGCCCACATGACGTAATTTTCGTCACTCGGAGGGCTCGCGGCCGGCCGCACACCCCGTCCGCGCGCAGCCCAAATTTTCAGACCGCGCGGACGGTCCGCGTGCAACAGCGCATGCGCCAGCAGTACAGAAGAGTCCACTAGGTGGCAATACGCACAGTATTGAGCACAGTGTTCAGCCGTCGAAGAAGAGTGTGCAAAGACCGGTTTAAAAACAACACGCTTGAAAAAAAAGAGTTTGGAAGAAACACTGAAGAATCAAAAATTCTCTATGTTGCAATGGTGGATCCACTACAGTTCTTCTCCGATCATGCCCAGCAAATGTCCCTTTGATGACAGGACTCAGTGCTGCCCTCCGATGTCTGGTAGAGCATAGACACTTTTTTACTGCGCATGTGTCGAACGCGATCATCCGCGCGCATCCGTTGTGTAGTATACTTTAAAAGACACGCGGACAGGGCTGCGCGCGTGACGCGTCCGGGCGCGGTAAGTGAAGTATACCCGGGCCTTAACACAGGTCCTGTGTGTCTCCACACTACTTAATATCATTCTCATTAATTTTCACATGTCTATTGTAAAGTCATTGAAGACCAAAACTACCTCTGGTATGATGACTGCAAAGGAACTGCATTTGTCCACATCAGCAGTCTGACACGGCATCTCTTTGGAAGACTAAAATGAAGGAAGAACACTCAATGAGAGTTTGTTTCTAATGCACAAAACTAAACGACCTGCTAATGTCTGAACCTGACATGGTGAGGATTACACAGGACCCGTGTGTCTCCATACTACTTAATATCATTCTCATGAGTTCACACGTCTATTGTAAAGTCATTGAAGACCAAAACTACCTCTGGTATGATGACGGCAAAGGAACCGCATTTGTCCACATCAGCAGCCTGACACGGCATCTCTTTGGAAGACTAAAATGAAGGAAGAACACTCAATGAGAGTTTGTTTCTAATGCACAAAACTAAATGACCTGCTAATGTCTGAACCTGACATGGTGAGGATTACACAGGACCCGTGTGTCTCCACACTACAACCCCAAATCAGAAAAAGTTGGGACAGTATGGAAAACACAAAAAAATAAAAAATAAGTGTTTTCTAAATTTACTTTGACTTGTATTTCATTGCAGACAATATGAACACAAAATATTTCATGTTTTTGTCTGGTCAACTTCATGTCATTTGTAAATATGCATCCTTTCCTGTCATTCAGACCTGCAACACATTTCAAAAAAAGTTGGGACAGGAGCAATTTAGGGCTAGTAATGAGGTAAAATGGTTAAATAATGATGTGATTTGAAACAGGTGATGTCAACAGGTGATTGTAATTATGATTTGGTACAAAAGCAGCATCCAAGAAAGGTCTAATCATTTAGGAGCAAAGATGGGCCGAGGATCGCCAGTTTGCCAACAAATACGTGAGAATTATTGAAATGTTTAAAAACAATGTTCCTCAAAGAAAGATAGGAAGAGATTTGGATATTTCACATTCAACAGTGCATAACATAATTAAAAGATTCAAGGAATCTGGAGGAATTTCAGTGCGTAAAGGACAAGGGCGCAAGCCTAAGCTGAACAACCGTGATCTCCGATCCCTCAGGTGGCACTGCATCAAAAATCGTCATTCATCTATAAGCGATATCACCACATGGGCTCAGGACTACTTTGGAAAACCTTTGTCAAGTACCACAATACGTAGTTACATCTACAAATGCCAGTTAAACTGTACTGTGCCAAAAAGGAAGCCCTATGTTAACAGTGTCCAGAAGCGCCGTCGACTTCTCTGGGCTCGGAGGCATCTGGGATGGACCATCACACAGTGGAAACGTGTACTGTGGTCAGATGAATCAGTATTTCAGGTATTTTTTGGGAGGAATGGACGCTGTGTGCTCCGGACCAAAGAAGAAAAGGATCATCCAGACTGTTACCAGCAAACAAGTCCAGAAGCCAGGGTCTGTCATGGTATGGGGTTGTGTCAGTGCCCTTGGCAAAGGTAACTTGCACTTCTGTGAAGGCACCATTAATGCTGAAAAGTACATAGAGATTTTGGAGCATAATATGCTGCCTTCAAGAAGACATATTTTCCAGGGACGTCCATGCATATTTCAACAAGACAATGCAAAACCACATTCTGCACACATTACAAAGTCCTGGCTGCGGAGGAAGAGGGTACGGGTACTTGACTGGCCTGCCTCAGTCCCGACCTGTCTCCAATAGAGAATGTGTGGGGCATTTTGAAGCGCAAAATGCGACAACGAAGACCCCGTACTGTTGCCCACCTTAAGACTTGTTTGCAGGAAGAATGGGACAAAATTACACCTGAAACACTTCATCACTTGGTGTCTTCAGTCCCTAAACGTCTTTTAAGTGTTGTGAAAAGGAATGGCAACATTACAAAGTGGTAAATGCTTTACTGTCCCAACTTTTTTTTAAATGTGTTGCAGGTCTGAATGACAGGAAAGGATGCATATTTACAAATGACATGAAGTTGACCAGACAAAACATGAAATATTTTGTGTTCATATTGTCTGCAAAGAAATTCAAGTCAAAGTAAATTTAGAAATCACTTCTTTTTTTTGGGGGGGGGGGGGGGTTTCCATACTGTCCCAACTTTTTCTGATTTGGGGTTGTACTTAAAATCATTCTCATTAATTTTCACACGTCTACTGTAAAGTCATTGAAGACCAAAACTACCTCTGGTATGATGACGGCAAAGGAACTGCATTTGTCCACATCAGCAGCCTGACACGGCATCTCTTTGGAAGACTAAAATGAAGGAAGAACACTCAATGAGAGTTTGTTTCTAATGCACAAAACTAACTGACCTGCTAATGTCTGAACCTGACATGGTGAGGATTACACAGGTCCTGTGTGTCTCCACACTACTTAATATCATTCTCATTAATTTTCACATGTCTATTGTAAAGTCATTGAAGACCAAAACTACCTCTGGTATGATGACTGCAAAGGAACCGCATTTGTCCACATCAGCAGCCTGACACGGCATCTCTTTGGAAGACTAAAATGAAGGAAGAACACTCAATGAGAGTTTGTTTCTAATGCACACAACTAAATGACCTGCTAATGTCTGAACCTGACATGGTGAGGATTAAGGCCCGGGTATACTTCGGCCGTCCGCGTTCGTGCACCGCCCACATGACGTAATTTTCGTCACTCGGAGGGCTCGCGGCCGGCCGCACACCCCGTCCGCGCGCAGCCCAAATTTTCAGACCGCGCGGACGGTCCGCGTGCAACAGCGCATGCGCCAGCAGTACAGAAGAGTCCACTAGGTGGCAATACGCACAGTATTGAGCACAGTGTTCAGCCGTCGAAGAAGAGTGTGCAAAGACCGGTTTAAAAACAACACGCTTGAAAAAAAAGAGTTTGGAAGAAACACTGAAGAATCAAAAATTCTCTATGTTGCAATGGTGGATCCACTACAGTTCTTCTCCGATCATAACCAGCAAATGTCCCTTTGATGACAGGACTCAGTGCTGCCCTCCGATGTCTGGTAGAGCATAGACACTTTTTTACTGCGCATGTGTCGAACGCGATCATCCGCGCGCATCCGTTGTGTAGTATACTTTAAAAGACACGCGGACAGGGCTGCGCGCGTGACGCGTCCAGGCGCGGTAAGTGAAGTATACCCGGGCCTTAACACAGGTCCTGTGTGTCTCCACACTACTTAATATCATTCTCATTAATTTTCACATGTCTATTGTAAAGTCATTGAAGACCAAAACTACCTCTGGTATGATGACTGCAAAGGAACTGCATTTGTCCACATCAGCAGTCTGACACGGCATCTCTTTGGAAGACTAAAATGAAGGAAGAACACTCAATGAGAGTTTGTTTTTAATGCACAAAACTAAATGACCTGCTAATGTCTGAACCTGACATGGTGAGGATTACACAGGACCCGCGTGTCTCCATACTACAACCCCAAATCAGAAAAAGTTGGGACAGTATGGAAAACACAAAAAAATAAAAAATAAGTGTTTTCTAAATTTACTTTGACTTGTATTTCATTGCAGACAATATGAACACAAAATATTTCATGTTTTGTCTGGTCAACTTCATGTCATTTGTAAATATGCATCCTTTCCTGTCATTCAGACCTGCAACACATTTCAAAAAAAGTTGGGACAGGAGCAATTTAGGGCTAGTAATGAGGTAAAATGGTTAAATAATGATGTGATTTGAAACAGGTGATGTCAACAGGTGATTGTAATTATGATTTGGTACAAAAGCAGCATCCAAGAAAGGTCTAATCCTTTAGGAGCAAAGATGGGCCGAGGATCGCCAGTTTGCCAACAAATACGTGAGAATTATTGAAATGTTTAAAAACAATGTTCCTCAAAGAAAGATAGGAAGAGATTTGGATATTTCACATTCAACAGTGCATAACATAATTAAAAGATTCAAGGAATCTGGAGGAATTTAATTGCGTAAAGGACAAGGGCGCAAGCCTAAGCTGAACAACCGTGATCTCCGATCCCTCAGGTGGCACTGCATCAAGAATCGTCATTCATCTATAAGCGATATCACCACATGGGCTCAGGACTACTTTGGAAAACCTTTGTCAAGTACCACAATACGTAGTTACATCTACAAATGCCAGTTAAACTGTACTGTGCCAAAAAGGAAGCCCTATGTTAACAGTGTCCAGAAGCGCCGTCGACTTCTCTGGGCTCGGAGGCATCTGGGATGGACCATCACACAGTGGAAACGTGTACTGTGGTCAGATGAATCAGTATTTCAGGTATTTTTTGGGAGGAATGGACGCTGTGTGCTCCGGACCAAAGAAGAAAAGGATCATCCAGACTGTTACCAGCAACAAGTCCAGAAGCCAGGGTCTGTCATGGTATGGGGTTGTGTCAGTGCCCTTGGCAAAGGTAACTTGCACTTCTGTGAAGGCACCATTAATGCTGAAAAGTACATCGAGATTTTGGAGCATAATATGCTGCCTTCAAGAAGACATATTTTCCAGGGACGTCCATGCATATTTCAACAAGACAATGCAAAACCACATTCTGCACACATTACAAAGTCCTGGCTGCGGAGGAAGAGGGTACGGGTACTTGACTGGCCTGCCTCAGTCCCGACCTGTCTCCAATAGAGAATGTGTGGGGCATTTTGAAGCGCAAAATGCGACAACGAAGACCCCGTACTGTTGCCCACCTTAAGACTTGTTTGCAGGAAGAATGGGACAAAATTACACCTGAAACACTTCATCACTTGGTGTCTTCAGTCCCTAAACGTCTTTTAAGTGTTGTGAAAAGGAATGGCAACATTACAAAGTGGTAAATGCTTTACTGTCCCAACTTTTTTTGAAATGTGTTGCAGGTCTGAATGACAGGAAAGGATGCATATTTACAAATGACATGAAGTTGACCAGACAAAACATGAAATATTTTGTGTTCATATTGTCTGCAAAGAAATTCAAATCAAAGTAAATTTAGAAATCACTTCTTTTTTTTGGGGGGGGGGGGGGGGGGGGGGTTTCCATACTGTCCCAACTTTTTCTGATTTGGGGTTGTACTTAAAATCATTCTCATTAATTTTCACACGTCTACTGTAAAGTCATTGAAGACCAAAACTACCTCTGGTATGATGACGGCAAAGGAACTGCATTTGTCCACATCAGCAGCCTGACACGGCATAATTTTGGAAGACTAAAATGAAGGAAGAACACTCAATGAGAGTTTGTTTCTAATGCACAAAACTAACTGACCTGCTAATGTCTGAACCTGACATGGTGAGGATTACACAGGTCCTGTGTGTCTCCACACTACTTAATATCATTCTCATTAATTTTCACATGTCTATTGTAAAGTCATTGAAGACCAAAACTACCTCTGGTATGATGACGGCAAAGGAACTGCATTTGTCCACATCAGCAGTCTGACACGGCATCTCTTTGGAAGACTAAAATGAAGGAAGAACACTCAATGAGAGTTTGTTTCTAATGCACAAAACTAAATGACCTGCTAATGTCTGAACCTGACATGGTGAGGATTACACAAGTCCTGTGTGTCTCCACACTACTTAATATCATTCTCATTAATTTTCACATGTCTATTGTAAAGTCATTGAAGACCAAAACTACCTCTGGTATGATGACTGCAAAGGAACCGCATTTGTCCACATCAGCAGCCTGACACGGCATCTCTTTGGAAGACTAAAATGAAGGAAGAACACTCAATGAGAGGTTGTTTCTAATGCACAAAACTAAATGACCTGCTAATGTCTGAACCTGACATGGTGAGGATTACACAGGTCCTGTGTGTCTCCACACTACTTAATATCATTCTCATTAATTTTCACACGTCTATTGTAAAGTCATTGAAGACCAAAACTACCTCTGGTATGATGACGGCAAAGGAACTGCATTTGTCCACATCAGCAGCCTGACACGGCATCTCTTTGGAAGACTAAAATGAAGGAAGAACACTCAATGAGAGTTTGTTTCTAATGCACAAAACTAAATGACCTGCTAATGTCTGAACCTGACATGGTGAGGATTAAGGCCCGGGTATACTTCGGCCGTCCGCGTTCGTGCACCGCCCACATGACGTAATTTTCGTCACTCGGAGGGCTCGCGGCCGGCCGCACACCCCGTCCGCGCGCAGCCCAAATTTTCAGACCGCGCGGACGGTCCGCGTGCAACAGCGCATGCGCCAGCAGTACAGAAGAGTCCACTAGGTGGCAATACGCACAGTATTGAGCACAGTGTTCAGCCGTCGAAGAAGAGTGTGCAAAGACCGGTTTAAAAACAACACGATTGAAAAACAAGAGTTTGGAAGAAACACTGAAGAATCAAAAATTCTCTATGTTGCAATGGTGGATCCACTACAGTTCTTCTCCGATCATGCCCAGCAAATGTCCCTTTGATGACAGGACTCAGTGCTGCCCTCCGATGTCTGGTAGAGCATAGACACTTTTTTACTGCGCATGTGTCGAACGCGATCATCCGCGCGCATCCGTTGTGTAGTATACTTTAAAAGACACGCGGACAGGGCTGCGCGCGTGACGCGTCCGGGCGCGGTAAGTGAAGTATACCCGGGCCTTAACACAGGTCCTGTGTGTCTCCACACTACTTAATATCATTCTCATTAATTTTCACATGTCTATTGTAAAGTCATTGAAGACCAAAACTACCTCTGGTATGATGACTGCAAAGGAACTGCATTTGTCCACATCAGCAGCCTGACACGGCATCTCTTTGGAAGACTAAAATGAAGGAAGAACACTCAATGAGAGTTTGTTTCTAATGCACAAAACTAAACGACCTGCTAATGTCTGAACCTGACATGGTGAGGATTACACAGGACCCGTGTGTCTCCACACTACTTAATATCATTCTCATGAGTTCACACGTCTATTGTAAAGTCATTGAAGACCAAAACTACCTCTGGTATGATGACGGCAAAGGAACTGCATTTGTCCACATCAGCAGTCTGACACAGCATCTTTTTGGAAGACTAAAATGAAGGAAGAACACTCAATGAGAGTTTGTTTCTAATGCACAAAACTAAATGACCTGCTAATGTCTGAACCTGACATGGTGAGGATTACACAGGACCCGCGTGTTAAGACACTTCAAAATATATCTCATATCAGTTTATATTCATAAAAATAAGGTCAACAGAAATCGATTACTTGTCATAGTTTCTAACATTTTTAATAGGAATGAACAAGTTGAAATAGTCAAATCTGATTAAGTAAGTCTCATCTTGCAAAATCTGCTCTCTTAAGCACTCTATGCTGCTATTTCTAAGTACCTTGCTTCTCCATGGCCAGTCTGAATCGCCATAATTATAAGTGATTTCTTCCCCTGGACCAATATCTTTGAGTGCAAATAAACACAGATGGGGTTTTCCATCCACTCTTGTAACTTTCATTTTGCCGTTTGGGTTCACTTCATCGTCATTTACCAGTCTCCCTAGTGATCTGTCCTCTCTGGCAGCATCAACACTAAAATATCAAGTACATAATAACAATGAAACCTTGTACTGTAAGGGAACGGATTGAGCATATTTAGTGTTAGCATGTCAGAAGAATATCCCTCCAACAATTAAAAATATTAATTGAACAGGAAAAATTGCAATACTTGTCTGGCACGTGTATTTCATGATTGAAACTACTTTAACTGAGGATGAGGTAGCAGAGTCTGCATCTCGGTGTTTAAATACACATTTAGAAAATACACCTTAAAACAGTTACATACCATAACTGTTCTCCATTGAACTGGAAATCAAACATAAAAACTTTGAGTGTGTCATGGTAAACGTTCACTCGGTTTTCTTGTTCCTTTTTAGAAATTACTTCCCCTCTGTATTCAATGAGGAAATCTCCTTTTTCAAAGGGCCGGCAGCTGAACACACCCCGACCTAAAGACACACATAAGCAAAGGAGAGTAATAAACTACTCATAATACACACATAATAAAACTACATAATATACTCTGGCAACTCACCTTTAAATGAATTAATATATTTTACATCAAATCCTTCCTTATCTTCACCTAAGGAGCAATAATAAGAAGCATCTTTTTGGGGATTTCTTTTAGCCCTCTGTGGCCTTGTTGCTGCCATCTCCTGCAAAGATCAGATGTTAGTGACTTGAGCAACAACACATTACTGTATACAATTTGATATACATATAAAACATATGTATTATTGGGGAGAGAAAAAAAAAAGATATGGAATGTAACTATTTATTCATATATCTATCTATGTTTAATCTATTCTGGTAGTTATTTCATTAATTACCTAATGTTAGTATGTGTGTGTATGTGTATGTTTGTATGTGTACATGCTGTATGAATTAAGTCACAGTATCACGTCTCTCACTTTCTATGTACAGCAGTGTTATGTTTAGGCAGTAACAGAGTAATATAACGCTTTACTAACTATATTTTGGTAATATTACAGTTACTGAGTCCGGTAACACGTTACAATCCGAGCGGTCGCACAGGCGGAGGTTCGAAAAAACAACCCAGGCGCAACAGCCGTAAATAAAGAGGAGAAGACTGTTTTAAATCAACAAATGAAGAAAGACGACGACAGTTTGGAGATGGCAACAACTGATAATTCAACATTTTCGAAGTGGTTATACTCGCACCATTTTGAATTTGTCACAGAAATGGATAAGAACACCACAGTAAGGTGCACTTTATGTGCTGGTGGGAGGCCGAGGCAACTGTCTGTCTGTCTTAGTTGTACTGTATATTTAGCCCTAGTTTGGCTGTATATTTCCCTCAGTTGTACTGTATATTTAGCCCTAGTTTGGCTGTATATTTCCCTTAGTTGTGCTGTATATTTAGCCCTAGTTTGGCTGTATATTTCCCTTAGTTGTGCTGTATATTTAGCCCTAGTTTGGCTGTATATTTCACACAGTTGTACTGTATATTTAGCCCTAGTTTGGATGTATATTTTGTTTATTAAGACTTTGTTGTTTGGTCCTAACCAAAATATTAACAGGCTCTAAGCATAGGTACCTTGTAAAGTCTCTGTTGGACTGAAATGAGCTATATTTTGAAATGTTGAATGTGATTCATTATCTCATGCTATTTTTTATTACTGCTATATCAGAGCAGGATATATGCTCAGGTTCTAAAATACTTAATTACAAAACATGCCCTGTCTGGTGGCTGTTAGACCTCATTCTTGAAGTGCACTTTTATTTGTATTATTGAAATAGTATAAACTATTAACATGTTTAATTTAATGGAAATGTAACTTTTTTTGTTAAATATTTGTGTGGCCGCACTTTGCAAGGCAGGAGCTAATAAATGAGGCATAGAAAATGAGTTTGTCTCATGTCGTGTAAAGGTTTTGGTTGTTTAATTATTCTATATCATTACATTATTGTAATTCAGCTAACATTCATCGTAACCACTACTTGCAGATGCAATATAGACCTCGTTAGACTTTAATGTTGTGAAAGTAACTACAAAGTAATTAAATAACGTATTACTCTACACAGAAGGTAATATTGTAAAGAAATGTATTACTTTCAAATGCAAGTAACGTTAACTAGGAATATAAATATATTACGTTTTGGAAGTAACTTGCCCATGACTGATGTACAGCGTCACACAACTTTTCAATCAAAAAAACATCTTATTTCTAAGGATTAGTATCTAGGATATTTGATGCCAGTGAAAGAATATCACACGCTGATGATTTTTAAGCAGAACAAAAGTTGGGCATATTAAACGTGATGTCACTTTGGCATGGCGCTCACGTGGGCAGATAGCGAACACGGAATATACGTCTCTATATTTATGCTAGCACTAAGAACGGCACAAAACAAATAAATCATCTCATACAAAGTTGATGCTTGATAGAGTTTATTTTTCCAAAGATTTGATGCCTCAAAATCCTTCTAATGCATGTGCAGCGGACTAGCATGCGCACGTGCAACGGACTAGCATACGCACGAGCTAAGCTGTCGCAAATCAGAAGATTCGGTGTATCAGAACGTCTTCAAGTAGCTTTTACCATTTTGTTTAATTGACAATATTTATATAAATGCTATGTGTAAAGGGTTTTGTATGGGTCTTACCGTATCCTCCACACCGACAGCAGGATGAAGCGTGTTCAAGTTTATGGAAGAGGAGGTGGTATGAGAAAAGGACGAGAATTCCCTTTTTTTTAGCCACACGTGAATTAGAAGGACAGTGTAAGAATTATCAGGACCTTCCGGCAGACAACCAATCAGAGGCTCAGAATAATACACACTGTGTGAATATTCATGAGGTCCTGCTATTACACAACCGGCCGGAGGGGGCGCTGTGGTGATACACAGATTATACACAAAATCAGGTTTATGTGTATTAAATGGTCATCTGTTTTTTTTTTCATTTTTAGGGTCAATAGACCAATAGAAACACTTCTACATCTTTAGATTTTTTTCAAAATTAGCAGGACACTGCTCCTGTCCTGCTAATACAAAATGTCCTTCTAGTGTGGTGTGTATTCTGACCAATTGTCCTGCTAATACACATGTACAAACACACACACACACACACACACACACACACACACACACACACACACACACACACACACACACACACACACACACACACACAGACAGTCACTCTCACACAGAGATCTTGCAGCGCTCTCACACCACATTGTATTTCTAAGCAACAAAGTCTTAATATTACTGTTTTTAAAGTAATTAAACTGACAGCTTCATTAGAGAAATGCTGCACAGACACAGGTAATTCACATACACACAATATCTCTTTCTCAAATTGTGCACCACAAACATTAAGGACAACTTTACAATTTCACATTTTTAACCTAGTTTTAACAGCTGGGTATGCATTACACGATTTTAATGCACTTCATGAAGGCAACCTGCTTTCAGCATGGGTTCTTTGCCTCCACCTCATGTGTTAAAATCATGTAATGCACACCTAGCTGTTGATTAGCCTACATGAAGGGTTATAAGTTACAAAAAGTATTAAATGAGGTTAAAGGGGTGACAATAACTGTGGTATACATATACTGGATTCCGATTATATATTTACATATAATTATAAATTAAAATTAATATTTGTTCCCAATTATTTTATTTTAATTTAATATTAGAATTTTGAATAAAAGGCCAAGAGGATAAATGTCGCCAATAGATGTGCAAGAAATTTGGTATGGGACAAAAAATTCTCAGACAATTTTACAGCAGCACTGTGGAGAGCATCCTCACTGGTTGTATTATCGCCTGGTATGGAAACTGTATCGGTCTCAACCGGAAAGCCCTGCAGAGGGTGGTCCGGACGGCTCAGCATATTGTTGGAGGTGAGCTTCCCTCCCTCCAGGATATTTACACCCAGCGATGTGTTAGGAAAGCAAAAAATATCATCAGGGATTCCAGCCATCCGGGCCATGATCTGCTTTCACTGCTGCCGTCTGGTAGACGGTATCGGAGTATTAGGGCCCGGACCAGTAGACTACGTGACAGTTTTTTTGCACAGGCGATTAGACTTCTGAACTATAGCAACACTTTGTAGCACAACTCACTTATCCATGCACTGCACTTTAATAAATGTGGTTATTGTTATTATGTATATTGTTAATCTATGTACTGCCATGTAAAAGAGACTTGCACCTAAGCATTTCACTGCCAGTACACTTGTGTACATGATATGTGACAATAATAGAGAAATTGAATTGAGGGTGCTGTACAGTATTTAAATATGATTGTCTCTCTGGCTTTTTTCCAGAAATGCATTCTCTTGTACAGGAGCTCAAATGTACAGTGGGAGAAATGAAGATGATGTGCAGTTCAAAGCAGAAGCCTGACACACTGCAGACCTCATCTTCTCAGGACATTGGTTCTCCATGTCGGGAACCATGCTCTGCTCAAGGAAGTGGGCAGGTAAGTGGGTCCCAATTATACAGTTATTGTATTTTATTAAATTTTTTGTCCAAATTTTCAATTCTGATTGGCTAGAAGGTGTGTTAAAATCTGCCTCTTTAACAATAACTATTTGAACATTAACAATTTTTTTGCCGTTTAGGCCCTACACACCTGCAAGCTTCTGACATTGATGGACACACAATTAAAACACTAAGAGTGACTATTCACAGTATCATGAAATAATATAATTTCAAAAATGAACAGAAGCAATATAAAAATACAAGAATCTTTGTCCAAAATATGGTTGGCTCTGTAGCTTTATAATTTATTCTAAAAATTTTGGTAACACTTTATTTCACAGTGTCTTTGTTACACGTTACATTTACGTAACGTTTACATGTTACACGTTAGTTACCATAGTAATAACTATAAACTGTGCACAATTATACCTAAACGAAACCTAATCCTATAGTAAGTAAATGTAGTTAATTATTATTACTCAGTACTTAAATGTATAATTACACTGTAACATGGACACCTTAAAATAAAGTGTAACTGACATTTCTGGGCCATTTTGTTTTAGATTGTAGCAGCCTATAGTTTGTCACTGTTGTGGCCAACTTTCATAAAAATTACTGTTTTAGTAAAAAAAAAAATCTGTTCTCTGATGTTCCCTGCTAGGTAAACGATTACGTCATTCTGGGAGAGGGGGTGCAAATAAAGAGAAGCCAGTTTGATAAGATCAACACCAAGGATTTTAAAAAATTTACAAATGAGCTTCTCCTCGTAACCTTTGGGCGAGAAACTCTTGCCACGCACTCTTTAAATGGAAGAAAAGCATCCAATGCAGAGACCAGCAAGGAGGCACTTCCTGCTCACAAAGTGTCCATCTTAATAGGTAACTTCTCATGTATTTCTATAGACTAGCTCTGCTGTGAAAGTTCTTATCATTATTTTCTATTTGTGAAACAATTTAGTTTGTTTCAGTTCATGTATATAATTAGTTGCTTATAGTTTGTGTGATTAGGGGAAGTGACTCAATTAGGCCCAACCAATCTAAGTTTTAAATATTTTCTTATTGATATATTAATAGCTTTAAGAATATGGTGGGTATTAAATCAAGATTTATCTCCCATCTAAATATCATGTGATTTGTCATCAAATTAGATAATCCAAAGAATTATTTAATTGTGGTGTGGAATTATAAGGTGCATTTGTAATCTTTATACTCATGTTCTTAAAGGAGTAGTTCACTTCAAAATGAAAATATCCTGATAATTTACTCACCCCAATCTCATCCAAGGTGTTTGTGTCTTTCTTTCTTCATTCGAAAAAGTTTTTTGAGGAAAACATTCCAGATCCCTCGTCTGGGATCGTGCAGAGACTCTGAAGAACTTCCTTTGAAACTGCATTGATTTGGACCTTTAACCGTTGGTTCCCATTGAAGTCTATGATGAGGAGAAAAATCCTGTAATGTTTTCCTCAAAAAAAAAAATATTTTTTCGACTGAAGAAAGAAAGAAATGAACATCTTGGATGAGATTGGACTGAGTAAAATATGAGGAAATTTTGATTTTGAAGTGAACCAATGCTATGAGTTCACTTTGCCGTTTACATTTAAATTATTCACATTTCAATAATAATAAAACAATAAAATAAACACTTTAATTTCTTAAATATATTAAATAATTGTGGATTAAGCTGTATAAATATGTAAAACAGCTTTAGTATCGTTTAAACCATTTTCAGATGCTTAACAAGTTATATTTTAAATATCAAAAAGATGAACCATATCAGGTACATTTGATGTAATACTTCTCCAGTGACTGTCGACATTAAGCAAGACATTATCCCAGATAAAAAAAATGTTACTACACCAGAAATCATAATTTTCCTGTGATAAAAATACAATTTCAATGATTTCATCATGCTTTCTGTTTTTATGTATCAAATAAAATGTACATGTGGGATTTGTTCTATATGTGATCTTAATGAGGCCACTTCCCCCATGATTTTCATGGTAATAATGTAATAACCATTTGGGTAAAACTTTCTTTGAAGCCTGTATTTATAATGCATCATAAGGGTATTTTTAATGTATTATAATACATGCATAATGCCTTATAAACAACCTTATAATGTGTTGTATCATCTCATAAATATTCGTAACAACTAATAATACTTGCTTATTTGTGGTTATAACTATTAAGCGTATGATGATTTACAACACACAATGAACAATTTTATCCACTGAAGTTATAACGGATTATATATCCCATAGTTTCATATATTTTACTTGCCCTCATATCCTGTCATTGTTTATTTAAGATCTGCACAGTATCACACATCATATGAGTACTCTTTAACGGCTTAAAATAAAATGACAAGAACAAAGTCTTCTTTAAATCAACTAAAGTAGTTTATAATATGGTCATAATATTTACAAGTGACATTTGTCTACTTTAAGTTAAGTAACAAAAGTATTGATTAAAGTCTTCTTTTAAACAACCATAATATATCATGAAGTGGTTCTAAGACACTTGCTTTGAAATTTTTTCATTGCAATACTTGGAAAATATAATGTGTAGTCAACAAAACAATATTGTAATTATTTTAAATGTAAAAGTCTCCAGTGAGCTTAAAGGGATAGTTAACCCAAAAATAAACATGCTGTTATCATTCATTCATGCTCATGTTGTTCTGACTAAAGCTGTATTAAAATATCGTATTTTGTGTTCAGCAGAAGAATGAAACTCATACAGGTTTGAAACATCATGAGCATGAATGAATGATGACAGAATATTTATTTTTGGGTGAACTATCCCTTTAATCTCACTGGAAACTCATTGGCCACTTGTAAATGTTATGACCACATTAAAAAGTACTTTAGTTGTTTTAAAGAAGATTTTGTTCTTGTCATTTTATTTTAAGCTGTTAAACAGCTCTCATAATATGATGTGTGATACTTTGCAGATCTTAAATAAACAATGTCAAGATATGAGAGAAAATAAAATATATGAAACAATGGGACATGTAATCCGTTATAACTTCAGTGGATAAAATTGTTCATTGTGTGTTGTAAATCATCATACGCTTAATAGTTATAACCACAAATAAGCAAGTATTATTACTGTTGTAACGATTATTTGTGAGATGATACAACATATTATAAGGTTGTTTATAAGGCTATGCATGTATTATAATACATCAAGAATACCCTTATGATGCATTATAAATACAGGCTTCATCTGGGGTTATAATGCAATGTACAAAACCAATTCCAGAAAAGTTGGGACACTGTACATATTGTAAATAAAAAAGGAATGCAATCATTTACAAATCTCATAAACGTATATTTTATTCACAATAGAATATAGATAACATGTCAAATGTTGAAAGTGAGACATTTTGAAATGTCATGCCAAATATTGGCTCATTTTGGATTTCATGAGAGCTACACATTCCAAAAAAGTTGGGACAAGGCCATGTTTACCACTGTGTGGCATCCCCTCTTCTTTTTATTACAGTCTGCAAATGTCTGGGGACTGAGGAGACAAGTTGCTCCAGTTTAGGAATAGGAATGTTGTCCCATCCTTGTCTAATACAGGCTTCTAGTTGCTCAACTGTCTTAGGTCTTCATTGTTGCATCTTCCTCTTTATGATGTGCCAACTGTTTTCTATGGGTGAAAGATCTGGACTGCAGGTTGGCCATTTCAGTACCCGGATCCTTCTTCTACGCTGCCATGATGTTGTAATTTATAACTTCAAACTCCTTTCTGATATTGCTCCACTATTTTTCACCGCAGTATTGGGGGAATTGGTGATCCTCTGCCCATCTTGACTTCTGAGAGACACTGCCACTCTGAGAGGCTCTTTTTATACCCAATCATGTTGCCAATTGACCTAATAAGTTGCACATTGGTCCTCCAGCTGTTCCTTATATGTACATTTCACTTGTCCGGCCTCTTATTGCTACATGTCCCAACTTTTTTGGAATGTGTAGCTCTCATGAAATCCAAAATGACGCAATATTTGGCATGACATTTCAAAATGTCTTACTTTCAACATTTTATATGTTATCTATATTCTATTGTGGATAAAATATAAGTTCATGAGATTTGTAAATGATTGCATTCCTTTTTTATTCACAATTTGAACAGTGTCCCAACTTTTTTGGAATCAGGTTTGTACTTTCCCCAAACATTTGGTGGCACCACAATTTAAGATTTGGTTTAACAAAGCATACTATATGCCTTTGTTGAAGACTGTAACTGAAACTGAAAGATGTTTTTTTCTCCTCTTCAGACTACATCCAAAAGAAATTCAGTGTGTCCACATCTGATGTAAAGGCAGTCATAAGGACCAAGCTCAACAATGAGGACAAGCTTTTTAAAAAACGAGACATCCCTAAATAATGTAGGAAATAGAGGACTCATTTGTAAATAAACACTTTAAATACAATTAGTATAACTCCCAGTCTTTTATTTAAAGTTCAAAGAAAAGTCGAATCACATTTATTGTTGCCTTGTCTGTATTGAAAATAAAACTTAATATTCTGGATATTCTGATTGTATTTGTACTGCATTTGATTAGTTTTGCACAGCACTTCAGTAGTATTATAATTGTACTTTAGTTGTATTATGTATTGCTGTATTACCACAGTGCAATATTATTGTAGTAATACTTCATTTGTATTGCAGAAATACCGCAGTTATATTGCTTTATTATTGTAGTAATACTTCATATGTATTGCAGAAATACCGCCGTTTTATTGCAGTATTATTGTGGTAATACTTCATATGTATTGCAGAAATACCGCAGTTATATTGCAGTATTATTATAGTAATACTTCATATGTATTGCAGAAATACCGCAGTTATATTGCAGTATTATTATAGTAATACTTCAAATGTATTGCAGTAATACTGCAGTATTATTGTAGTAATACTTCATATGTATTGCAGTAATACTGTAGTTATATTGCAGTATTATTATAGTAATACTTCAAATGTATTGCAGTAATACTGCAGTATTATTGTAGTAATACTTCATATGTATTGCAGTAATACTGTAGTTATATTGCAGTATTATTATAGTAATACTTCAAATGTATTGCAGTAATACTGCAGTATTATTGTAGTAATACTTCATATGTATTGCAGTAATATTGTAGTTATATTGCAGTATTATTATAGTAATACTTCAAATGTATTGCAGTAATACTGCAGTATTATTGTAGTAATACTTCATATGTATTGCAGTAATACTGCAGTATTATTGTAGTAATACTGCAGTATTATTGTAGTAATACTTCATATTTATTGCAGTAATGCTGCAGTATTATTGTAGTAATACTGCAGTATTATTGTAGTAATACTGCAGTATTATTGTAGTAATACTGCAGTATTATTGTAGTAATACTTCATATGTATTGCAGTAATACTGCAGTTATACTGCAGTATTATTGTAGTAAAACTTCATATGTATTGCAGTAATACTGCAGTTGTACTGCAATATTGCAGTTTTTTCGTGTCCAAAAAACTGCATTTTTCTACATGTAACAAAAACTGCAGTATTACTTCAAAAAAACTGCAGTAATTTTTTGTAAGGGTAATGTTTTCTGTCTAGGCAAACTGGGTTTGGCAACCAAAATGCAAATAAATAGGGCTAAATAAAAGGCCTGAAATGAAGTGCATTTCAGTTAGAGTTAACAGTTTACAGAATGGTATAGCTGTACTGTTTTAAAAAGTATTTTTAATATTTTCATAATTTTAATGTTAAATAAAAATGTTGACTTATTCACAATAGCAATATGAATTTTTTTTGTGTTTGTTTGTCTTGTCCTTTAGGTTGTACCTTGCAGCGATGCACTTCAATGAGAATGCTGTCCGGCCACAAATGACAACATCTAAAGGGAAACTTGTGTACAAGCTTCTCTTTCCAAAGGCCAAAAAGGAGGACATACCGTCAAAACCATTAAAAACAAAGCCAACATTTTGTAAGATGTTTCAAAAAATATTTATTTTAAACAATACTTACAAATGTGCAAATAATCATAGTACATTTTCAAATAAATAAAAATACCTTCTTATACTTCACAGGCTTTGTCATCAACTTGATGAATACTGAATTTGAAGAATTTGTTCGGATCCCCTTCCATATCTTGATGCCATACAGCAGATTCCTGTTCCTCCGGACTTGTCCGCTCAGCACGACAGACCTTGCATGGAAGAAGCCGTTGCTCAGCATGTGTCGCGTTTCAGTCAAGGGGGGTCTGAATCCAACATATTGCCCTGCAGCATCAGGAATCTCTCTTCTTATGCGCAGCACTACACATGAAGGGATGACGACACGTACACTTCGTCCAAGGAAACCCCAGCACCAGCTGACAAACCACCTGTAGGCAAAGTGTCTGCACTGCCTGCAGGGGGAGAGAAGCACATATTGTTTGTTTTAGTATTTATTTTGTTTGTATATTTATTTTGTTCACCAGTCATGGGTCGTGTTTGTATGATGCCGAGACACAATAAAAATCTCACATCAATAAATATCATTCTAAGTTCATGTTTTGATACATTTGGTTAGTTTTGGTTTGGTTTCACATTGCAATTATGCAAGTAAAGAACTTTACATGACACAATTGCGTCCACTCGTCATCATCTATGTGGGCGGCATTGATTGGTTTGTAAATGGACGTGCATCTGACGTCAGCGTCTTTGACAAGAGTGAATGAACGGACGCATATCGTTGCCACTATTGAACAGTGCACATTGCTTGACTATTTTCTTTTTGTTACGTTTAAAAGTGGACATTTCAAGCTTTATATACACATATTTCTCATGTTTGTGAGACAAGTAGCTTGCCGAGTTTCGATTTATTTGAGACGCGCTCCAGTTCATGTGCAAAGCATGTGATCACTCCCGCGATTATTGTCTGCTATAGCTAGACTATTTGCTTCTTATTTATTAAATTCAGGCAATTATCTGATTAAAATTAAGATACAATTTATACAAAACGAAATTCACATTAAAGGCTTTCTAAGCAAAATCATACAAAATTTCTTTCAAAATCATTTCTGACCTTCTGTCTTCTGACAGATTGCGCATCTTTTCAGTTTTCATAATCACTGTAGCCTAGATTAAATTTAAAAATAACATTATAATATTTAAACATAAACCAGAACTTCCTGTAAATGGTCTGAAAGTACGAACCATACAGAAAATGCTTTCACACTAGAAACGAACCGAACCTTTGTTCAGTTTGATCCGGACCGAGACTACCTCTTTTCGTCAGACCAAATTTTGTCTGTTTGTTCCGGACCGTGGTACGGGGAAGGTTTCACACCTGCAATTTTGATTCGGACCAAACTGAAAAGTCAGAAAATCCAGACCAAACAAGGTAGGTGTGAAAGCGCCCTTAGTGTCAAATATGTTTTGTAAAATATATATTTTATATAAAATAGTTATATTTTTTTTTTACATTGTATATTTTCATAAATTTTTTGTTTATTTTTCACCTTCATAATTTATTCCACTTCTACAATTATCTGCCAAATGTCTTCTTAAAAACAAGAACAGCCATATGTCTATATTCCAAAGAATGCTTGAATTTCAACCAATTAAGTTTAAATACTTTCTTTTTATGTCTATGTGAAAAAGGGGGTGCAAGTTAAGGGGTTAAGTAATTGTTATGCTGCTGTTAAGATATACTGCAAAAAAAGTCCTGCATCAAATAATTATCAGTACCTTACTGGAGAATCCATCAGTTCCTCCGAATATCACCATATTGTACCTTAATAGAGAAAGTGAAAAAAAGTGTATAAACATCCATAACCTTACTTTTATATTGAACTAGCCCTGCAATAGATTTGTTTGAAAAACACAACCAACCTTATAAGTTTGTGTCAATATGCATCAGTGATCTGGGGCCTGGGACAGAGTATGTCCTGCGTACCACACACCGCAACTCTAACATTCTTGATACAATCCCTGCAGTGTCAACTCTGATGCACGAATCCTCTGCCACTGAACTCGATGTCCCCGAGCCTGCAGCAGTCCCAACATCATTCGATACCCGGCATGTGGGTTGCTGGAGTGAATGTCTGATACCAGGACATCAAGTTCATTCTCAGTTATTAGGTCAATCACTCAAACGTCTCTCCACCTAGAAACCCCTACAAAATTGGCGATGTACTTCACAGATAGGCCCATACTAAGAAGCTCAGCCACATGTTCCTTGGATATTATAACTCTGGGGCGGCCACGATTTCCCCTCTACAGGGAAACTTTTATACGCGTTTCCTTGTCATTTTGCTCAGAGACTAGGTGATGTAACTCTGTAAGGGCATGATACTCTGCTTGAGGGATCTTAAGCTGGCTTGACACTGCACTGAGTACAACAAGCTTCTGTGAACATATAAATAATAATCTATATAATCCAGGTCCAGAGGGGCACGCTCAAGGCAATTTGATAGTCTGGTGTAGAGCCTGTCCAGTAAATGACTGAGTAGCATTTCCTAGAGAGAACAAAATAGATTACAAAAACGGCTTAAAAAGATTTGTTTAGCATCTCAACAATGTTGGCTGCCTAAATGATACATTTATGCCAATAAACAATTATCAAAACAAACATGAGTGGACTATAATAATTTATAAATTTAACATAAATCAAACCTGAAATAAAAATACTCTAATTATATATGTTATAGTCATGGCTCAGAGAAACAATGATAAATATGACCAAACATTATTGCACTCAGTCTAGCTTAGTTTTGTGAGGATGCGCCTGTTTCTAAGTGGTTAAGCATCTGTTGCAGGTCAGCTAATTTGGGACACTGCAGGGCACATGGAAGTGAATTGAACAATTCTTAAACTACATAAAGAGTGATTCATATTTTTATATATATATTTGCAGTTAATTTGGATTTAAAACATGCTTTATATCACATAGGCTTTATAAAATGTTAATTAACCTGCTCTGCGACTCTCTGCAGCTTCCAATTAGGCCTACTCGGCAAATGAAATCCCTTTACTTTACTATGGTATTCCTATAAATGTTATCATCCACCAAACCAAACCAAAAGAAAGAAAAACACATATGATATGATACTGACCAGCAAAGACCCACCCTGTACTGTCATTTTTCTAGAAGGTAAAGCAGAAGACAATATAAGGAATACATCATTTAATATGAGAATATGTTTAATTATGAGATTGAATAGCAAACTTAACAGTACAGGCTAACGTTAGCGTAACTTGCATTTTGTGAAACAAGAAAGCCTAACCCAACTAAGAAACAATGATTATCAATTTAGCCGACCAGCGCACATATTAAAACTACTTAAACAGTTGTATAACAGTGAGTGATTGCAGGGGGGGAGATAAAAAAAAAAAAAAAAAAAAACATTGGTATTTCACACCGCCAGCTCGGGAAGATGGTCATGGGTTCCCGAGATGTTGAGATGGCCGTTTAAAATTCAGCTGATAGCGCCTGATGTTGTTCAAGGAGCTTGGCCATCGCTGCCATGTTAAGCTTGCTAGCAGCATCATCTACAGAGTCCGTTTTCGTTTCTTTTTTGCTCTGCTTAGCCGATTTTGAAGTTCAAGATAAGGGAGCGAAAAACAAACACATCCACTCCATTAGCCCTCTTAACTGGAAGTCCGGTTTACACATTTTAAACGTTATGGAATAATGTAATTTGATAAAGTATTCACAATTTCGACCCTTTCAAGACAAAAATAGAATAAAAATGGTTTAAATGAACCTATTTGGCCTATCAGTCCGCAATAGACAATGACGTACCTTCAAAGTTGATCTTCGCAGTTTCCACTATGGTGTGCTGACCATTGCACTGCAGACATTGCCACGTTCGTTCCCAGCAAGGTCCACCAGAGAGAACTTCCCATAGAGGAAATTCCGCCGCCTTAAGATGACTTGCAAAAGCGCATGTGAACGTGATGAGTTGGCATTGGCAAACGTTTGGCTACACGTTCTGGGATAGAGTGAGAGACAGTGTTAGTGTTGAACTAATTAACTGAAATGTGACCCTGGAGCACAAAACCAGTGTCGCAAGTCTCACGGGTATATTTCTGGCAATAGCCAACAATACATTGTATGGGTCAAAATTATCCATTTTTCTTTTATGCCAAAAATCATTAGGATATTAATGTTTCATGAAGATATTTTGTAAGTTTCCCACTGTAAGTATATCAAAAATGTATTATTAGTAATATGCATAGCTAAGGACTTGCATTGACAACTTTAAAAAGGAGATTCTCAATTTTTACACCCTCAAATTCCACATTCCCATTCAGTCGGTCACGTTCGACGTACGTCGGACGTACCGACGAATTGGGATCACTTCTGGGAGCCCCTATCAGCTTCGAGCTATCTAGAACCGGCCAATGAACAATTGGCGTGCGAGATTTGCATCTCGCGCTCCGCCCCGCGCCGCGGGTATAAACAGGAAGCAAGAGCGAATGCACGCTGTCATTCACTTCGGAGCCACACGGCATGAAGACGACTCTCAACACACTGTTTGAGTTTATCGCTGCTATCAGCAAGACTATTTATTTTGTAACCGGAGATTCCAGAGGAAACGAGTGTTGGAGAAACGGCACACTTCAGCGGGACCCGCGCTGACTCATCGGCTGCCTCTGCAAACAGAGAAAAACTGCTGTTTTCACAGCAACGAGCAATTGTTGGTCTGGTTGGGCGTTTTTCCTGTTTTGAGTACAGGCACGGGCTGCACAACAATCCCGTGCGCTGTCGCGTTTCCCCCTGAGTGCTTCAGCACAGAGCGTTTCCTCACAAAAGAGTTCACGGGTGACGTGCCGTCCTTTTCAGGATGTCTTACCACCCGTGCGTTTCTGGATGCGGTCGTTCCCTGTCCCCTGCTGACGGTCACAATCGCTGTCTCACGTGTTTGGGCACACAGCACGCTGAGGCGGCGTTTGTGGATAGTTCGTGTTCCCACTGCGGGAACATGACTATCTCGGAGCTAAGATCGAGACTCTCCTACCTCCGGGCTGGGGGAGTCCCCTTACCCATCCCACGAACCAGGGCTGCCCCTAACCCGGGCAGACCTGCTTCTTTGGATGGCCAGGGTGATCTGAGGATTACGGTTAGGGCAAACCTGCCGAGCGACCCTCCGCAGGCCCCTAATCCCTCAGCTCCGCAGCCGGTAGAGCCTCCGAGAGAACCCGCTGGACCCTCCCACGGGAGACCAGTGGTGACTTTTGGAGCTCCAGCAGACGAGCAGATGTCGATCGCTGCATCGGAGGGGGAGTTTCAGTCCTCGGAGGATGAAGGGTCAGCTGTACTGCCTCCCTCTGGGAGAGTGGCAACGGCTGCCCCGGACCCCGAGTTGACTGCTATGCTTGCCCGGGCCGCCGAAAGGGTTGGGCTCGAGTGGAACCCTCCACCGTGTCCCGAACCCTCTAGGTTGGACGATTGGTTCCTCGGGGTGGGTCGCGCTGGTTCTCAGCGTCCCGCCCCGACACCTTTCTTCCCGGAGGTGCATGAGGAGCTCACGAGGTCGTGGACGGCACCTTTTTCTGCCAGAAACCGGCCGAGTGACTCCTCCCCCCTCACTACTCTCGACGGCGGGCCAGCCAAGGGTTACGTGGGGATCCCGCCAGTGGAGCGCGCCGTCGCGATGCAACTGTGTCCGGCGACCGCCTCTAACTGGCGCGGTGACCCGCGTCTCCCGTCCCGGGCCTGTAAGTTCTCTTCCAGTCTGACTGGGAAGGCTTACAAGGCCTGCGGGCAGGCTGCGTCCGCCTTGCATGGCATGGCGCTGCTTCAGGTCCACCAGGCCCAAGCACTCCTTGACATGCACGAGGGTAGGCCTGACCCAGAGCTCCTCCGGGAGCTCCGGACGGCGACGGACCTCGCCCTCCGGGCGACGAAAGTCACCGCCCGTTCCCTTGGTCAGGCGATGTCCACGCTTGTGGTCCAGGAGCGTCATCTCTGGCTTAACCTGGCTGACATGAGGGAGACCGATAAATATCGGTTCCTGGACTCCCCCATCTTGTCGGCTGGGTTATTCGGCGACGCGGTCGAGAGCTTCGCCCAACAGTTCTCGGCCGCCCAGAAGCAGACGGAGGCGATCAAGCACATCCTGCCCCGGCGGCCCGCTGCTGCCTCCACCCCGCCGCCGGCGGCAGCGCCTCCGACTACTCGTCGCCGAGGACGTCCACCCGCCGCCGCCTCCGCCCCCGCCAAGGCACCGCAGCAGCCTTCCACCAGCCGACGGCGTGGGGCCGGCCGTGGGAAGGATGTCCAGCCCGCTCAGGCCGCTGCCAAGCCAGGTGGCAAGCGCCGTCGCAAGCGACCCTGAGACGGGCCGCCCAGAGATGGAGGAAACTGCTCTGAGGGAGATGGCTGCAGCACCACTCCTTCCCCCGGAGGAGGGCCGGGGGAAAATCTTTTGTTTGTCTGTTCCGCCGCTGGCCCCAGTGCCAGCGGCACCCAAAACATCAATAAAAGAGCAGTTTCCAATATCTCTGGGTGCCAAGAGAGCGCGCTTGGCGGTGGTCGACGCTCCCATGCCTCGCCACCCTCAGGTACCTCTCCCTTCGCCAGCAGGGGACGCCGGCTGTCGGGACGCACACAAGCGGCCTCCCCACACTCGCACGTCCCCTCCGCGGATGCAGGTAAGTGTTGCACAGCACACTCAGATCCCGCTTCGGGCCGCTTCCATGCCGTCCGAGCCGGATCCCTGCGTTCCGCCTCGCTGCCCCGCTGCGGGTACGTCTGTGGTGCCGATGGTCCCCCTTGCTCGGAGTCTGGGAGCCTGGCTAGCGCTTCCCAGCCCGTCTCGGTGGCTCATCCGTACCATCAGACTCGGCTATGCGATTCAGTTCGCCCGGCGTCCCCCCAAGTTCAGGGGCGTTCACTTCACGACTGTAGTGGAGGCGAACGCCCCCGTGCTCAGGGCGGAGATCGCTGTCCTACTGGCGAAGGACGCGATAGAGCCGGTCCCTCAAGCCGATATGAGGTCCGGGTTCTACAGCCCGTACTTCATTGTACCCAAGAAAGGCGGCGGGTTACGACCGATCTTGGACCTGCGATTCCTGAACCGGTCCCTTCACAGGCTGCCGTTCACGATGTTAACGCAGAAGCGCATCTTCAGGTGCATCCGTCCCCGAGATTGGTTTGCAGCGATCGACCTGAAGGACGCGTACTTTCATGTCTCGATTCTCCCTCGACACCGGCCCTTTCTGCGCTTCGCGTTCGAGGGACGGGCATATCAGTACCGCGTCTTACCCTTCGGCCTGTCCCTGTCGCCCCGCGTCTTTACGAAGGTTGCGGAGGCGGCCATTGCTCCCATGAGAGAGCATGGCGTTCGCATCCTCAACTACCTCGACGACTGGCTGATTCTTGCCCAGTCGCGAGAGCAGTTGTGCGAACACAGGGACAAGGTGCTCAGCCACCTCAGCCAGTTGGGACTTCGGGTCAACTGGGAGAAGAGCAAACTCTGCCCCACGCAGAGGATCTCTTTTCTCGGTATGGAGATAGACTCGGTCGCCATGACTGCGCGCCTCACCGAGGAGCGCGTCCAGTCGGTGTTGAACTGCCTGAATTCGTTCAGAGGCAGAACAGCGGTTCCACTGAAACATTTTCAGAGGCTCCTGGGGCATATGGCATCCGCAGCCGCAGTAACGCCGCTCGGATTGCTTCATATGAGACCGCTTCAACGCTGGCTACACGATCGAGTCCCGAGATGGGCGTGGCACAGCGGTTCCCTCCGCGTCCAAGTGACTCCGAGGTGCCGCCAAACCTTCGGCCCGTGGTCGGACCCTCTGTTTCTCCGGGCGGGAGTTCCCCTAGAACAAGTGTCCAGGCACTCCGTTGTCTCCACGGATGCCTCATCCACGGGTTGGGGTGCCACGTACAACGGGCTTGCAGTTTCGGGTCTGTGGACGGGGCCTCAACTGCAATGGCATATCAATTGCCTCGAGTTGTTAGCAGTTCGTCTTGCACTCAGCCGCTTCAAAGTGCCGCTCAGAGGCAAGCACGTTCTGGTCCGGACGGACAACACTGCGGCCGTAGCGTACATCAACAAACAGGGTGGTCTACGCTCCCGTCGCATGTCGCAACTCGCCCGCCATCTCCTCTTATGGAGTCAGAAGCATCTGAGGTCGCTTCGGGCCGTTCACATTCCGGGCCTGCTCAACCGTGCGGCCGACGAGCTGTCACGTCAGCAGGTACTTCCGGGAGAATGGCGACTCCATCCCCAGGCGGTCCAGCTAATCTGGAGTCGTTTCGGGGCCGCACAGGTAGACCTGTTTGCCTCCCCAGAGACGACCCACTGTCAGTGGTTTTATTCCTTGACCGAGGGGACCCTCGGGTCGGATGCCCTGGCCCACAGCTGGCCCCGGGAAGAACGCAAGTATGCGTTTCCCCCAGTGAGCCTTCTTGCGCAGACACTGTGCAAAGTCAGGGAGGACGAGGAGCAGGTCCTGTTGGTCGCTCCGTATTGGCCCAACCGGACTTGGTTCCCGGAACTAGTGCTCCTTGCGACAGCACCTCCCTGGCCCATTCCTCTGAGACAGGACCTCCTGACTCAGAGACGGGGCACCCTATGGCACCCGCGTCCGGACCTCTGGAAACTCCATGTTTGGTCCCTGGACGGGACGCGGAGGTTCTAGGTGACCTACCGCAGGCGGTAGTTGACACCATTACTTCCGCTAGAGCCCCCTCTACGAGGCGCCTCTATGCGTTGAAGTGGAACCTGTTCGTCGACTGGTGCTCTTCTCGCCGAGAAGACCCCCGAAGATGTTCGGTCGCATCTGTGCTTACCTTTCTACAGGATGGGTTGGAGCGAAGGCTGTCTCCCTCCACCCTCAAAGTCTATGTCGCCGCTATCGCCGCTAATCATGAGCTCGTAGATGCAAAATCTCTAGGTAAGCACGATCTGATCGTCAGGTTCCTTAGGGGAGCGAGGAGATTAAATCCACCTCGTCCTCCCTCCATACCCTCTTGGGACTTAACTCTGGTGCTAACCGCACTACAGAGAGAACCTTTTGAGCCTCTGCAGTCAGCTGAGTTGAAAGTTCTGTCGTTAAAGACAATACTCCTGACTGCGTTGGCCTCCATCAAGAGGGTAGGGGACCTGCAGGCATTTTCGGTCGACGAATCGTGCCTGGAATTCGGGCCCGGTAACTCTCATGTGATCATGAGACCCCGGCCTGGATACGTGCCCAAGGTTCCCACTACTCCCTTCCGGGACCAAGTGGTGAGCCTGCAAGCGCTGCCTTCGGAGGAGGCAGACCCAGCCCTAGCTTTTCTCTGTCCCGTCCGTGCTCTCCGGACTTACGTGGACAGAACGCAAGCTTCAGGACCTCAGAGCAGCTCTTCGTCTGTTACGGAGGACAGCAGAAGGGAAAGGCTGTCTCCAAGCAGAGGATGGCCCACTGGATAGTGGATGCCATCGTCTTGGCTTATCAGTCCCAAGACGTGCCCTGCCCGCTCGGGTTAAGAGCCCACTCCACTAGGGGTGTTGCCTCTTCCTGGGCGCTGGCTCGTGGCGCCTCGCTGACAGATATTTGTAGAGCTGCGGGCTGGGCGACACCTAACACGTTCGCTAGATTCTATAGCCTCCGTGTGGAGCCGGTGTCTTCCTGTGTGCTCACTTCCCATAGTCAGTAACACCGAAGTACCCGTTCTAGTGTCGGCTTGCTGCGCCATTCCCTCCCCTATGGTAGACGGATGCGTGCGCTATTCTGCTCCAGTCGAGTTCCCCGGAACGGCGAACCCTGTTGAGTCCTCCGCAACCCGCGGCAGTCGGACGTGGCGGAGCGTTCGACGCCAGGTCTAACACTCGTATGCATTGGTGGAACTTGTGTTAGGCTGGGTTCCATATGTAGTGACCCCCACGGCGGTCCCATATGTGTATTCTTCCACGGTACGGCTCCCTACGGCGAGCCCGTGTCTTTCCCTCGGCAGAGTGTCCTCTGCCGTTCCAGGTACGTGTTGTTCCCCCTCCACTAATTGGCCGGGGCCACCCCTGGGACTTCCGTATGTTGTGCTGCCCACGGTCAGCCCATACGTGTATTCTCCACATGTTAACTCCCTCCGGGCATGATGTGGCTTCCGCAGCTGCCTTCACAGGCACGCTTTCCCAGCGTTATCCAATACAGTCAGCTGAATGGGTCTTGCGGAACAGCAGCTTTGACTCTCCCTGCGTGAACCTACCCGCCCGCATCAGATCGGGGTCTGTGGGGCTCATCGCTGGGCGCTGGAAGTGGTAGTAACTATGGCGTTTTCCATAGGGGATCCCAATTCGTCGGTACGTCCGACGTACGTCGAACGTGACCGACTGAATGGGAACGTCTCGGTTACGTATGGTAACCCTCGTTCCCTGAAGGAGGGAACGGAGACGTACGTCCCGTCGCCACAGTTGCTGTACCATCACTGCAGGTCGAGCCACTACGTGTGGCTCCTCAGTGAAAAACAGCGTGCATTCGCTCTCGCTTCCTGTTTATACCCGCGGCGCGGGGCGGAGCGCGAGATGCAAATCTCGCACGCCAATTGTTCATTGGCCGGTTCTAGATAGCTCGAAGCTGATAGGGGCTCCCAGAAGTGATCCCAATTCGTCGGTACGTCCGACGTACGTCTCCGTTCCCTCCTTCAGGGAACGAGGGTTACCATACGTAACCGAGACGTTTTCAATATCCTATCAAACCATACACCAATGGAAAGCTTATTTATTCAGCTTTCAGATGATGTATAAATCTCAATTTTAAAAAAATGTGTCCTTATGACTGGTTGTGTGGGTCCAGGGTAAGTTTAAGGGTAAAGTTAGGGACAGGTGTGGTGGTGTGGGCAAGTGTTACGATCCTCCTCCTTCCTAGTCTAGGGGCAGGAAAGGAGGGTAACAAAAAGTTGCGGGGAGAGAGTGAGAGAACTGCCGTCTCCATGTCCCAGGGCAGACACAAAATGCTCAATCATACCAGTTTCAAAATAACAAGATTTATTAAATTAACAATGAGCATTAACAAAAAGGGCTTCAGGAGGGGAGAGGCCAAAATAACAAAAAAAACATTCTTACTAAGGTTAAGGATACCTTACCTACCAAAAGGAAATAAGAAAATACAGAAACAATTTCCTAACTCCCTTACTACACAAACACAGGAGAAAATGTGGGTCTTAAAGCAAAAGCATCCACCTCCCTACAGTGAGAAAATGAAGGTAACAAAAGTAGAATGTCTGATGTTCACACACAGCTCAGATTGATCTACACTACTCAGATTGAGTTAAAGTTTAAGGAATGCAAACGTTAGCTGAAACAACAGCTCACCTTGCTCAAAGTACTGGTTAAACACAAATTAGCTGAGACACTTCACAGCTCTTTACCTGACACTACAGGCAAAACTATAAACACCATAGTATATATATATATATAAATGACTATATAAAAGTAAATTGCTATAAATTCCCTTGTTAGAGGTGTACCATAAAGCTTACATTATAAATGTTAGTAAGATGCATGTAACTCAATGGTAATTTTCTTCAAATCTGCAGTTCTGGGTATGCGGACCCACAGCAGCTTGGGTGCCTCCGCTCTGTTGTTATGTATCGTCATCACTGTCCTGCGTTCTCATTGGTTCGCTGGCATATGAGGGATTTAATGAGCAGGGTAAGCTGTGAGCGAATCGCTAGGCCAAGAGGAAATATTTGCTGTTACTGCCTTTACAAAACATAATAGACTGAATCCAGTGAAAAAAAGTCATAACTGAAACTATTTTCATAGCATTTTATTTTGAATGAAAACAGTTAACTGTTAAAGACTGACCTACTGTAAACAGACCTGTAACTATCCAAGGCTGTTAATCGTAGTCTGTGTGTTTGTTAAAGTCATTAATTGCAAAGTGAAAAGTATGAGCATGTACAGCAGTCAATACTTAGTTGGGGCTCCTTTTGCCTGAATTACTGCAGCAATGCGGCGTGGCATGGAGTCGATCAGTCTGTGGCTCTGCTCAGGTGTTATGAGAGCCCAGGTTGCTCTGATAGTGGCCTTCAGCTCTTCTGCATTGTTGGGTCTGGCATATCGCATCTTCCTCTTCACAGTACCCCATACATTTTCAATGGGGTTAAGGTCAGGCGAGTTTGCTGGCCAATTAAGAACAGGGATACCATGGTCCTTAAAACCAGGTACTGGTTGCTTTGGCACTGTGTGCAGGTGCCAAGTCCTGTTGGAAAATGAAATCTGCATCTTCATAAAGTTGGTGAGCAGCAAGAAGCATGAAGTGCTCTAAAGCTTCCTGGTATACGGCTGCGTTGATCTTGGACCTCAGAAAACACAGTGGACCAACACCAGCAGATGACATGGCAACCCAAACCATCACTGACTGTGGAAACTTTACACTGGACCTCAAGCAACGTGGATTGTATGCCGCCTCTCCTCTCTTCCTCCAGACTCTGGGACCCTGATTTCCGAAGGAAATGCAAAATTTACTTTCATCAGAGAACATAACTTTGGACCACTCAGCAGCAGTCCAGTCCTTTTTTGTCTTTAGCCCAGGTGAGACACTTCTGACGCTGTCTGTTGTTCAAGAGTGGCTTGACCCAAGGAATGCGACAGCCGAAACCCAGTGCGGAATAACTCACTGTCTGTGAGTAGTGGTTCTTGAAGCACTGATTCCAGCTGCAGTCCACTCTTTGTGAATCTCCCCTACATTTTTGAATGGGTTTTGTTTCACAATTCTCTTCAGTGTGCGGTTATCCCAATTGCTTGTACACTTTTTTCTACCACATCTTTTCCTTCCTTCCGCCTCTCTATTAATGTGCTTGGAAACAGAGCTCTGTGAACAGCCAGCCTCTTTTGGAATGACCTTTTGTGTCTTGCCCTCCTTGTGCAAGGTGTCAATGGTTGTCTTTTGGACAACTGTCAAGTCAGCAGTCTTCCCCATGATTGTGTAGCCTACAGAACTAGACTGAGACCATTTAAAGGCCTTTGCAGGTGTTTTGAGTTCATTAGCTAATTAGAGTGTGGCACCAGGTGTCTTCAATATTGAAACATTTCACAATATTCTAATTCATACACTCATTCAGGGAGACGGGTTCTATTCAAAATAGTTTCTTGTTCCAAAGGACGGTGGTTTCCGTCCTGTCGACCTGAAAGATGCATACTTTCACGTCACGATTGAAACAGAAACTTTCTGTGATGAACAACAGTTTCCTGAATCAATCCTACCAGTTCAAAGTGCTACCAACTGGCTTCCTTGTGCCCCCACGAGACGGCAGGCTGCGCAAGACTCCAGACTGCTTTTGAGATGTGCAGAAGTTGTGCTTTTCCATGAACATGAAAAAAAGAGCTGTCCGATTCCAACACAGACCACTACGTTCATATGAATGACCCTGAATTCCCACCTAATGTCTGCCTCCCTGTCTAAGGAATGTGTGACAAACATTTTGCAACTTTTGACTCGCTTTCACCCGGGTGTGTCTTTGCAGTGCGAGGTGGTCCTACAACTAATAGGAATGTTAATGGCCACTATTATTCCCCTTGTGATTCCCCTGGGTTTACTCCACCTCAGACCACTCCATGGAACAACGGTTTGTGGCTAGATCCCACCAGATATTGGCATTGACTGATTGTAGTTTCTCACCGTTGCATACGTGCGTTGAGGCGGTGGAGAGTAGTTTCTGAAGGGAGGTGTGCCCTGTTGTTCCCTCTTGTCGGGAGTTGGTCATGACAGACACTTCCCACAAGATGGGGGGCACCAAAGAATCAGAGGGGTATTTGTAGGCACTGGACACTGACCCAGGCCACAGAACATATCAACCGGCTGGAACTGCGTGCAGTGTTCTTGGCTCTAAAGTATTTCATGCTGGTCCTGACAGGCCTCCATGTTCTCTGTGTGGCTCTTTTTGCTTCAGAGATGACCACTCACTGTTGCTTATGGTTTGCAAGGATGGAAGTGTCCAGTCCCTTCTCACGAATGGCCGAAATGCCTATATGCGTTTCCACCTATCCCTCTGTTATGGGAGACATTACACAGGATTTCTGCAACTTGACATTCTGAGCATCTTCAGCTTTTTTCAACGTTTACTGGACGAGCGTACCTTGCTGCGATTTCTGAGTATCATGTTCCAGTTGGTGGATCTCCTCTTGGATCTCGCAGTCTTGTCTGGAGTTTTCTGAAGGGTGCACGCTGTCTGAACCTTGCTCAGAATCCTCACTTTCTTGCAAATTGTACTTGCGTTTGGTTGCTGGATGTCTTGAAGTGTTATGTGAACTCTACACTCTTAGAAATAAAGGTGCCAGGAAGAACCAAAAAGGGTATTTCACAGCGATGCCATAGAAGAACCTTTTTTGGTTCCCAAAAGAACCCTTCACTGTAAGGTTCTTTGAAGAACCTATTTGTTTCTTGGTGCCATAAAGAACCTTTTTCAGTGCTGCAAAGAACCCTACTCAAGGGTTCTTTAAAGAACCTATATAAGTTCTTCATGTCGCTTTATTAGGTTCTTTGTAGAACCATTTATGAAATGGTTCTTTATGACCCCATAATAAACAAACATACAAAGAAAATCCAGGAATTTGATTTATTTAATTTTTTATTGCCTTCATACACTGTGCCACATGGAAGCAATATATCCATTTAATACATACATTTCATGAATCGAGTTAAAATTGCACAATTTTAAAATGTGAAAATAGCCAGATAATAATAACAATAACATCAAGAAATGAGCATAACACAGACTCTACAATAAACCAGAAATGAGCATAACACAGACTCTACAATAATCCAGAAATGAGCATAACAGACTCTACAATAATCCAGAAATGAGCATAACACAGACTCTACAATAAACCAGAAATGAGCATAACACAGACTCTACAATAATCCAGAAATGAGCATAACAGACTCTACAATAATCCAGAAATGAGCATAACACAGACTCTACAATAAACCAGAAATGAGCATAACAGACTCTACAATAATTCAGAAATGAGCATAACACAGACTCTACAATAATCCAGAAATGAGCATAACACAGACTCTACAATAAGCCAGAAATGAGCATAACAGACTCTACAATAAACCAGAAATGAGCATAACACAGACTCTACAATAAACCAGAAATGAGGATAACAGACTCTACAATAATTCAGAAATGAGCATAACACAGACTCTACAATAATCCAGAAATGAGCATAACACAGACTCTACAATAATCCAGAAATGAGCATAACAGACTCTACAATAATCCAGAAATGAGCATAACACAGACTCTACAATAATCCAGAAATGAGCATAACACAGACTCTACAATAATCCAGAAATGAGCATAACAGACTCTACAATAATCCAGAAATGAGCATAACAGACTCTACAATAATTCAGAAATGAGCATAACACAGACTCTACAATAATCCAGAAATGAGCATAACACAGACTCTACAATAATCCAGAAATGAGCATAACAGACTCTACAATAATCCAGAAATGAGCATAACACAGACTCTACAATAAACCAGAAATGAGCATAACAGACCCTACAATAATTCAGAAATGAGCATAACACAGACTCTACAATAAACCAGAAATGAGCATAACAGACTCTACAATAATCCAGAAATGAGCATAACACAGACTCTACAATAAACCAGAAATGAGCATAACACAGACTCTACAATAATCCAGAAATGAGCATAACACAGACTCTACAATAATCCAGAAATGAGCATAACACAGACTCTACAATAATCCAGAAATGAGCATAACACAGACTCTACAATAATCCAGAAATGAGCATAACACAGACTCTACAATAATCCAGAAATGAGCATAACACAGACTCTACAATAATCCAGAAATGAGCATAACACAGACTCTACAATAATCCAGAAATGAGTATAACACAGACTCTACAATAATCCAGAAATGAACATAACACAGACCCTACAATAATCCAGAAATGAGCATAACACAGACTCTACATAAATAAACAATACACTCCAAATGAAAACAGTGCAAATAAAAGTATTAAAGATATGCTAGATTTTTAAGTGAACTATCCCTTTAATTGTAAGAGGAATAGCAGAAGACAGATCTGTACTACAGGGAATTATAAACTCTTTTCACACAAACAGGAACAGGTCCACTCCTTTTAAAAACAAAAACCTCCAAAAATGACATAGTCTTTCTCAGGCACTTTGGGTAAGCAACATTGTAGATTTGATACATAGAGTAGAGTAGGCTAACAGCCAAGGAAACATCAATGCCCCCATCATCTTCAACCATGTCTTCTCCATCCATCCTAATGGAAACGCTGCCACTGGCTAAAGGGTTCCCATTCTCACAGTCCTTTAGGACGATGGTTGGGGTTGGGTATGGAGGATCCTGTGAAAACAAACACAGTATTTTAGGGCTTGCAAGAAATAAACGTAATCAACCAACATTCTTCAAAATATCATCTTTTGTGTTCAGCAGAACAAAGAAACTCATACAGGTTTGGAACAACTTGAGGGTGAGTAAATGATGACAGAATTTTCATTTCTGGGTGAACTATCCCTAAATGTCGAGCCCTGCGTATATAGTTTTTAAATAAGTCAAGCACTTTTCAAGTAACTTGCCTCTCTAAATATGGCGGTTTTCAGGAAATAAGAGACATAACTATTTGAAATTACAAACAAAAAAAATCAACTTACAGAATTTCAGATAAAATAAATTCAGGTTGATCAAATTTGATTGCTCAAATTCAGATCTCAAATTTCAAGTTAATATTTTTCAAAGAAAATCACTCGCTCCAGATGCTCTATTTGCGTTCGGTGTGAACGCAGCATTAAGATGACTTCCAGGGAAAATGAAGGGGCCCGGGTAAGTTTGCTGTTTCAGACCTGCCAACATGTACGCATTTTTCGTAATCGGCACGCATTTTGCTCTTTGGTACGCTTGTACGATTCACTGCTCTCTATGTACGCATTTTGTTGCATCTCGCATTTCGGCGGTTTCAGTGCAGTCAATGACGTTGATTCTGCTGCTGAGCCACAGCGTGAAAGTGGAGTGAAAAGCTGTCGGCCAATCAGAGCGCTTCATTTTAACCCTCCGCTTACATGCCCGCCCCTCCTAGACAAATGATTCGAGCCCGCGCCGCGCGCGTTCGTTTCATTTCAGTGCCTCAAGCAAGCTAGGCAGGCCGGATAACTGCAGGCTTGCATGCCATGGCTGAACCGCGTCACAGAGGTACGCTGTTGGCGGTTACAGCCGCGGTTGACTTGACGAAAAATTATATTTGAAAAAAAATTTGGGCGAGTGGCGGTTGAACCAATCAAATGGAAAAAAATATATATACATTCTTAAATATTGTTACAGTGCACTAAGCAAACCTGCAAGCTATGAGCCCAGCTGTCAGTATGGAGGCCTAGGCTTCTTCTCGTAGATATTTTAAAACAGCCAGTCATTGTAGCCTACCACTCGGGGAATAGGCATTTAAAACATAGACAGATTATGGAGTGATATAAAAATGGCATCGGGCAATGGCAGCGCGAGATGTTCAGAAGAACGCAAGAGCTAAACTTCTAAGCTCAATAACATCCACAGCAACAAAAAACAAAAAAATAAGGTAAGAAAAATAGTCGAAAAAAGTTGCCCATCGTTTATTAGCAGATGTGCAAGGGAAGCGGGCAAGTTTTGGGGTTGTTATGGAAAATTAAAATGTGAACATGCACGTTGCACAGTTGTGCTGTTGACTTTCAGCAAATTTTAGTGAATGAATAGAGTTGGCGTTTCTGTAATATCAAAGCTCCATAATTAGTTTCTTGTATGATTTTGTTTGGCCTGCTGGTATAAAATGAATTAACGTAACTGTTGTGTTGTGTCGCATCTTGCCACATTCAATGTAGAAAGCATTGCTTTCGTTTGAGGGTGCTTAACTCGCACCAGGTGTAGACAAAAAGTTACCTGATTGTGACAGATGGTCGAATTCACATGACACATTATAAATTAGCATTATAGTCTGCCATAGCCTATACCCTATAGTATCAAAAAGACCAAAGCCCTCTGATGCAGGGAAGATGAAAAATGGGGATAAAGACAGAGGTAAAGTGATGTAATGAATGAACAGTTTATCTAATTGCATAGTATTAAGATACTAGTAAATGAATGGCAGTTATTTTTACCTTAAACTTTATGCTAACAATTGTGCTGGGTTGTCTAGAGAGGCACCAGACAGTGTGACTTTGCCTTAATCTTGTCAGATTTTTTTATCTGGGTGTACTCATAAAGTTTCTTCAAGGTTGGCAGGTCTGCTGTTTATGTACAATCGGACTCAGGGCTCGACAGAACAGAAGTATGTTAAGCGCCTTCGTTTTCCCTGGAAGTCATCTTTACAGGTTTAATATCCTATCGTGCTGATTGACTTGCTCTGATAGGCGCTCAACTGTTTTTCCTATCCTGGGTAGCCCGGATGTTACCATGTGAATATTTAACTTGAATTTTTCGATCTGAATTTGAGCAGTTGAATTAGACTGTTTTCTTTGAAAAATATTAACTTGAAATTTGAGATCTGAATTTGAGCAATCAAACTTGATTTTATCTGAAATTCTGTAAATTGATTTTTTTTTTTGTATCTGAATTTGTGAGCATTGAAAAATATTCATCGAAATTCAGGTTGAGAGGTAAATTCGAATGGTTTCCAAAGTAAAATAATTTCAAAGAGGTGAATTCAGAGCAAATAAATTGAGATAAATGTTTTTCAAAATAAAATATTTAAAAACTAAGAATTCAGTGGCTGTTAAATTTCAAAAAGTTATGTCTCTTATTTGCTTCCATAGTTTTCCAGGATTTCAATTTCAAAAAGTCAAATTCAAGTACTTCCCAGATAGCAATGAGTCGGCGGACCACCGGCGGTGATCCGGCGGCTGTAGAAGCGTCAGAATTGCGTAATCGCAAACACGTTTGACGGCGCACCGCCGGCGGCAGCCGGCTTCCTACCGCCTTCGTTCCGCCGCCGGCCCGCAGGCAAACCGCCGTTCCGCGGCCTTTATACCAAAAGGCGGCCCGTCGGAGGCAAACGCTATTTTCGAGCGATCTGCCTCCGCTTATTGTGTAATAAATAATATATATTTATTTATTTATTATTCATATATTTATAACATGCAGTTTATGATGGATAATAATTGAACAAACCAGATAAATTCCCATTTGGCATTTTTATTCCACATTTCAAAGTACAGTAACTGTCAATGATACAAGATAATATAAATGAAATATAAATAAGATTAAATATAAATAACAGACAATAAATGAGCTTAAATAGGCCTATAAATAACACAAAAAAAAACATTATTAGATTAGATTAGATTAGATTAGATTCAACTTTATTGTCATTACACAAGTACAAGTACAAGGCAACGAAATGCAGTTTAGGTCTAACCAGAAGTGCAATAGCAGCAAGTGCAGGATATACAAAGTTTGCATAAGTGCAGGACATGGATATGTACTGAGTATATATAAATATATCTATAAATAGAGAGATGGTTATTACTATAAACAGAATTTACAGGTGAATATGTACAGTGAATAATATACAGATGGCTATTACTATAAACAGAATTTACAGGTGGATATGTACTATGAATATAATATAATATACAGATGGCTATTACTATAAACAGAATTTTACAGATAGAGGTATACAATGATATGTTAGGCTAAAATGAGGAATATGGCAGTGGATTAAGGTAGTGCAATAAATTATGGACAGAAGCTATCTGGGAAAAAAAAAAGTGTAAAAGTGCAGTGGAAAGTGATAGCATATTACAGTTAGAAGTACGGTGCAAAATGCAAATGTAAACAGTAGGTACTGTAAATAACAGTCGGCAGTGCAAATGAGCATAGTCCAGTTACGGTGTGGTAGTGCAAAATGAATAAGTAAACAGTTGTGACTGTAATAAACAGTCGGTAGTGCAAATAACAGAGTGAAGGCGGATGTGAGGTAGGAGAGTTATCAGTATATGAGGGAAGTGGATCAACGGGGGTTTGAGTTCAGTAAAGAGACAGCTCTGGGGAAAAAACTGTTCTTTAGTCTGCTGGTCCTGGTCCGGTGGATCCTGAAACGCCTGCCGGAGGGCAGGAGAGAAAACAGTCTGTGGGCTGGGTGAGAGGAGTCCTTGAGGATGCTGCGAGCTCGATGCAGACAGCGTTTCCTCTGGATGTGCTCGATGGCAGGCAGTGGAGTCCCTGTGATGCGCTGGGCAGTTTTCACCACCCGCTGCTGTGCCTTGCGCTCCGCAACAGAGCAGCTCCCATACCACACTGCCACACAGTTGGTCAGGATGCTTTCTATTGCACAGCGATAGAAGTTCACCAGGATAGCAGAGGAGAGCTGATTCTTCCTCAGTGTCCTCAGGAAGAAGAGGCGCTGGTGAGCCTTCTTGACCAGACTGGAGGTGTTGGTTGTCCACAACATGTCCGCCGAGATGTGGATCCCCAGGAACTTGAAACTGGAGACACGCTCAACAGCCATTCCATTGATGTGGATGGTGTCGTGTGTGCCTCTTGACTCCTTCCTGAAGTCCACGATGAGCTCCTTCGTTTTGGTGGTGTTGAGGAGCAGGTTATTTTCGGTGCACCATGTGGCCAGGTGCTGGATCTCCTCCCTATAGGCAGTCTCATCGTTGTTGCTGATGAGACCAATCACCGTTGTGTCGTCCGCAAACTTGACGATAGAATTAGATCCATACACAGGCTTGCAGTCGGCGGTGAAGAGGGAGTAGAGAAACGGGCTTAGCACACAGCCCTGTGGTACACCAGTGTTAAGTGTGATGGATGTGGAGCAGGTGAGTCCTGATCGAACATTCTGGGGTCTGTCAGTTAGGAAGTCCAAAATCCAGTTGCACATTGAGGTGTTGATGCCCAGGTCTCCAAGTTTAGCTATTAACTTGGTTGGGATGACAGTGTTGAATGCTGAGCTGAAGTCAACAAACAGCATGCGTGCATAAGTGTTCTTATGGTCCAGATGGGTGAGCACAGAGTGAAGTGCCATGGAAACTGCATCCTCTGTGCTTCTATTGCTGCGGTAGGCAAACTGGTGTGAGTCCAATGTGGATGGTAGAGAGTCTTTTAGGTGTTCCAGGACCAGCCGCTCAAAGCACTTCATAACGATGGGTGTGAGTGCTACAGGGCGGTAGTCATTAGGGCACCTCGGGTTAGAGTGTTTCGGCACTGGCACAATGGAAGTGCGTTTAAAGCATGAAGGTACAGCTGCTTGGGCAAGAGACAGGTTGAAAATATCTGTAAAAACCCCAGCGAGCTGCTCCGCACATGCCCTGAGAACACGACCAGGGATGTTGTCTGGTCCAGCAGCCTTGTGCGCGCTGATCCGGCTCAGTGCCTTGCAGACATCTGTGGAGGAGAGTGTGATTGGTGGGTCAACTGAGGGTTTGAGCTTGGTGGCAGTTTCTCTGTTGTCTCTTTCAAAGCGAGCATAAAAGTAATTTAGCTCGTTCAGGAAGTTGACATCAGTGGCTGCGGGGGTGGAGTGGGGGGGTTTGTAGTCACTGATGGCCTGAATGCCCTGCCACATGCGTCGAGGGTCAGAGTTGGAAAAGTGTCCCTCTATCTTTAGCTTGTAGCAGTGCTTGGCCTTTTTGATGCCCCTCTTCAGGTTTGCTCTAGATGTGCTGTAGGCTTGTGCATCACCTGATCTGAAGGCAGTATTGCGTGACTTCAGCAGGAGTCGCACTTCCCTGTTCATCCATGGCTTCTGATTTGGGTATGTGGTGATCTGTTTCTGAGTTGTAACACTGTCAATGGTGGTATTGATATGATCCAATACAGAGGAGGTGTAGGAGTCAATGTCCGTGTGAGCGCCACTGGTGGCTTGAGAAGCAAACACACTCCAGTCTGTGTGTAGAAACCTTTTCTGGAGTGTGGAATCAACCCCCGCAGGCCACACCTTGATGGTCTTCACTGATGGCTTCACACGGTTGATGAGGGGTGCATATTTGGGTGTGAGGAACAAAGAAAGGTGATCTGACTGTCCCAGGTGGGGGAGGGGTGTCGCAACGTAAGCGCCAGCCATGTTTGTGTAAACATGGTCTAAGGTTTTGTTTCCTCTGGTGTGGCAGGAAACATGCTGGTGAAACTTGGGTAGCACTGACTTTAAGTTTGAATGATTAAAGTCACCTGCAACAATAAAAGCAGCTTCTGGGTGGTCAGTCTGTTGTTTACTGATGGCTGCATGAAGTTCTTTCATAGCAAGCTTGGCATCAGCATCCGGGGGAATATAGGCTGCAGTTATAATGGTGGAAGTGAACTCCCGCAGTAGATAAAACGGTCTACATTTAACCATGAGAAACTCAAGGTTAGCTGAACAATGACTCCCAACAATAGCAGAGTTTGTGCACCAGGCTTTGTTAATGTAAATGCACAATCCACCACCTCTGGTCTTACCGGAGCCATCTAATGTTCTATCGGCCCGGAGCGTGTGGCATCCCGCTAGCTCAATAGCGGTGTCCGGTATTCCGCCGTTTAGCCAGGTTTCCGTGAAGATTAGGACGTTACAGTTCAAAAGTTTCTTGCTGTGTGTGATGCTGAGTCGAATCTCCTCCATTTTGTTCACTAGCGACCGTACATTGGCAAGGAATATACTGGGTAAAGAGAGCCGATGTGGGGTTAGCCTTAGCTTTAGCCTTAGCTCTCAATCCTCCGCGTATCCCCCGCCTTTGTTTACGATCTCGACGCCGCCTCCGAGCACTTCCGCCCGGCCGGGTAGAGTGCATAGCCTCGGGTGTCCTAGCGATCTCAGGAAGGAGTCGAAGATTGTCCATAAAACTGTTGGAAATTCGCAAACCAATATCCAAAATCTCACCACGGGTGTACGATGTTAAGGCACAACTATTCTGAACGAACAGACCCGAGATGAGCAAGAAAAATACCGCAAAATTGCAGAATCTGGAGAGACCCAGAGCCTCGCGAACTACTCGCGCCGCCATCTTGGGTATACTAAAAAGAGTTGTTTTAGGGTTTAGTTACCCTTTAACACTGTGAAGCTGCTTTGAAACAATCCGCATTGTATAAAGCACTATATAATTAAAGGTAACTTGACTCAGGGGCATTTTTGCCCTGATATCTTGAATTTGATTTGCCCTGCTTCATGTTTGTCACCAATCAACTGTATGAAATGTAAGATGACCTACATAGGTCTGGGGTGGGTGTGTTAAATAAATGCGTTATATATATATATTCAAATTATTGGGAGAGGGGGGGATTATCATGAAATAAATACATAAAATGTTTATTTTGAGTAACTTGTCAGTTATTTATACCTTTCTTTTGGCTGACACACGAGCACACACACACTTTCTAAAAGGGGACGTTCCATATTTTTATACACTACTAAAAACTAAAACTGTAAAGCTTAATTTACTTTATTGTTCTACCATTTTTACATGTGAGTAGGCCCCCAAAATTTACCTCACTTCTGAGTACAAATTTGTGCCCAAAATATGGTTAAATAGGTACAAACACACAGATGCTTATCTATCTATACAGGGACATTTCATAGGCATTTAAACATGGTTCATTGAAGGAATCACAATTATTTATTTATGAAAATCAGACATCGCTCTTGAGTCTTGGGGCAGGTCTCGATTTTTTCACTTTAAAATAACAAGAATAAGGTTTTTCAGAAATGTTGTGGAGTAAAAAGTTACTATGTTTTCAAGTAGAGAAGTAAAATTCTCCCATAATAAAATAACAGCAAGGCATATTTATTGCATTGTCATTTAGTTCTCATGTAAATGCACCCAGCGGTATGGCTTATGAACCCATGACTGACCTTCACTGCTGAACAGTGGTGGAGTCTGAGGGGTGTCCAGGGCATCTGAGTGGCCACCCCAAAATTTAGATTGCTACTTTCATTTCACCTCCTACTGAAAAGGCATTTATTTTGACGTACGGCACATTGTTCATGCATTAATATTGAATATTAAAAGAATATTACCGTTAGTTGCCACACCATTCACATAGTTTTCCGTTAAACGACACAATTTGTCTCAAAACGTTGTTAATGTATAATGACTTCGCCCTAGGCTTGAAGAGTGTGTATAGACATTTTGCACTATTTTTCTTTCTGTGTAAACTCTGTGCCCTTTCTGTTTCCATTTGCGCAGTTTTTACAGCAAAACCCATCAACGTTAATTTTTTTCGTTCTTGAAGTGAAGTTTTTGTCTGTATGGTGAGTAGATTCACTGTTTTGCATTGCCGGCTTGAACATGAGAATATGGTGCTTCTTACTATCCAACTTGACTAACTTCACCGCGGTCCTGAACGGTCAACACCAAAGGAATCCTAAACTAGCGTAAAGACAAACTGAGCAGCAGTAGCTGTAACACCGAAGTAACATGGGAGTAGCTGCACATCGGCTGCTAGCTGAATTATTATCAGACACGAATTTGTTGTCAATTATATCTGAACCAGAGCTGTTGATCTGAACGTCATCTCATCGGCTCGCCTTGTTACCTCGACGGAGGTGATACGGGAAAAGGTGCCACATGCAGGTACAAGGCACGAGATTTTCACAATGGAAGCCGAGGCGAGCTGAACTCAGTGGCGTGCACAGACCTCTTCAGGGGCAGGGGCAGAAGGACCAAAAAGGGCACTAAAAAATAACAAGAATCTAATGTATTTTTTACATAATTTAAATGCATTTATTTATGAAATAAATCACCTGTATTTAAAGCAGTACGCATCTGTCTGTTGTGTTTTTAAATATTTTAACAAAAAAAAAAGGGGGGGGGGAGTAAATTTTGTTCCCCACTGGCTTTCAATATATGGTTAAAACCATTCTTAAAATTATTCCATATTTCCTTGGCATTCTATGAAAAGACATTGATACAAATACAATGCATAACACATCTAACAAAAACAGGGAAATTATGATAATATTACTATATATATATATATATATATATATATATATATATATATATATATATATATATATATATATATATATATAATTATTTACTTTGCTAAACTAAACAGTGAGAATCAAGCAAGTAATTATGAGGAATTCATGTTCAGTTTTGTTGATGTTGTAAGCCCGTATTATCAGTATGAAAGTATTAGCTATCATGAAATAGGTAACATTTTACAATACAATTTCATTAGTCACAATTTCACACGACAATGAAAACGAGGACCGTGACGTCGCCCGGTATGGCGCAGCCGGGGCCCCACCCTGGAGCCAGGCCTGGGGTTGGGGCTCGTATGCGAGCGCCTGGTGGCCGGGCCTTCCCCCACGGGGTCCGGCCGGGCTCAGCCCGAAGGAGCGACGTGGGGACACCTTCCCGTGGGCCCACCACCCACAGGAGGGACCGTAAGGGGCCGGTGCGGAGAAGATCGGGCAGCAGTCGAAGGCAGGAGCCTAGACAACCCGATCCCTGGACACGGAAACTGGCTCTTGGGACATGGAATGTCACCTCACTGGCGGGGAAGGAGCCTGAGATTGTGCGTGAGGTTGAGAGGTTCCGACTAGAGATAGTCGGAATCACCTCTACGCACGGCTTGGGCTCTGGAACCACACTCCTCGAGAGAGGATGGACTCTTCACCACTCTGGAGTTGCCCATGGTGAGAGGCGGCGGGCTGGTGTGGGTTTGCTTATAGCCCCCCAGCTCTGCCGCCATGTGTTGGAGTTTACCCCGGTGAACGAGAGGGTCGTTTCCCTGCGGCTTCGGCTCAGGGATAGGTCTCTCACTGTTGTTTGTGCCTACGGGCCGAATGGCAGTGCAGAGTACCCGGCCTTTTTGGTGTCCCTGGGAGGGGTGCTGGAAAGTGCTCCGACTGGGGACTCCGTCGTTCTACTGGGGGACTTCAACGCCCACGTGGGCAATGACAGTGACACCTGGAGGGGCGTGATTGGGAGGAACGGCCCCCCTGATCTGAACCCGAGTGGTGTTCAGTTATTGGACTTCTGTGCTAGTCACGGTTTGTCCATAACGAACACCATGTTCAGGCATAAGAGTGTCCATCAGTGCACATGGCACCAGGACACTCTAGGTCGTAGGTCAATGATCGACTTTGTGGTCGTTTCATCTGACCTGCGGCCGTATGTCTTGGACACTCGGGTGAAGAGAGGGGCGGAGCTGTCAACTGATCACCACCTGGTGGTGAGTTGGATCCGATGGCGGGGGAGGAAGCTGGACAGACCCGGTAGACCCAAGCGTACTGTAAGGGTCTGCTGGGAACGTTTGGCCGAGCCCCCTGTCAGAGAGATCTTCAACTCCCACCTCCGGCAGAACTTCGACCGGATCCCGAGGGAGGCTGGAGATATTGAGTCCGAATGGACCATGTTCTCCACCTCCATTGTCAAAGCTGCCGCTCGGAGCTGTGGCCGTAAGGTCTCCGGTGCATGTCGAGGCGGCAATCCCCGAACTCGGTGGTGGACACCGGAAGTAAGGGATGCCGTCAAGCTGAAGAAGGAGTCCTATCGGGCCTGGTTGGCTTGTGGGACTCCTGAGGCAGCTGACATGTACCGGCAGGCTAAGCGGACTGCAGCCCGGGTGGTTGTGGAGGCAAAAACTCGGGCCTGGGAGGAGTTCGGTGAGGCCATGGAAAAGGACTATCGGCTGGCCTCGAAGAGATTCTGGCAAACCGTCCGGCGCCTCAGGAGGGGGAAGCAGTGCCCTACCAACGCTGTTTACAGTGGCGATGGGCAGCTGTTGACCTCAACTGGGGATATCGTTGGACGGTGGAAGGAATACTTTGAGGATCTCCTCAATCCCGCCATCACGCCTTCCATTGAGGAAGCAGAGGCTGGGGGCTCAGAGGAGGACTCGTCCATCACCCGGGCTGAAGTCACCGAGGTGGTCAAGAAACTCCTCGGTGGCAAGGCACCGGGGGTGGATGAGATCCGCCCTGAGTACCTCAAGTCTCTGGATGTTGTGGGGCTGTCTTGGCTGACACGCCTCTGCAACATCGCGTGGCGGTCGGGGACAGTGCCTCTGGGATGGCAGACCGGGGTGGTGGTCCCTCTTTTTAAGAAGGGGGACCGGAGGGTGTGTTCCAACTACAGGGGGATCACACTTCTCAGCCTCCCCGGGAAAGTCTATGCCAGGGTACTGGAGAGGAGAATACGGCCGATAGTAGAACCTCGGATTCAGGAGGAACAGTCTGGTTTTCGTCCGGGCCGTGGTACACTGGACCAGCTCTATACCCTCTACAGGGTGCTGGAGGGTTCATGGGAGTTTGCCCAACCAGTCCACATGTGTTTTGTGGATTTGGAGAAGGCATTCGACTGTGTCCCTCGCGGCATCCTGTGGAGGGTGCTCGGGGAGTATGGGGTCCGGGGTCCTTTGCTAAGGGCTGTCCGGTCCCTGTACGACCAAAGCAGGAGTTTGGTCCGCATTGCCGGCAGTAAGTCAGACTTGTTCCCAGTGCATGTTGGACTCCGGCAGGGCTGCCCTTTGTCGCCGGTTCTGTTCATAATTTTTATGGACAGAATTTCTAGGCGCAGCCAGGGGCCGGAGGGTGTCAGGTTTGGGGACCACGCGGTTTCGTCTCTGCTTTTTGCGGATGACGTTGTCGTGTTGGCCCCTTCTAACCAGGACCTTCAGCATGCACTGGGACGGTTTGCAGCCGAGTGTGAAGCGGCTGGGATGAGGATCAGCACCTCCAAATCCGAGGCCATGGTCCTCAGTCGGAAAAGGGTGGTTTGCCCTCTTCAGGTTGGTGGAGAGTTCCTGCCTCAAGTGGAGGAGTTCAAGTATCTAGGGGTCTTGTTCACGAGTGAGGGGAGGATGGAACGGGAGATTGACAAACGGATCGGTGCAGCTTCTGCAGTAATGCGGTCGATGTACCGGTCTGTTGTGGTGAAGAAAGAGCTAAGCCGTAAGGCGAAGCTCTCGATTTACCGGTCAATCTACGTTCCTACTCTCACCTATGGTCATGAGCTTTGGGTCATGACCGAAAGGACAAGATCCCGGATACAGGCGGCCGAAATGGGTTTTCTCCGCAGGGTGGCTGGGTGCTCCCTTAGAGATAGGGTGAGGAGCTCAGTCACTCGGGAGGAACTCGGAGTAGAGCCGCTGCTCCTCCACATCGAGAGGGGTCAGTTGAGGTGGCTCGGGCATCTGTTCCGGATGCCTCCTGAGCGCCTTCCCGGGAAGGTGTTTCGGGCATGTCCAACTGGGAGGAGGCCCCGGGGAAGACCTAGGACACGCTGGAGGGACTATGTCTTCCGGCTGGCCTGGGAACGCCTCGGTGTCCCCCCGGAAGAGCTGGAGGAAGTGTCTAGGGAGAGGGAAGTCTGGGCATCTCTGCTTAGACTGCTGCCCCCGCGACCCGGCCCTGGATAAAGCGGAAGAAGATGGATGGATGGATGGAATTTCATTAGTTAACTACATTTGTTAACATGAACTAATAATAAACTGCCCTTCTACAGCATTTATTAATCTTATATTAATTTAGTTTATATTCATTTCAACATTTACTAATACATTATTAAAATCAAAAGTTGTATGCTATATTAGTTAATGAACTGTGTCAAGTAACATGAACAAACAATGAAAAGCTGTATTTTTATTATCTAACATTAAGATTAAAATATTAATATGCAATAACAAATGTATTTCTCATGGTTAGTTAATGTTGGTTAATACATTAACTTTACAAATGAGACCTTCATGCAAGTGTTACCATGATATCAAATATATAAATTTAGAGTTTGACATGGACTTTTTCATTTAATTTCATTAGATTTATTTCCCCGAGCTAATAACACGAGCACGTGCTATGGTCTTGGATAAAAACAAATTGAATGACATTGTCAGACTCAGAATGCTGCTGCTGAACTCAAGACTCGAGTTATGCTTTTATTATAATTAAGCATAACTTGCACACTCCCGCAAACTTTACAGTAGCGTGGTGGTAGGATAAATATACATTTTCTGTATTAGCTTACCTGCTGATCGTATAGTTTGAAAACTCGCGCGGCTAATCGCTGTGCTGTGCGCAGGCTGCGCGCATAGAGCTGAAAAGGTAACTCCGCCTACCGATCCACCTCCGCCAAAAAAATTAAATAAAAAAATACTTTTTGTAATATTGTTAGTGGTAAAATGGTATAGAAGCGCATTGTTATTTATTAAAATATTTATAATAATAGTAATAAATATTATTTACTATTACCAGGGAGGGGCACATTACATTTTGAGACAAAAGGGGCAGGGGCTTGAGCCCCCCCGCCCCCCCCTTGTGCACGCCACTGGCTGAACTAGTAACTAAGGGAAAACCAAATGGAAACAAATCAGCACCGCTCACACAGAGAAACTCAGCAAAACTGCAGCAATGATTCAAAATGTGGAGTTTTTATATTTATAACATATAATACAGTTAAAAACATCAAACGACCAAGACATAAATACCCATACGACCCATACAGAAATGTAATATATGTCAATATATGTAAATTACATATATAATGTCAGTGCCCATGTATGTCTGCTGCCTATATGGGAATATATGCAATATTCATATATATAAAATACATATACATATATGAAACATATATTTCAAAATATAGCAAAAATGGCCGTTTTCATGTAAGTGCCATATATTTTCCTGTATATGCACATACATGTTTCATATATGTAAGACGCATATATGTATACATGCATATATGTACTTATTTCCATAGAACATACTTACACTTATATTAGGGATACAAATATGCTTCTAATATGATGATACCATGTACTTTCACTTATTATAGGGATACAAATATGCTTCTAATATGATGATACCATGTACTTTCACTTATATTAGTGACACAACTATGTTTTTATACAGCCTGCACATATATTTGTACTCATTCAACAGAACACACAATTTCAAGTCTTTTCAAGTACAAACTTTACTGATTTTTTTTTTCTTCCAGAAAATACAATCAGGTAGTACAATGTTTTCAAAAAACTTTATTTAATTTAACATTAGACTTTTTCTTTTTAAAACTCACTCACTGGGGAAATACATTTCCACATTTTAATTTTGATTTCTCATTTTAACAAATTTTTAAGTAAGATTTTTCCTGGACATTGCCAGTCTTAGTTCTGCCATCTTCCCATTCAGGGCTGTTCCAATCTGGCCAGTCGAAAGAGCCGAGTGCTTTGACATTACTGCATCTGAAAAGGTAGATTTTAAAGAAAAAAGTTTTAAGTATAAAGCAGACAAAACACTGGTGGATAAAACTTATCACTAAGATTAAAAAAAATCTTTATTGCAGTTTCTTCTAGTGCAAGTCAGTAAAATTGATTGACAAAGTAAGTGAGTATGCAAGTAAGGCCACACTTATACTACAATCAGTGTGTTATCATGGCAACCAGTTTTGCACCAATTTAATTTGCAGGCGAGATAAGGTCATAGTGCCAAACACCACCACAACCTCTCATCGAAAAAATTTTTGGAACGGCGAATGTGAATTTGAACATGTACATTGAAAATTCTGGGATGCACTACCTGCAGCCCCATGAATGATTGTCCATTTGTTCAGAGATATTCAGACACAGGCACGAAGCCGAAAGGGGTGGTGGTAGCACAGAAGTTAAAGGGATACTCCACTTTTTTGGGAAATAGGCTCATTTTACAACTCCCCCAGAGATAAAAAAGTTGAGGTTTACCATTCTCGAATCCATTCAGCCAAACTCCGGGTCTGGCAGTACCACTTTTAGCATAGCTTAGCATAGATCATTGATTCTTACGAGTCTATTAACATCTCTTTCAAAAAAATGAAAAGAGTTTTGAAAGAGTTATTTAAAACTTGACTCTTCTGTAGTTACATCGTTACACCAAGGGAAAATGAAAAATTGTGATTTTCTATATAGAATATATAGAGTATTCTATATAGAGTATAGAAACTATACTCTCATTCCTGCGTAATAATCAAGGAACTGTGCGGCTGTACCATGTGTGCAACAGGCACAATGATATTACACAGTGCCCGAAAATAGTCCCCAGCCAATCCCCAGCTGGATAACTTACAACGTCACTGGCACTAAGTTTGTGTTTGCGCTGCATAATATCATTGCGCCTGCTGCACAGTTATGTACGGCCGCACAGTTCCTTGATTATGACACAGGAATGAGAGTATAGTTCCAAGCCATATAGGCCTGTAAAATCACAACTTTTAAAAGAGATGCTAATGGACTCGTAAGAATCAATGATCTATGCTAAGCTATGTTAAAAGTGGTACTGCCAGACCCGAAGTTCGGCTAAATGGATTCGGAAACGGTAAACCTCAACTTTATATCTCTGGGAGAGTTGTAAAATTAGCCTTTTCCCCAAAAAAGTGGAGTTTTCCTTTAAGGAACCTGGCTATTGTGCCAGTAACCTGGAATTTGTGAGTTCAAATCCCGGTCACCACCGTTGTGCCCTTGAGCAAGGCACTTAACCCTAAGTTGCTCTCGAGGAGACTGAACTAATTGACAGTTGAAAATGTAAGCTTTGGATAAAGGCGTCTGCAAAATGCATAAATGTAAATGAAGGCTGAGTGCCGTAGGTAACCACTTTTAAAGTTGACTTCGCTCAGCGTTGGAAAATGGCTCTCATGCTTCACAGAAAATGAATCATGTACAGTCATGTACAGCCCTGTGCACAGGATTTTAAAATGTTGTCAGCCCAGTAGCTGATTTGACTGAGTCTAGGCTCACATCACTTGAAATACAGACCTGTGGCAGATGATGTCAAATAGCAAAATCATAACTTACCCATTACAGCTTTCACTTTTATTTCATCCAGGCCGCGTCTTCTCTCCCCATCTCCCCCCTTTGAAACCTTGGATTCCCCTCCTGAGGGAAAAAAGTTGTTTCTCAGTATGAAAAATAACCAGTATATAGTTTACGTTTTCAGAGAATTATAATGACAACGCGACAGAAAAAACAACAAGACCAAAGTCAATATTGGAGTGGCTTTTCCAAGATGGAAAGAGCTCGTGAAGAGCAAGGATTTTAAAAGGGAGCTAAAGTTGCCTGCTTTCTTCTCGACTGGTAATTCAGCCTATTTGTCTAAATCAGTGTTTCCCCTACCATTATATAAAAGGGGTGCCCCGCCCTCCGAACAGCTCACCCCGCCCCCCTTGAAGGTCAAGTAAATTTGATTTGATTTTCTTTATTGCGCCAGATTACAATTTGTTATTTTATCAAACAAACTAAATAGCCCTTAAGTAACATGTTTTTTTTATTTATCTTTTTCTACGATGGCATGTCTTTTGTGTCTGTTTTTGCGGGTTTGCGGCGGGAAATATGTTGCCTCAACCAGATGAAAACGAGACAAAAGTATTCGCGTTTTTTAAACGTTCACAGGGAACTGAAGATGGCACGCGTCCGTGCCTCTCAACCGCGAACGCTTGAGTTATGATTGGAACCATTTTACACCTTCATCATGACTCTATAAGTTTGCTTGTGCATTCGCAGTCTTTTGTTTTGTGCAAATGTAAGTTGTGATACTGTATTTATGCCTATCTATATCTGATTTATTTCATAATTGGATGCATTTGGTTAAGAATCAACTCTGTAGTAAAGCGTCAGCTTCAGCGCGCGCAGCTCAACGGCAGTTCACGGCTAATAATGACTATTGGGACTGTATTACTTACATAACATTATAAAGAGAACAATATTGTAATAAAACATTGTGAATTATTTGGGTTTAGTTGCCGTGTCGCGTTGCTCCAGGAAGAGCGCGTTCACAACACAATTAATTCTGAATGAATGGTTCAAGTTCACTTGTGCATGAATTTGTGTCATTTTGTGCAGATATAATTTGTAATATTATGTTTATTTTGAATATATCTGACTATTATCATATAGGATGCGTTTCTTACGTGTTAAATAACGTGCTAGCAAAGTGCTCCAGTAACAGCAGCAGACTCATTCAGCGCGTGCAGTTTTTCTAGAAAAAGCGCGTCCACAACAGTGCACGCATCTGAGGCGGCGACACATAGTATAAGTAAGCTAGTTATATTTGATTTTTAAATAACACTGCTGCTTTTACACTTCCTAAACAAGTGTGCAAACGAGTCCTTGATACTTTCACTTTCTCGTGAACCGCGGCACCGTTCTGTAGCAACCGAACTCAGACCAACTTATTTGTATTATAGCGCTTTTCACAATGTATATCGTTTCAAAGCAGCTTTCCGGAAAATGCCTGAATCTACTATACAATTCAGAGTGATGTTATCAGTTATGCATTTCAGAAATGTACATATTAAAATGTACAGATAGCTAATAATGTATTAATTTAGGCAGAAGAACAACATTTACATTTTACATTTACATTTAAGCATTTAGCAGACGCTTTTATCCAAAGCAACTTACAACTTGGGGGAACATGAACAAATAGCTAATTTAAGTAATGATTATACATTTTTGTTAATAGAGGATTAGATTAGGACTCTGACTAATGTGGTAGGCTATAGCCTAATGGAGATGCAGAAACTTATGCTTAGATTGTTAATACATAATGTTCTTGAACTGGGGACATATTTATGTTTTGGCCCTTCAGTTGAGTTTAAAATAAAATGGAAACAACGAAACAACAAACATTTAATATTTTTTTAATTAGTCGTTTAGATTAGTCGACTAATCCAAAAATGTGTCAAAAGATTAGTCGTTAGAAAATTAGTTGCTAGTGGTAGCAACTAATGGCAACACAAAATATTGTTATAAAATAATTAAGAAAGATAAAATCAAGTAATAATGTAATACTTCAAACTACTTTAAACTTCTCGTCCAAGATGACGTGCTATGACGGATCACAGGCAAAGGACACTCGAAATTGTAGTTGTTTTTTTATTGCTTTTGCTCTGTACTGGAAGCAGTGATGCGCGGGTCAATGTTTAAACAACCCGCACCCGACCGACGTTTTCAACTAACCCGCCCGCAACTCGGACCGCAAAAAAAAAAGAAGAAAATATTGTACCCGACCCGCTTCCTGACCCGCATTTTTTTAAAGTAATAAATGCTCATCGTAGCTCATTGGGCCATTGAGAAAATGTTTCAGGCCCTGACGTGGTGCGCTCAGAGGTGCAGCGGCGAGAGCAGGCAGTTCTTGAGGCGGCCCATCATTTTCCATTTCAGCTGTCTAGATGCATACTATTGATGAACGCGATGTTTATGTTTCGACCCGGCTTGAAGGTCATCAGCAGGTCAACTGCGAGAAAGCCCTTGAGAGCTAGTTTCACTTTATTATGCCAGCTGAGTGATGTAGTTGCTTTTGAATAGAAGCTTCAACTAAATTACATGTTTATTACA